>CM064575.1:10588251-10801033 GCA_032716605.1 Paralithodes platypus
AGTGAGTGAAGCTATAAGTACTGGTGATAACATTTAAATTGTTCATAATAATGGCTATACCGGTAGCTAACACGGTCATAAGTTAGGGTAGTGGGGGAAGAAGGAGGAGGTAGTGGCTTTTATGGACCCCTTCTCCCTCATGCTTAGCCCCATTAGTTTTGAGACTTTAAGACGTTCGCCTCATTAGTTTGTCGATTTTAGACCTTTCTTCCCATTTCTTTGTCAATATTAAGACCTTTCGTGCAATTTAGGTGTCGATTTCTTCCTGGCGAGCGATAGCAAGCCTGCAATTTACGAGGAAACTACCTTCGGCCGCGACATTTCTCTATCGACAAATGTACAAATTTATATAGAAGGGGGATCTTGGTGATTTTTATATAAGCTTGATAGGTCTAGGGAGGAAACTAAAAACATTAATAAAGAGTAAATAGATCGACCAATAAATAAACCGTTCCCCCTTAACGTACCCAAAAAGACCGAGTTCTAAGCCTAAGTAGGCTAAGCTAAATATCGGTAGCTCCTTTGGCAATTAGCTCGATAAGATAGGTGGTGTGTGTGTGTGTGTATTTACCTATTTGTTTACCTATTTGTAGTATACAGGAGTTGAGATTTTTAGGCTCGTATTGTCCCACTTCCTGAGTTACAATTATCTAACTTTGCCTTAAAAATATGAATGTTTTTGGCACACACCACTTCCTCTTCCAACTGATTCCACTTACTTATGCTTCTGTAAGGGAAACTATACTTTCTCACATCTCCTTTACATCTTCCTTTCATTAGTTTATATCTATGCCCCCTAGTTTATCTTTCACAATATAACCCTTCTTGTCCACCTTTTCGAGTCCTCTCACACATTTGTACATCATAATCATATCGCCTCTCTCCCTCCTATCCATTAGAGATGGTAAATCTAATTTTGTTAATCTCTCCTCATATGGTAATTCTCTCAGTTCTGGTATCATCCTAGTTGCAGCTCTCTGAACCTTCTCCAGCTTCTTTATATGCTTTTTTAGATGTGGTGCCCACACCACTGCCGCATACTCCAGTCTTGGTCTCACCAATGTTTTTATTATTTTCTCCAGCATCTCCTCGTTTATATAGTTAAAGGCTATTTTTATTCTGTTTAGCAGTCCATATGTTCCTCCCACTATCTTATTAATATGATTCTCAGGTGAAAGATCACCCCTAACAGTTATCCCTAAGTCCTTTTCTTTCTCTGATGGGTTAATAGTGTTTTCTCCTAACTTATATTCCATATGAGGCCTTCTTTTACTTACTCCCATTTCCACTACATGACATTTATTTGTGTTGAATTCCATTTTCCACTTCTTGCTCCATTGATCTATCGTATCCAAATCCCTCTGTAATTCCCTACCACTGTTTTCATCTTCTATACGCTTCATGATCTTGGCATCATCTGCAAACATATTCATATATGCATTTATATCGTGTGTGTGTGTGTGTGTGTGTGTGTGTGTGTGTGTGTGTGTGTGTGTGTGTGTGTGAGAGAGAATCAGAGAGAAAGGAGAGAATCAGAGAGAAAGGAGAGAATGTGTGCGTGTATGTGTTCGTAGAAGAGAGTATGTGTGTTTGGTACATAAGAGAGAGTGTGTGTGACCGAGAAAGAGGACGGTGCCGGTAGGCCAATGAGGGAGACAAAAGGCAGAACTGTCTGTGACGAGTGCCTCTCCCAGAGTTGAAGGAATGACAGGACCGTTATCAAGGAACTTCCAGCCAAAACGCCTGGACACACGGAGTTTGAAGCAATTTAAGTCATAGGATGAAGGAAAGATTGATTCTGGGAGAGTTCCAGAGCTCAGCTGTTGAATAGAAGAAAGATTGAGCATATCGTTTCACTCTTGGGTTGGAGAGTTGCACAGAGTAGGGGTGGGATTGTGTTGCAAGACGAGTGCTACGTGCTCTACGAAGAGGGGGTGGTATATACAGAGCTCTGAACTGTCTGAAGAACACTGATTATTGTAATAGCGGTAGAATAGTGAAAGAGATGCAACATTGCCGCGAAGAGAGAGAGACTGCAGAGAATTGGTGAGTGGACGTGAGTTAATGAGACGGAAAGCTTTCTTTTCTACTTTGTCTAGAAGTGCTGTGTGAGAGGATCCTCCCCAGGAGTCCCCACACATGCGAACAAAACTCAATACATGGACGCACTGTGCCCCTGTAAAACGTTGCAACAAATGCAGGTACTTGTTTGTTAAAAGATTGATGAAGCAACTGGTGAGGTGTGACCCCTGTGTGTGTGGGGAGGGGGGGGGGGGGTCACTACTCCGTACCTGGCCACTCGCAACACATTGCATAACAAATTGTACAGTCGCAGTCATTAAGGGGGGGGGGGGTCACCTGCTTTTTTTTTCTCCTTTTCTTTCTTGTTCTTGCTTGTATCCATTCGGCCCCATTCAGCTAACTGTTTTAAGACGTTTATCCCCATCCAGATGTCGATTTCTTCCTGGCGAGCGATAGCAAGCCAGCATTGTATGGAGAAATCCGGCTTCGCCGGACACATTTTTCTATCGAAAAATGTAGAAATTTAGCTTGCTGTCAAAACAAAAATATATAGGCCTATATGCTGGCTCGCTACCGATCGCCAGGAACATATTGACACCTGGCTGGGGGTAAACCCGTAGGCTGAATGGGGCCGAATGGATACAAGCCAAAGAGAGAGGGAGAGAAAGATGAAACAAAAGCGAGGTGGGCCCCCTTACATTGTACCGTTCATATTGTAGCTCCAGAACTTATGACCACGACTGTACCCACATTATATTGTACCGTTCATATTGTAGCTCCAGAACTTATGACCACGACTGTACCCACATTATATTGTACCGTTCATATTGTAGCTCCAGAACTTATGACCACGACTGTACCCACATTATATTGTACCGTTCATATTGTACCTCCAGAACTTATGACCACGACTGTACCCACATTATATTGTACCGTTCATATTGTAGCTCCAGAACTTATGACCACAACGGTACCCACATTATATTGTACCGTTCATATTGTACCTCCAGAACTTATGACCACGACTGTACCCACATTATATTGTACCGTTCATATTGTACCTCCAGAACTTATGACCACGACTGTACCCACATTATATTGTACCGTTCATATTGTAGCTCCAGAACTTATGACCACAACGGTACCCACATTATATTGTACCGTTCATATTGTAGCTCCAGAACTTATGACCACAACGGTACCCACATTATATTGTACCGTTCGTATTGTAGCTCCAGAACTAATGACCACAACGGTACCCACATTATATTGTAGCTCCAGAACTTATGACCACGACTGTACCAACATTATATTGTACCGTTCATATTGTAGCTCCAGAACTTATGACCACAACGGTACCCACATTATATTGTACCGTTCATATTGTAGCTCCAGAACTTATGACCACAACGGTACCCACATTATATTGTACCGTTCGTATTGTAGCTCCAGAACTAATGACCACAACGGTACCCACATTATATTGTAGCTCCAGAACTTATGACCACGACTGTACCCACATTATATTGTACCGTTCATATTGTAGCTCCAGAACTTATGACCACAACGGTACCCACATTATATTGTACCGTTCATATTGTAGCTCAAAAAACTTACAATAGCTATGTAGGTTATTTAGAAATATATGGGGGGATAGTTTATTTTTTGGTCGATTTTTTCATGTAGCCTATTTATTATTTGTCTCGTTTCCTCCCTAGACTTCCATCCAAAACTAGACGCTCCCTATCGATCGCCAGGAACAAATTCGACACCTAAACGACACGAAAAGTCTTAATATTGACAAAGAAAGAAAGGTTATAAAATCGCCAACCTAATGAGCAGAACGTCATCAAATCTGAAAACTAATGGGGCTAAACATGAGGAAGAAGGATGAACCCAGACAAACGAGCCATCTCCCCTTAAGAGCAGCCTGGGCCTATTTTCCGTGAGCCTATGTTAAAAATATGTACGTTACACATGTTGATTATATACTAAACCCTGTTCCAAATACAGTAAGTAAGCCAACATTCTTCAACATTAACCTCTATTTTATTCAGCTTATGAAGGACTTATACCCATTAAAAGGCTATATACTATCTGAATTAATTTTTTAGCTACCATATATCCTTCCTAAACTTCATAGAATTGTCTAAATGCAACTGAAATCAAATTAAAAGAGACGTCACTGGTACAGGCAGGGTTAAGGGGGGTTACGGTACCTGCTTTTCTTCTCTCTCTCTGGGTTGTAGCCATTCAGCCCACTGTTTTAAGACTTTTATCCCCATCCAGGTGTTGATTTATACCTGGCGAGCGATTGCAAGCCAACATATTTTGGATGAGTTAGACAGCTGGTTAAATTCGTACATTTTTCGATAGAAAAATGTTCGGCGTAGCCGAATTTCTCCATAAAATGCTGCCTCGCTATCGCTCGCCAGGAAAAAAATCGATACCTGGATGTGGATAAATGTCTTAAAACAGTAGGCTGAATGGGGCAGCATGGATACAACAAAGAGAACAAAAAACAGGTCACCCTCCTTAAAGGACTAAATCATTTTGGTTTAGTTCTTGTTAACCCCTTCACCACCATTACGCATTTAGGTCATTATAATCTGGCTACCATTAGACGATATTCTTTCATTTGTATTCTACTTGTGCGACTCAAATGGGTACATGCGATCTCAACCAACCCTCGTAACATATCCTAGGTCCTTCTCAAACTGCATACAATCATAGCCTATACTGTTCACGAGAATCAGAGGTAAACAGGCGTCATGGTGCTCAAAGGGTTATTTACGGGCTGATTCTTGTGTAAATTAACCAATATAAATGTAGGACCACCCCTTCTTCGGAGATCACGACGTCCGGTAATAGATAGATAGATAGATAGATAGATAGATAGATAGATAGATAGATAGATAGATAGATAGATAGATAGATAGATAGATAGATAGATAAGATAGATAGATAGATAGATAGATAGATAGAGATAGTTAGCTAGAGAGAGAGCGAGATAGATAGAAGATAGATATAGATACATATATAATTATATATACCGGTATATATATACCGGGTGTGTGTGTGTGTGTGTGTATATATATATATATATATATATATATATATTATATATATATATATATATATACCGGTATATATATATATATATATACATATATATATAATTATATATATATATATATATATATATATATATATATACCGGTATATATATACGGTATATATATATATACCGGTAGATAGATAGATAGATAGATAGATAGATAGATAGATAGATATAGATAAACACATAGATAAAGGACTAAATTTGTCGTTATAGTTGTTGTAGGGGTTAAGGGCTGATCTGATTTTTTTTTTTTTTTTATCTAACCAATATTGGCTAGGCTAAATAAAGAACTAAATATTTTGTTTTAGCTGCTTTAGGGGTTAAAGGGTAATTAATCATATTCTGGATTCTATTCAGCTTAGGGAGGATCTGTGGTAGCTCAAAGGATTAAATTAGATGGTCTTTGGCCTATTAATTGTTAAGAGGTCCTTTATAGGCTGAATAAAATCATCTACCATTTGCCAGATTACAATGAAAAGGACGTGAACGGGTTAGGGCCCCAGTAGTTCCCAAACTATTTTGATGACGACCCTAAATACAATATGTCATCGTCCTTACGACCCTACACCCTGAAAGACTAGATTGGTACGTTATACTGTATATTTATATCGAGTCTTAGTAATTCATAATTATTATTCAAGGCAGTAACTTAGATACCGTACATATAGTTTAGTATGTAACACTTTATATCTTATTTCTGTAACAGTAGCTGGCTATGTGCAATGAAAACCAAATATTTATTATTAAGAAAACTGATACCACCTCATTTTGTTGTTGAGCTTCTCAAGTATATATAGGTTTATGTTGATGGATGTTAGGGATCAAGTTGGTATCTTGCTTTAGTTTTCATAGTCTGTTAATACTTGGTCACAGAGGTAGGTTGTTAGAAAAGGGAGAAGAGTTTTCTTTGCTTCTCGATTCAAAATGAGTTTATCCTTGAGCTGATCTCCGCATAGTTGATTGCACAACTTATCTTCTTCACTCACATTTGCTCTCCCAAACAGTTTATCAGGCAGTCAAAATATAAATCTGACTGTTGCTATAATTACATAAAAATAAGCCTACCATAACGTTAAGCTTTAGGAAAAGTATTCATCATGAAATACATTCAATCAAACCCCTCTCGGTCACTCACCAGCCCACATTCACATAATTATGATACACACATTCAAGAATATATTCGTAGTAATTCATACAAAAAAGTACATTTATGATATACTGTTAAAGTACATTTTGTGGCTTCGCCCCTTCAAAAACAATCACAAAATATTCCTCATCTCTATATCTATATACATTGTTGTTATATCAATGTATTATATTATTAACTATTATTATTAACATTGGTTTTGAGACTATAGGTTGCAGGTTACAGGTAATAAGTAAACAAATACAAACAAACACACATAGGCTAAAACAAAAATAAAAAAATCCCAAAGCATTTGAACATATTTGAGCAATTTTGGATTTAAGGCTGCGATGTGAAAAACGGTAATGCGTCAAAATAAATATCATAATGACAATGTTTCTTCTTCCAATCAGTAAAATCACGTCTCTTAATTGTTGCAATAAATAAAAAGTAAATTAAAAAGAACATTTTACTTGTATCGTGGTGTGAAAACGGGTAACAAGTCAAAAGTAAATTATAAAGGCATTGTTACTTCTAGTAATAAATAAAACTTAAATGTTATAAGTAAGTTTTACTTGAAGTAATATGCAATACGTAAAAAATAACTTCATTACCAAGGCTAAAAGATGAAATTGTTAACTGCGAGTAGCATTAATACAATATATCATAATGATGGGCATACCAAGTCCAGCAATTACGGGTTTAATGTTATTTTAATACCACGAATTTTGTTGATATATTTGAAGATAAATATTGAATCTATATTCTCTAAAGATCATAAGAAAATTTGTTTTAACCCTCGGCAAAACCTAATAAAACAGTATGGTACTAAAATGTCTTTTTCGTAACAAGGTTGTCAATACGGTATATACTTACAGTCATCGATAGCTCTAAAGATCATATGAAAATGTGTTAAACCCTCGGAAAAACCTAATTTAAAAGTATGGTACTAAAATCTAATTTTCGTAACAAGGTTGTCAATACGGTACTTTCCCGTTATCAATGTACATTCAAGCTGAAGATTGCATAGTAAACACCGTAGACTTAATCTACTTTTCTTTCACCTTCGTATAATCGACAGCCAATTTTTTTTGTTTTGTTATTAAGGGATTAGTACTCAACCAGCGGGGGTGTGGGGGCGGCAGCCCCCCACCCATAATACTAGGTTAGGTTTGGTAAGGTTGTTAGGTTAGGCTAATGTCTTTTCAAATCACTATGGGGGGGGGGGGGTCTCAACATCGATCGATAGGCCTAATGGGGAAAATAGGTTTTCCCGAGATTTCTAATTAATTACAAACACTATATATTGATGCAAATGACCAATTTTGTTTATAAAAAAACTGAAAATTCGTGGTATTAAAATAAAAAAAAATCCCAATTACGCATAAACAAGTAGGATGCAGACAATACTAACCATACATTAACGAACTTCTTGAATACCACTGAATAATAGGAGTGGTAGATTCGAGCCGTTGGGATGCACAGTAGAATAGCCAAGAAAGTTAAAAGCAATACAGAACAAAATAGGGAGGGCAGGACTTGGGGCAAATAAGTACGTAGCGGAAGAAGCTATGGGGGGGGGGGGGGGAATGGGGTGGAGTACATTCGATAAGTGGATTGGGAAAGCAAAGGGTTAAGGGAAGGTATGGGGGAGTGGGCAAGCATTGAGAACGGAAGACAAATTACAAAGTAAACCCTTCTGCGATGGGGGATAGGAATCAAAACTGTTGTGAGTTTATAAATGAGATGGAGGGGCAAAGCCATACAAACAAAATATAGAAAACTCTAGATATAATGTGGAAACGGACAAATTAATAAAGAGGGTGAGGGTGCGAGAAGGGAACTAGACAAAGAGAATACAGACAAAAGAGGGAGGGGGGGAATTAGACAATACGCCTAAGAAAATGATATAGGCCTAGACAGAAAGAGAGTGAAGTCAAAGAGTGTGTGTGTGTGTGTGTGTGTGTGTGTGTGTGTGTGTGTGTGGGGGGGGGGGGGGGGGGGGGGGGGGAGTAATGGGTAATCATGGTAATGGGGTGGGAGGGGGGAGTAATGGGTAATCATGGTAATAGCATAAGATAAACGGAGGGGTCTACAGATATAAAGGGAAAATATATACTAATAGATAAAGGGGACAAACTATTATTGCTAACTTTTCTCCAGACCCTTCCACGACCCTCGGAAACAGGCTCACGACCATGGGTTTGGGAACCACCGTTAGGCTAAGGGCTGCTGTGTAATTTGACATATTATTGACCAATATAAATTATAAATAAAGGACGAAATATATTGTTCTGGGGTATTATTCTATAATTGCACCTATACGAGCTTGACAAATTATTATTGTATTTAACAGGAAGGTACGGCGAGGTAAGTGATGTGGTATAGGTGGCAATATGCGGAAATGGATTATAAAGGCATTCTGCCCCCCTCTTAACCCCTTACGAAAATCTACGGTTATTCACTCCACCCCAACTGGATTTCTACCGTTTTACCCAACCAGCGGGGGTGTGGGGGCGGCAGCCCCCACCCATAATACTAGGTTAGGTTAGGTAAGGTTGTTAGGTTAGGCTAATGTCTCTCCGACACATTGTAAATCCGTGTCACATCTAGATTGATAGACTTTTGTCAGAGGGGGGCGGAATGCCCTTATAATTCATTTCCGCATATTGCCACCTATACCACATCACTTACCTCGTTGTACCTTCCTGTTAAATACAATATTTTGTTTAGCTCGTATAGGTGCAATTATAGAAATTTACCAGTAGGAGAATCCATAATTTTAAGTCTTTATTATTGTATAGGCCTATAGGCTATTATTGTAGATAGGCTATGTAGCCTAAAGCTAAAATTGTGGATTCTAGTTAAAATTACGTATTTGTAAGTGATAAAATACCCAAAAACGATGCTACTTCATGTATTTTTTCTTGTATTAGCCTAGGCCTAAATTGTAAAACTTGCAGAATAGGGCCTAAACAAACCAAAACTGGGACGACACCAGATAATGCAAAATAGGCTAGCTAATTAGCCTAAAACTAATCCAGACATTTAGGCCAGAACGTTCCTTGATTTTGGCCGTCACTCTTTTAACTCTCTGGGGGAGGCACTCGTCACAGGCAGGTTTGCCTTTTGTCTCCCTCATCCACATAGCCTAGGCTAGCCTATAGGCCTAGCCTAACAAAAAAAAACAAAAAAAATGTAGGCCTATTCCTTCCCATAGGCTATTCAGTCGCCTAATCAACATAAGCCTAGAAAAAAAAATGTATTCCTTCCCATAGCCTCTTCAGTCAAGTCTTAAAACAATAATTGTTCCGGTTAGACACTCTGATTATTATTAGTGTAATTAAATAAAGTAATAATAAGTACTCACGTTCCCAACAGGTCCTTAAGGATGTACTTGTCGTCTACGGACGGCATCTTGGGTCCTTCGTCTTTATCCTTCTTGGGCGCTTTCTTTGCTGTCTCTTTCTCTTTCTCTTTCTTGGAGCCAAATAAAGGCATGACCCCCTACCACTACCAAAACCAACCAACCACTGAGCTTACTTCAACCACTACTACTACCACAGATTAACCAGTTCTCGATGGATGGGGATTTTAGCGCGATTTTTCCATGTAGGGGAGGATTTCTCGCGGGTGTGTGTTAGGGGGATTTTTCTAGGCTTTAGGTTTTAATGTTTGACCTTCCTCTTTCTCTCTCTTCTTCCAGCTTGCTCTCTTTCTTACCACCTCCTGCCTCTCTCTCTCTTCCAGCGCTCTCTCTCCTACTCTCCTTCCTCTCTGCCACCTCCTGCTGCTCACCCTTTTCTGTTCCACACTCTCACACGCTTGGCTAATCCCCTAGTCAGGCCGAATCAGGGGAGAACACGGACTAGCGAAAAGGGAAACATGATTGGAGGGCGGGAGCGGAACGACGTATCCTCACCCCTAGACTCTTAGATGAGCACTGAGCGGCCTGTCTTGTCGCTCTTGCGCGCTGCCACTCTCCCCCACCCGCCCTGCGCACGCTCATACACTTATGTGCACGCACCTAAAACGCACATACAGTCTTCAGTGGCACACACAAATACTGAGTATGCTTATCGCTTGCATGTATGTGGCCTTGGAATCACAGCCGCACTTATACTTTTCAGTTGCACACAACTGCAAGAACAACTTGCACGCGTACGCATCTCAAGAGCAAGTTTCTCCGATTCACACTCTCCTGGACCTTGACCCTTTCCTGGCATATTAAATAGTTCGCAATATACTTTTTTTATCCCCCAGTTCGTCTGTATGTCAGTAGCAGTATAACTCGTGTGTCAAATGAGAAAGGAAACTGCAAAAACTCTCGGACAAATAAAAATACAGATTGGAAATAGGCTAACATGTAACAAGAGAATAGTCAACAAAGTCGGCAACCCTCTATCTGTTAATCTTCCTTGTTATTTATAGTGAAGTATTACATTTGCTACCAGAAAAAGTATTGCTAAGGTTAATGTGTACTAAACATATTAATGATAGCATTGATCAAACAGCCTACTACTGGCATCACTATATTTACTTAAGCCATAAGTTATAGATTGGCCAGGGTTCAGAGAGCGGATTCGGAATTTACAAATTACACCCACGATCACAAATTATGATAGTGGCTGTTTTTTTGGTCTATTTATTTAGTTATTTTTATAATTTTAATCCAGGGGGTTAACAGACTTCGAACTACTTGGCTGAATAAAACAGCGAATTTAATCAAAATAGAACAATTTTAAATGTGACCTTGATCTTTGACCTTGACCTCACTTTACCCTGTGACCAACAGACTTGTACTATTGGCTGGCATCAACTCTGCATACAGTATCTTATATCTCGTTTTTTTTTTTATAATAAAAAGCTTGAATTAAGTTTGTAAATTAGCTTATAGCCTAATTATAGATGATATACTAAACCCTTCATTATACGATTACGTTATAACCTCCGCCAAAGTAGTGGGTGGAGGTTATGGTTGTGCCTCCATTTGTTTACACTCACAGATACAGATGATACCCAGGTAGGAGGCTATTCAGCCTGTATGGCCCGGCTCAATATTTCCTACTATACTACCGTGTTTGGGGCTAAGGTGGACATGTGGGATTTTGTTAATCTTTTCTTTTAAGTCGTAGTCGTATCTTGACTCCTCCATGCCTTATCCACTCACGCTCAAATTCTATCACACTCCTAACACTAACAGACTTTTCTGGAAGATTATTCCAATTGTCTATAACACGATTACAGAACAAATTATTTCTTATGTTCAACCTAGATCTATATTTAAACAACTTCTTACTGTGCCCTCTGGTGCGTTCATCTTCCACTATTATATCGTAAACAGCCCACGACAGACCTCCGCATCATACACTCCTTGCACTATCTTGAACGTTTCTATCATTTCTAACCTCGATCTTCTATATGCCAGCGTTGGTAAATTCAATTTCCTTAATCTATCACTGTATTACAGGTCTCCCAGTGAAGGTACTAACTTAGTGGCTCTCCGTTGCACATTTTCAATGGCTGTAATTTCCTTGATCTTGTATGGACACCAAGCTTGACTTGCATATTCAAGAATTGGTCTTACCAGCGCTGTAAATAAAGGCTTAAACCTATCTTCATCTAAACACATAAATGTTCTTCTTATAAGGCCAACTATTCTATTTGCTCTATTATTATTTTGTTCTGCCACATGTCTTTCAAAGTTGAGTTCATTGTCAATGGTCACTCCCAGATCTTTTTCTTCTGTCACATTTTCCATGCTTTCCTCCATGATATATCTTCCTTCAGGCACTTCTGGTTTACCAATCCTCATAGCCTTACACTTATTTGGATAAAACTTAAGAAGCCATTTTTCTGACCAAACCTTCAGTGCCGTGATGTCCTCCTGTAACTTTTTCGTCTCTAAACAAAAGATCTCAAAAAGTTTTGAATCGATTTTCAAGAAGGTTGGTGGGCAGATAGGATATTATGTACCAGGGAAAAAGTTATTCAATTTAGGTGATCGCTAGAACGCATACCTCCGCCAGCTTAGGCGGTAAGCAGTAGGATAAGCAGATAGGATATGAGCTAAAGAAGAAGTGGAAAAAGGAAATCGACCTTCTTCCTTTAATAAGTATATGATAGTATTATAGATTTAATAATCTATCGGATATATAGGCCTAGAGGAGTAACTTAAATTGTAATTTGTATAATATTGATAATCTATTAGCTTGGTTTCTATTTTGACCAACAATCCCAGTGCTACTTTGTTGCATCCTAAAACATAACAAAACATAACAATAATCAAAATATAACAAATTGGAGTGTGATAAATACGGAATGTTTAACCTTTTCCTATTTATGTAAAGAAGGGAAATTCAACTTGGAATTTCTCCAAGCAAGATTCCCCTTCTTAATATAAATAGGAATAGGGCATTCTTTATCAAGGTATGGAATAACCCACACATCCACTCATATACGCCCTGACATACAGTATACTGTACACACACACACACACACACACACACATCCACTCACATACGTGCTGACAAATACTGTACACACAAACGCACACACAGGAGATAACTATCCGGTTTGATAATATATTCAGTTAGTCTCAAACGAGGCTATGGGTACTGACAGTGGTTGTGTATGTGTACTGATACTACCATTGTTCACCTGTGTTCATGTCTACACCACCACTACTACTGTCTACACCACTACTACTACTGTCTACACCACCACTATTACTGTCTACACCACCACTACTACTATCTAACCACTACTTGTTCTCATCTTGTTCTTAAAATCCTATTATTATTGTCACTACCTCACAAGCAATTACAACTTACTGCATACGTGTTCCTCAAAGTTTCCCTTGGAGAGGAACATAAATTTACAAAAAAAAAATCCCCAATTGTTCTGGATCCTGGCCAGACAATGTATAAACTTGTGTAACATCCATCGTCATTCATCTAACTTCCTCGCTGTTAAACAACATATCTACTTTACCAAGCAAACAAACAACCCCTTGCTCTATCTTCTCTCTTATCAATATCTGTCGTTTATTGTAAAAAAAGGGTATTATTCAACTCGTGTATAATATATTTTCCATTTGTTTAGCTAGATATATATAATGAAAGTTGAGTGTTAATCTAAAAGGGGAACAACAGTTCTATAATATAACAATACATATTCCAGGAAATAATTAAGCAATACAAAAGTGGACACATAATAAAGTTAGATTATACAAAATTAATAATTCTCGCACACAAGTGTGTGTGCGCGTGTATAAGTTTGTGTGTGTGTGTGTGTGTGTGTGTGTAAGGTTGTATGTCTGTGTGTGTGTGTGTGTGTATACAGTAAGTGCGTGTGTGTGTAAGGTTGTGTGTGTGTGTGTGTGAACGAGTAGACATTTATGTGAGGTTGTGCGCCCGCGCGTGTGTGCCCATGAAACATAATATCCTACTTACTAGATGTAAACATGTAAATACTTGTATTTTACGTAAGAATCTGGCTGTATCTATGGGCCCTGAGTATGTGTGTGTATGTGTGTTTGGAGAGAGAGAGAGAGACAGACAGACAGAGAGAGAGAGATAGAGTATAATTAAGAATAGCAATAATTATGTCTACTAAAACACAAATTAGTGAGTGTGTGGCATGAGGTAAGTGAAGCATATGCAGTTAATTATACTGTAATTCGTGCATATGGGTGTAAAACAGCTTTTATGTAGAGGTGTCTGGGCAATTTATGTACGTTATAGCGTATTTATGTGTATGAGTGTGTGTGTTTGCTTGTGCATGTGTGTGTGGGGTGGGGGGGTGTATGTGTGTGTGTGGGTGTGTATGTGTGTGTGCTTGAGTGTGAGTGTGTGTGTGCTTGAGTGTGTGTGTGTGTGTTGTGTGCTTTTGTTTGAGTGTTTCTGTATGTGTTTGTGTGTGTGCTTTAGAGTTGTTTTTTCTATATACAGGTATATGTGGATGAGGGAGACAAAAGGCAAAACTGTCTGACGAGTGCCTCCCCCAGAGTTGAAAGAGTGACAGGGCCAAAATCGAGGAATGTTCGAGCCAAAATGTCTGGACACACGGAGTTTGAAACAACTTAGGTCATTGGATGAGGGAAAGATGGATTCAGGGAGAGAGTTCAAGAGCTCAGCTGTTGAATAGAAGAAAGAGTGGGAGTATCGTTTCACTTTTTAGTTGGAGAGTTGCACAGAGTAGGGGTGGGATTATGTTGCAAGACGGGTACAACGTACCCTACGTAGAGGAGTTGGTATACACTGAGAGAGCTCAGAGGAACACTGATTATTGTAGAGCGATAGAATAGCGAGAGACATGCAACATTGCGGCAAAAGGAGAGATTGTAGAGAATCGGTGAGTGGACGGGAATTTATGATGCAAAAGGCTTTCTTTTCTACTTTGTCTAGAAGTGCTGTGTAAGAGGATCCTCCCCACACATTCGAACAATACTCAATACAAGGACGCACTGTACCCCTGTACAGAGCAAGAAGCTGTGCAAGGATAAAGAACCCCTGGAGGCGGTTGAGCACACCCAGCTTCTGTGAAGCAGTTATAGCAAAAGTGGTAATATGGTCCTTCCAAGAGAGATCAGAAGAAAAAGAGACAACGAGAATACTGAGAGAAGATGAAGGGTTGATTTTTGTATTGTTGAAGTATAAGGGATAGTCCTCTGGGAGTTCTCGACGGGTAGATAGATGGAAAAATTGGGTTTTGGAAGCATTGAAGGCAACAAGGATTTCTCTACCCCAATTGGAAATGGTAGTTAGATCAGAAGATAAGTGTGCTATGGCTTCATTACGTTTGTTTTTGAGGGATTGTTTGCTGGGGCGTTCTGGAAAACTAATTGAATAGTGTAAGGTAGAGTCGTCAGCATATGAATGGATAGGACTGGAGGTACAGTTTCTCCTTCGGTTGTTCTCCGTTTTTCTTGTTGGGCTGGCATGGTGGTTATCTTTAATTTGGGTATTATATATATATATATACTGTATAGCCTATACTGTATATATATATATATATATATTTGTATAAGTAGGCAGTATGTTTTCATTGAGGCAAAATTTATTACAGACAGGCATATTTGTTTTTTACTAACTTTTTACTTGTTTTTTCAATATTTCTGACTGTATGTCTGATTTCATCATTCAAATGATATATTAAGTTTCATATATATATATATATATATATATATGTGTGTGTGTGTGTGTACCCTATGTGTGTGACGAAAGGAAGAGAGAGTAAAGTAGTAAAGATGACGTGTGTGTGGTGGATGTTGTGTAATGTATGGGAAGGAAGAGAGAGTAGGTAAAGTGCTAATGACTACAGTGTGTGTGTGTGTGGTGGATGTTGTGTCATGTATGGGAAGGCAGTAGGTACCGGTCTTGCTAAATCACTCTTACATAACAACCTAAGGAGATAGTTGTTGTTGTTGTCTTCAAATGGTTAAACAAGCATCCACAAACACTTGTTGTTGTTGTTGTTGTTCCCCAAGCTGCCTGGCCGAACAGCCCCAAAGCCCCGAGCAAGGCCAAGGCCACAACCGAGCGCCCCCCACAGAACCCTCCCCGCCGACCACAATAAACCTGGGTGACCGAAGCCACTCCATGGCGGGGAGCTGAGGAGGGTGAGGAAACACCCGGAAAGCCAAAGCCCCACCCAGGGCCCTGTGCCCCTCAGCAATTATGAAGATAAAGTTGAGGGGCAAAGGAAAAATGTGACGCTTTGGCTTCCAATCTTGGTAGATTGGGAGGTCAATCCACGGAAGAGACGCCGTCACTTGAGATCTAGAAAATATACAAGTAAAAGGCACAGTCAGAGTAAGCTATGGGTATGGCAGAGATCGCTCAGTTCTCACTCTGATAGACCAGCCCATCACCACATGACTAGAACCCAATCCTCTCAGCAACAGCTAGGAAAGGCCCTAGAAAGCCGCCTTTGGCGGGGGGATAGCTCCCCTATGTCAACCCCTTTTGGGGTTGGGCAACCGCTCCCTAAGGAGATAGTTGTATTGATTTGTTTATATATTCATTTATTTATTTAGTTTCCTCCTAAGACCTCCATCAAGCTTTAAACGATTCCCCCCCCCCCCCCCCCTCGAGATCAATTTGTATATTTTTCGGTAGAAAAATGTACCTGGCAAACGCCGGTTCCTCCTAAATAACAGGCTCGCTATCGCTCACAAGGAAAACATTGATACCTAAATTGCACAAAAAGTCTAAAAATCGTCAAATTAATGGGGTTAAACATGAGAGGGAAGGGGGTCCAGAAAAAAAAAATCCCCTTAACACCTAAGGTAGTTTCAGAACTTTCATTCAATGCCTCTCATCTTCTATTTTGTAATACACATTCACATTATCCATATATGCTTCATACAAGGTCTTTCCTTTCACTTATTATAACTATTATTTAATTTATTCATTTTTGTCAGTACAGTTGGCCACATAAGTTCTGTTCCTCTTTGTGATCTTATACAGGGAAATATAATGCGCAGGATTGAATTACGAGTGTAGTTCTGTATGCAGTGGTTAACTCATCTCATTATTCAGCTGATAATTAAAAGAAACCACACTCGCAATTCATTCATACTAATTTGACTTCCATACATAAGATCACGATGAGGAACAAAAAATGGAGGAAAACACCACACACTTAGCAAAACTATCAGGTGAATATTAATTATAGAGGGATGTGATATAAGTAACACCCCGTTCTTAACATTAATCATCAATTACAAACCCCAATGTACTTGAATAAACTAATGAAAGCATATGGTCCTCCCGGGAATATTCGAACTCGGGACACCACACCCAGAACATAAGCACCTAAACCATTACACCACATTATACATTACACATTATATAAAGAGTGTGTAAATAAGCCTAAATAGTATATAAGAGAACAGGTGGTGTTGGGTGGCCCTCAGAGGAGGCATGAGAGCGTTACCACAACACGGAGTTAACGGGAGACTGACCGTTTTTCTGGACCCCCTTCTCCCTAATGTTTAGCCCCACTAGTTTTGAGATTTTAAGGCGTTGGTTTCATTAGTTTGTGGATTTTATGACCTTTCACCCCATTTCTTTGTAAATATTAGGACCCTTCGTGCCATTTAGTTTTGTTTTTTTTTTCCTGGCGAGCGAAAGCGAGCTTGTCATTTTAGGAGGAATCGGCCTTTGGCCGGGACATTTTTCTACCGAAAAATGTACAAATCTATCTTGAAGGGGGGTCTAGGGTGTGTTTTTCTAAGGTTGATGGAGGTCTAGGGAGGAAACTATAAAAACAAAAAAATAATAAATTAATTAATAGACCAGACAAACAGCCACTTACCCCTTAACGGTGAAAGTAGGAAATTATGGGGTAGCCGCCGCTGTTGCTAGCTAAGGCTCACACAAATTATAATAGCTTCACTTTGCATCGCATTTCTTCCACAGTTGATGTCAAATACATACGTGTGCATATTTACCTATCTGTCTATAATGTATCTATTTACCTATCTATCTATCCATAGATCAATCTAGCTATCTAGCTCTTTATACGTGTATCTGTATAATGTGTTATTCATTCACTTGCTTGTTCGTCAAGGGGAATCCACGCAATGCGAGCTAAGCTCATTATTATCGCGCCTCCTTAACTGGGAATGTATTGCGTGAAATGCATGTTAAGTGTTTATGTATTGTTGGAATGGCTGTGGATGTGTGTAGTCTTTATTTTAGCCAATTGGCGACATCTGGAAACGAAGGCTTAGGGTTAATCTGTACGATACCATTCTCACTACGGTACCAGTCTCACCCGAAGGCTTAGGTTGACCAGTAGCTTAGGTTGACCAGTACGATACCGATCACCAACCCCAGATGGGACGTCACAACTTCGTCCACTTACACCAGGTTCCTATTTATACTGCTAGGTGAACAGAGGCTACACCGTTAGGAGACTTGCCCAAATGTCTCTTCCCCGCCCGGGTCTCGAACCCGGGACCTTCTGGTGTGTGTATGTGTGTATGTTATCATACATACCAGCTGTTATACTGTGTTGGTGGTGTAATGGTTTAGATTATTATGTTCTGGGTGTGGTATCCCGAGTTCGAATCCCGGGAGAACCATATGCTTTCATTATTTTATTCAAGTGCATTGGGGTTTGTAATTGATGATTAATGTTAAGAACGGGGTGTTACTTAATTATATAATCCCCGACATTAATAATAATATATATAATACAAATAATAATTCACTACCTTCTGTCTCATCACCACCAGTCTACATTATTGATGTAGTTCATAAAAGTGTGTGCTGAAGTGACATTGATCACAACACATATATTGAGTAACATCCCGTTCTTAACATTAATCGTCAATTATAAACCCCAATGACTTAGACTTCAATATTTCCTTCCTTAGCGAAGTAAAATAGTTTAACAACAAATAGACATACAAACTAGTCATTTGATTGAAGGGAATATCACCGAGTGTGGAATGTTGGATAAAACACTGTTGTTTACTTGTTTTGTATCGGGTCGTCAAATCATTTGTATATGGCAATATTTGTGAGTTGTATAATATAATCCACTGTTGGTGCTAACAAATTACAACATGATATTATGGTAACTTATTTAATTGAGTGATATTATACACATTGACTACGAGGGATTGCTCATGAACTGGAGAAAATAATTTAAAGAACAGTATTTCAATATACTGGAGGGAGCATTCAGGAGTTATAAATCCCTGAAATAAATCCCAATTGTAGGTAGTCACCAAATGTCGTCAAACTTGGGTCAGAATGGATCAAGATATTTTGTAACAAAGCAACTGATAGACTGGCGTACTGACAGAGGACAGAGAGTGAGAGACATACACTTAGGACAACATAATCTACATTAAAGATTAAAATAGTTTATATGGATAAACACTGGATTATTTTTAGAAGGTTGTCTTTTCGCCTCCGTTTGTGTGTGTGTGTGTGTGTTGTTTTTTGTCTAGCTTACATGTAAACAAGTTATCTCGCAAAGTTATGAACCGATTTTCATAAAATTTGGTGGGCATATAAAATATGCGCCAAGGAAGAAGTTATTCAATTTAGAAGGCAATCCAAAGATGTTCACGAAAGTTGGTGGGTAGATAAGGTGTGCGCTTTGAACAGATGTTCACGAAATTTAGTGGTATAATATAAATCATGATACCAGATAACAAGGTATTATTGGTGGTGGTGGTATAATGGTACGGTATATTATATTATGTCATAATACCAGATAACAAGGTATTACTGGATGGACTACCTGTTAGTTACATCATCTTAGTCCGCCTCAGACTCTTTACACTTTATAGACAGACAAACACACACACACTCTCTCTCTCTCTTCTAATTTGGCCCTAACGGATTACAGAACACGCCCATTGGATATTTCACTGTGGATGAACTCTTGTATCTTCCCTCCCTTATTATGTGTGTGGTTGTGTGTGTACATGTGTGCGTGTGTGTGTGGTTGTGTGCGTGTGCGTGCGTGCTTGTTTTGTGTGCATGTTTCGTTTTTTATTCAGATTGTTTTCTATTTGAGGGAGAAATGTTTTGGAGAGAGAGAGAGAGAGAGAGAGAGAGAGAGAAATAACTCCTTATATAAGAATGTGATGAAAGCATAATACTTAAACCATTAGTTATCCTCCGTTCCGTCTTCCCAAATATGCCACACAAACAACACAATGTCAACTTAATCTTCCTCACAGTGACAGCATCATTAAACTTGTACAGCATCAGTCAAAAGTGCGTGGACAACATTCATAATAGGTTAAATCAAGACGAAAACGTTTTCATTGACGGACCTAGGTTATCATTATTATTAGTAGCATTATTAGTATTATAATTATTTGTAGTAGTAGTAGTAGTAGTAGTAGTAGCAGTAATAGTAGTAGTAGTAGTATTAATAGTAGTAGCTATGTTGTATCACATTCTTGAATTAACTCGATACTTACAATAAATGTATAGCCTAATACAATATATGTAATGTAATGTAATGTAATATATATACAGTATATATATATACATATATACAGATTTATTGTATATAATCGCTAGGAGTTAACTTTACAGACGTGATCACAGTTTTGGTGAATATATTCTCTGTAAATGGTAATAAACCCTGGTATATTTCGCAATGATGCCTCATCGTGTAGTGCCTTTGCCATTTATCCTTTGGTATATAATATACTGTATACTGTATAAACAGTATATATAATCGCTCTAACAATAGCTCTCTCTCTCTATCTGTATCACCAATAGTTTCTTATGTAGCACAATAGGCCTATATATACTTTTTGTTTTTTTACAAATCCATGAAAAGAATAGTGTGGTAGACTAAAACGGTAATTAGGCCTAGGCTAACTCGTTTATCCCAAAGTTGCATTGTTCAATAATAAAAGTCGTGTCTCGCCACCACAACAACTTTAGCCTAGTTTGTTCTCTGGTAGTCTAGGCCTATATAAACTTCAATTACCTTTTAACCCCTTCAAGATAACGAGTTTATTACATTTATATTTATTGCTTTGTGGCGAGGTGCAAGTTCATTTGAACATTTACCTTAATAGTATTTGTAAAACATTACAGGGGATTCAACATTTCTCCACGGGCTTAAACAGGGAAATTCATCTGCAATCGATGAATTGTTGATCATTTGTATAGCACTATTTTGAATGTTATCCAACTTTCTCAGTGCTACTCTACCATATCCACTCTACAAAGGTGAGACATATTCCATATCATATGTCAGCACACATGACTTGTAAATAATAGCCAGCTGATCGTCACTGAAGAATTCGCCATTTAAATAAAGATGTCCAAGAATTTAGAGGATTCGTGTTGACTCTGCCTATTAATGAGCAGGATGTATTTGGTTATATGTGAATTGACATAAACTAGGAAACTGGTAAAAATACAATACGTAAGCACCCTTACCTCACGGTGAGAATATCCCTGTGTATATCTCCAGGGCTAGGCTAAGTGGTTCCCCATCCAAGCGCCATCAGCACTCCAGAAACTGCAACCATTAACCTACAGCTGCAGTGACGCCCACAAGAACCACCGACCTCGGCTGAATCAATTCACCCACCACAGGAAGTTCAGGAAAACTAAACTCACGAAAATAAGACGGGAGCTCCCTACAACCTGCACAAAAAGGTCCTCCCCCGAGCGCCTGCCGACTTGACTGACGGTCTGCCGCTTGCCCTTTTCCGCCAAAAACTCCCCTCGCTAGGCTCCCTACAAATACCTAAAACTACCCAACATCAATCAAATTACACCACAGAAACTTAGGAAGATCCTCTAGGAATGAAATATTTATTGTAGGCTATATACTGTATATTGCATATAAATAAAACCTCAAGATCTATACACATTTTCTAACTCTGAAAGATCCTTCATGAGCTGAATAAAATTGTTTAGAGGTAGTCAAAATAAACTAAATTGCCGTCATCTGATTGCCAGGACTAACACGTTCAGTGTGATAACACAATTTAATTATATTATGGCTATCCTTAGACGGTTGTATGCAGTTTAAAAAGGACCTGCAGAAATCAAAAGGATTATAGAGGCAATTGTAATACCCTGTATCCGCAAAATCCCGCAACCACAAAACTACCCGAGTTGACGTCTGGAATAGCGTAAAATAGTCGTTGGTGGCGAAGTCTAATAAACCCACCACGTGGATCACCACGAGACTATCACCTGGTTCTTTCAAGAACTAAGGTTGCTATCCTATTGTACGTCCCTGCCAGGGTAGTAGGCTAGTGGGTTAGCGCGCCAATCTGGTAAAACCTACTGATGTCTCTAACCAGGGTTCGAAACCGCACCAGTCTGGAAAAACCTACCGAGGTCCCTAACCAGGGTTCGAACCCGCGCCAGGCCTGGGAATTTTCGGGAGTTAAATTCTCTTCGCACATAGCATTTCAGCAGTTTTTGGCTCATTAAATTTCTATAAACCATGTTTTAAGCTGAATAAGTGTCAAATGTTAGTCAAAATATAATTAAAAACAAGTCCTCGTAATAGAGGAGCTAATACACGTTAACCCTTTCTGTACCGGTGCTATCTTTTTCATTATATTTTGGCAACCATTAGACGATTTTATTCAGCTAAGGAAGGGCGTCTACCAATTAAAATACTAGACTATCTCAATTAATTCTGATAGCTATCATCCATTTCTCCACGGAGAAAACGAAGGCCAGGATTTTTCATCATGATGCTCGGGTTCTTCGCGGTCAGTCTTTAACCTAATGTATGGGGAACAAGGAAATCCATTAATTTCCTACGGTCAAATTTCTTGGATTAATATTTGACACTCATCTAAACTGGAGAGCACATATAAAGGACTTGAAGGCACGTTGTCTAGGGCATTTCAATGTTATTAAGGCGGGTGCGCGTGTTCAATGGGGGGCTGACCGGATGACATTACTTAAGCTTTACACTATAATTTTGTCTGTCCTTGATTATGGTTGTTCTATGGAACCGTGTCCCCTACTCTTCTTGCCACGCTTAACCTTGACCATCATTTAGGAGTTCGTCTAAGTTCGGGGGCGTTCCGTTCCTTCCGGATATGTAACCTTCTCGCCGAGGCTGGCACATTGCCCCTTCACCTACACCGTCGATTGGTCATGATGCGTTATGCTACCGTCTTATGTCCGACCCTATTCTTACTAACCTCTTTCATGAAACCTAAGACCCCTCCTGTTCTACCCATGTTACTTTCCCCAATATGTCCTACCAACTGTATGTGTCTTATAACGTTCCCTTACCCTCACCGCCACAGGCCTGTGACGATTTCACGCCGTGGTGCATTCGGCGAACTAATGGGTGTCTCCTCCTTGCTGACATGCCTACATCATTACCCCCCTATGCTCGACACACAATGGCCCTCAGTCACCTAATGGGACATACTCCAGCCACGTTTATTTACATGGATGGATCCAAAGATGACTCCTCTGTGGGATATGCGGTGGTCTCAGAATAAGGAATTCGACAGCGTACCCTTCATCGCTGTTCATCCATCTTCACTGCTGAGCTTGAAGCCATATGGTGTTTACTTTCCTCGATAATGTCCCTCATATAGTCATTTGTAGCGACTCTCTGAGTGCTCTCCAGGCCATACAATCATTTTCGCCCAAAGAATCTCTAGTTTGCAACGTCATCTGCACACTCCATAATTCACTGACGTTAGGCCGTAAAATTACTCTTTGCTGGGTACCAGCCCACATCAGGATCCAGAGGAATGAGAGGGCCGATTCCTTAGCAAAACATGCCTGCAGGGGCATTCCCTCGAATGCTATACTGCGCCCAACTGATATATTCCTTGTTCTACGTGAGCGTGTTTGGGCGGACTGGCAGAGGGAATGGGCAAACATTGATACTACCAACCACCTCCGCAGTATTCTAGCCGATGTTCACCCTTGGCCCTCCTCCATTGATCTGTGTCGGGCGAATCAGGTCATCCCGACGCGCTTCCGTATAGGGCACACGCATGGCCATTTAATGACAACGCCTCCGACTCCGCCCCCATTTTGCGTTCAATGTCAAACGCCAGTCACCATCCGTCATATCCTTTGGGAGTGCCCTTAGCATAATTCTGAGCGCCGACTTTACTTACGCACAGCATCCCTCCGCGTTATTGCTCCGTCATCATCTTTTGACTTTTCGCCCATACGTTTCTTTATTGCAATACAGGTACACCTATTTGACAAACTTTAATTACCTTTGTTCTCACACACTTCTGATGCTACATTTCACATATCACAGCTATACTTTAGTTACCAATATCTATTTTGACTCCAGATGTGCCAATTTCACATTATCATTAGTTATATCTGTTCCATAATTTAATCAGCCTTATGAGGGCTGCAGCCCAGTAGGCTGTTGAAAAATAGCGCCTTCTCTCTCTCTCTCTGCCAGACCTATGAGAGTTCCGTATGAGGCTCAGTGGTCTGGTTAATCTGCTCCACTTAACGATCTCTCTCTGGTTATCATTAGACGATTTTATACTTTTTAAGAAGGATCTGTGGGAATGATAAGGGTAAAGAATATCTCAATTAACTCACATATACCCTTCTTAATCTGAAAACAACCGTCTAATAATAGCCGGAAAACAGATAAGAAATGCATATTGAATCTTGAAAGGGTTGGGATAAAAAAAACAAAAAAATTCATCTTACCCTCCCACCAAATTTACATATAACCTTACGAGCATAAAACCACACTGTACTTCACTGGCAAGTCAACGATGACCAGAACTCAACTCATTTCAGCTATAATCTATTCACAATAATTAGGCCATAACTCTTGACCCCTAACCTCTGTAACTCAAAAAGAGCTTGAGCAAATGGGCTATAAATTTCCATACCTATTGCCAAGCCAACTCTTGCCAAATGGTTGTTGTTGTTGTTGTTCCCTAAGCTGCCTGGCCGAACAGCCCCAAGGCCTCGAGCAAGGCCATAACCGAGCGCCACCACAGAACCCTCCCTGCCGACCACAATAAAGCCTGGGTGACCGAAGCCACTCTATGGCGGGGAGCTGAGGAGGGTGTGGAAACGCCCGGGAAACCAAAGCCCCACCCAGGGCCCTGTGCCCCTCGGCAATTATGAAGAGAAAGTTGAGGGGCAAAGGAAAAATGTGACGCTTTGGCTTCCAATCTTGGTAGATTGGGAGGTCAATCCACGTTAGAGACGCCGTCACTTGAGATCTAGAAAATATATAAGTAAAAGGAACAGTCAGAGTAAGCTATGGGTATGGCAGAGATTGCTCAGTTCTCACACTGATAGACCAGCCCATCACCACATGACTAGAACCCAATCCTCTCAGCATCAGCTAGGAAAGGCCCTAGAAAGCCGCCTTTGGCGGGGGGATAGCTCCCCTATTTCAACCCCTTTCAGGGTTGGGCACCCGCCCTTGCCAAATGGTAGAAATATTAGCTTGATTAGTCTATACTCAGTTCAGAGTTATAACCGTCAGAGCACTGCTGGTGTGCTCACTTAGCCATAATAAAGTAAACCACTAGGCGCCACTGGCATTCACAGAACGCCAACCATGCTGCCAAGCCAGTATGGCTAAGCGGTAATGCACTCCCCTCGTGCATGGGAGGCCAGTGTTCGATCCCCCGCTGGAGCACTAAGTTTATGCCATACAGGCAGGGCTTTCTATAGCCTTAACTGCACTGGCGGACATTAGAGGTGCGGCAAGCCAGTGTCGCATGTTCGCATGTATATGATAGCACCTGATCAGCAGGATCGCGCCGATTACACTGGTTACAGACATCACATCCACAGCCACTCCAACAATACAATAATATTCCACATGTACCCCCACACACTATACACACACCGAAGGGCGATGAGCTCCTAAGGTCACTATCAGCGTGGCGAACTTTATAATAGAATGATAGATATATAAGCCCATTAAATGTTCATGTCTGGTACATTACAACGCATGAAACGGGTGTGTGCTTGTGGCTTCCAAGCGCCATTTCACCATGGTCTTGGATCGGTAAGTATTTATTTTGCATTTCTTTCACTATATACCCGACACACCTTAAAAAAAAAAAAAAAAAAGTACAAAATTAAATTAAAAAAAAAAAAAAAATGTGAAATGGGCGTGGCATATAATTATAACCTTGTGAAAATAGGAGTTAAAGATCAGTGGTCAGGATTTTTAGCCTGAGGGCTGGTCCTGTCCAGAGTGAGGTTTGGCATCCTCTACCCAACCTTAGCCGTTTCTATCAGTCTCTTTTCCTACTTTGGGGGCGGTAGGCTAGAATCCTCCTCCCCTTGTAAAATTCACCTACTAGACGAGACGAGAAAGGGGCGAGAACGCGAAAGTGGTCCCGAATCCTAAGAATTGGAACTTTAAATGTTGTTTCAGTTCGGGCTCTGTGTCTCAAATCGGCCACCCCCAGCTGTGGGGTATTTGCCTGAGTATATACATAATGAACGGAATTTTTGTAGACAAGCAGTGTAAACTCAACCAGTACTGTTTGGTTAACTTGGCTTTGGACTATAAGTAGAAACTGGTTTAATTGGTCATGGTTGAGAACATACTGATTGAAAATGGTCTACTAGATAAGTCAACGAAATATTTGCAAGTATTAATCCAAAAGGAAATTCTAGTTATAGACATCAATATTAAGAAGAAATGCAGACAAAAACATATGGGTTTGTGATTAATTTTAAGTGTTAGACTTTATTTAACATACTTTTCTGTGTACTTCAAACTATTATTTAGGTTGTATTTTGGCTAAAAAATAATGCCTACAGGTTGGGCTTCCTCATAGCTCAACACTTGCAACCAACCTGAGCCCAGATTTACTAACCAACGTATTATCGTAAGTGGGAGATCCAAAAGAATTAACACCTTAGGGGATAATCAATTTGCATCTCCGGCCACTTTTACTTGTACGTTGGTTAGTAAATGTGGGCCCTGAACTTCTTTAGACTGGAGGTGGACAACTGACTGACACTGCATTGAGACGTTCATTACCTGTAAGCTAATTAACTGTAAAGGTTAATAAGAGTACTAATTCTTTGCTGATCATTTAATGTCTAGTGGAACTCATGTGTGTCCGACATGTAGTTCTGAAATGATGAAGAGTGGTGAGGCAGGGTGGAGGGTGGGGAGGAGAAGAAGGAAAGAAAGGACGGAAGGAACATTGTAGGAAGAGGAATATGGAAAAACGTAAACTAAACAAATTTACAGATACAAAAGAAAAAAAAAAGGATGAGCAACTGAAATGTTAGATTATGAAAAAGGAAGGTAAAGCTTATGAGGGTGGGGAGTATAAGAGGAGGGAAAGAAAGGTTGGAACGAGAGTAAGGAATTGAATGGTAAATAATAACAAGAAAATATAAACAAGAAACTAAAGGATGGAACAAACATAAGGAATTGAAGGAGAATGGTGGGGCAACAAACTAAGTTGAGTAAAAAGAAAAGATAGGATGATAATTGAAGGGCAAGACTCCCAAGATATCCAAGAAGACACGAAGGACGGGACCCCAAGAAACCAAGGACGAGATAGACGATTCCTATCCCTCCACACTCGGCAGTACACGGGCTAGGATATTCAGTGTAAGACCCGATCAGCATTGAAGCGAAGACACCATCCCTGGGCCGACACCATTGCCCATGAACCTTCCCAACTTTGCCTATTTCTTATTACCCAGGCCGCCCGCCAAACCAATACCTTCCCCAACTCTCCCTAAGACACTGCTGCACCAAGAGCTTATTAATCCTTCAGGATCAAGAAGACAACCAGTGGAAGGTACCGTTGCTGTGATTGGCACCACCAGCAGCAAACCAGGGGACAGCTGGAATGAGACAAAGCTCCAGGATCCAGGGCTGGGCCTTATAAACCCCGGATCCTACAGCTGGAAGGCAGATCATCTGAGAGTTCTCCAACCCCTTGAGACTCCCACCGAGCTCAACTCTCACACTCACCTCCCAAAGGACCAAAGGACTTCAGATTTTGAGGCTAGAATGGTGGACGGCACTGGCAAGAACAGAGATTGAATAGAGAAAGGTTTGGAAAAATGGGCTGAACACCAATCTTATGAAGAAGAGCATTTGACGAGGCCCTCTAGCCTGCCGCAGCTACCACTATACTTGATTCTGGAGCCCAAGTGTCCCAAAGTTGATGATCTAAAGCAGCTGATAGCTGGCACCATCTCCTGGAAACCAGACAAATTCTTGAGGAGGGAAGACGAGTTGCCTCGTACCCTGGCTGCTTGGAAGCAGAACTGAAGATTGGCGACTGACAAAGGAGCTGCATCCGCAACACACAGGCCCGCCACCCGGTACCTGATGGAGCCGCCGGCTCAGACCGGCTCCGACAAACCACGCTACCAACCCACCTTGTGACACCAAGGCCCGTCGCCCGGTAGAGACTTTATTGTACTGTATATGTTTCCCCCTTTTATTTCTGTTTTATTGTCTTAATTTGTTTACTGTGTTGTACAAATAAACTATATTTTGTGTACAGTTTTTGTGTTTCCTACTCCGCCAGCCAAGCTACCCTAATTCAGAGCTTAATAATATTGGCACTTCAATAATGAAGAAAGAAAAGGGATGAGGAAAAAGAAAGGAACAGCTTAAGAATTGAAAGTTAAGGACAAAAACCAAGAGAACAAGATATAAGGCGCTGAAAGAAAGGGGTGAGGACAAAAACAAAGAAAGGACAACAAAAATGAAAAGGGGATGAAGAATTGAAAGACAACAATTGAGACAAAAACATAAGTACAGAGATGAAGAATGAAAAATGAAGCGATGAGGCAATGATAAAAAGGAAACGAGGAGAAAGAAGAGAATAGATAGACAAAGTACAGAACGATCATAATGAAAGGAAGAAAAGTAAGTTATTAGGACAAAAGAAAAGGGATGACAATAAATTTAAAAAAAAGAACAGATAAAGGAAAAATTAAGAACAAAAATGACAATGTAGAAAGGGGAGGGTAAAAAAAGAAAGGAAGATAAAATTAAAGAGAAAAGGGGACACTTCATAAAGAAACCAGAAAAAATGTGCTAACTGGGGAAGGAGAGAAAGGGGGGGGGGGGGAAGGCAAGGAAAAAGAAGGAAAGGAAAGAAAGAACAAAATGGAATGGGGAAGGGAAGGAAAAAGGAAAGAAAAGGAAAAAAAGAAGAAATGGAAGGGGGAAGGAAAGAAGAAATGGAAGGGGAGAAGGGATGGAAAAAGAAAGGATAGAGGGGGGGGGGGGAAGAGAGACGGAAAAAGAAGGAAAGGAAATCAAGATTAAAATGTGGAACTAGGGAGGTGGAATATCCAAGGGTATGCAAGGTGGAGGGAGAGTTAGTTAGTTATGTAGAGCAGATTAACCAGACCACTGATGGTTAGATGGAAATAGATCAGGAAATAGATAGATAGACAGTAGATAGATGCATGAGAAAAATAAAAAAAAACACAAGAAATTATGTGCATGAGAGGCGCAGGAGGGTAAACTTGCCCCACCACCATCCAATAAACAAAACCAAAGTAGCAAATACATAGGAACAAAAGAAAAATAAACATAAAAAATTAATTTATTGTCTTCATCCTGTACGACAACCCAATCAAAATACCAACAAAAAATAATGTTAACTTAATGGTGGAATATTATGAACAGTATTAATAATAATGATGACGATGATAAACAGCATCCCGGGTAGTCTGATATGTGTCGAGTCCGTGATCTGAGAAACTAAAAAAAAGGTAAGTATGTATGTATACGGCACATACCACGTAGCTGGGGGTGGCCGACGCGAGACAGAGCCCGAACAGAAACAACAATTAAAGTGCCAAATGAATAAATAATAAAAATAAAAGAGCGCTTCAATTGGGAGTATCAGGGGGAGAAAGAGGGGGAGTAACCCTTTCAGTACACAGATGCCATTCTTCCTTTTACTATGGCTAGCAGTAGGTGAATTTATTGATATTAAAATGTAAAACTTGCAAACTAAACAAACCAAAACTGGGACAAAGACAATATAAAGTCAAATTAACTTATCAAAATCGCTCAGTGAGTTAGTCCAGTTCTTTTACACCCCCAGGATTTCTAGAGGTTGTTACCAAGATCCATAAAACCTTCTAATATTAACCAGAAGTAAATGATGATGACGCCTTGGTACTGAAGGGGTCGAGGGAAGGGTCACCACTACCCACCACTCAAGGGGGAGGCTGATGAAATGGGGCATGTCAGGCGTAATATTCATGAAGTTTAAAATAAATAGAAATAATAGTGATAATTACTGAATTGGAATTATTATACAGTACAGTAATGATAATGAAAACAAAAAGTCTACAACAAATTTTGGGGCCTAGGTCTGTGCTGTTAGTCTGGAGAAGCACGTCAAAAAAGGCAATTGAAATTTTTCATGACTTCCATGGTATAAAAATGAAAACAGCTCAGACTTGGCCAGTTTTCTATAAAAAATAATTAATGACAAAAAACTTCTCATCATGTCTGAAATCGCATAAGGTAAACTTTGCTATTCACAAGTATACATACAATTATGTTCCGTATTTATCCAATAAAAAACAAGTTGTCCTGCATGAACAGAGACACCAGCACTGCCGCTACACGTCGCTAAGCTCTCTACCTACCGTACCGTACTGTACCGAACCACCGCCCGGGATCACGCACCTACACGCAGGTAAAAATAGACAAATATTATGGAACACTCACTTATGCAATTAGTGGTCACACAATATTCACATTAATGATAATCTTGACTCCTTTGGACTCGTTTCTTTATACAGTAGTATGCTCTTGTATGGCAGTCTCTCTCAGGGAATATATTCACACAAAAAATGAATTTGGCAGGAGAATGTGTAAGAGGAGTTTATATCACAAAGGTAAATAAAGTCTAACCCTCCCAGTTTTGCTGAACTGTATAAAACATTGCATAACCTCTTAGTTCAAATATTGAACATTTGTGCACTAATGAAGATAGGGAAAGGGGCTAAAAACTAGAGTTGTAGGTAAGTCATCTGGTCCTTCAAATGTCATACAAAATTGCACAGAGACAAATTAAATTTAGTTATCCTTGATGTAACAAAACTCTTATCTTTTCTTTCCCCCCTAAAAATTGATATACATAATAATCATATATACAAAACTTTATCATATAAATTATATATATATATGATAAAAGTGGTGGATGATGGGAGTGAGAAGTGTTGGTATAATCTGACATGTGTGGAGAGTCAGCCATACCGTCACCTTTACAATAAATAGTAAACAAATCACTAGTGTCCAAAAATTGACTGTACAATAAATAATAAATAAGTTGTGAATGACTCATTACCATCCGACAGAAAGATCTCCTTGGGTGTAGAGAAGCCGTGATACGTTGTAAGTCTTTTATTTTACAAAACACCTTGTACTTTGCAACACCTTCCTAACTCACACACACATACACACACACGCACGGGGGGGCAACATTAGTCTAGCATCATTTCTGTACTGCAACAATTTACATTCACTGAACAGTTTCGTAGTTGCTCGCCACGGGAATTGCAGTACAGAAATTATTGTTGGTCTATGTAATTATCAGTGCAAAATTACTCCCTTAACTAGTGTATTGCTTGGAATAAAAATATGATTTTTTTTTAATATATATATATTTTTTTTCTTTTTCATGCATTCTTATTAAAACGTCAGTATTTTTGTGAATATAAAGGTCACTTCAGCATCACTATGGATCAGCTTCAACTACTGTTTCCTGTGGTTCTACGTTGACACTTGCAACTGCAGGATGCATGATGTGTTAAGTGCACGGAGGCTTAGTCTGTTGGTGGCAAGAAAGCTTCTCATTCTCTCTTCGTAAGTCCGTCAGCCACTCTGCCAACCAACCAACGAAATATAAAACACAACAACAATGTCTTCAACCCCCCCCTATACTAGAAAATCCGGGTCACTGAATTCACTCTCCTCCTCTTCGGAGTCGCTTATCCGCTTCCGTTTCTTCTTCTTCTTGTGCTTCTTATGACTGGATGATCGGTGCGATGATGAGCGATGGTGATGGTGGTGGTGTGAGCGGCGGTGTTCTCCACGCGACGATATTACTTGTGAGGTTTTGATGGTGATGGGCTTGATGGGTGATTGTCGAGGGCCCTGGGGCGTGATCTCCACTATATCATCGTCCCCACCTTTCATCTTCTGCTCTATTGCGGCAGCTGCGGGGTTCAGAGCCTGGGGCGCCATTTCTGCACCCTTAGGCTGGTTCTAGACAGACAGAAAAAATATATTACTTCACTCATCATAAAATGCTTGGAACTTATCTGGAATAACAGCCATACAATACAGGAGACCTTTAATGAATCTGCACTCGCTATTCCAGAATTTGTCATAATTTAGGACTTCAGGTAACCTAAGTGAAGCTTTAACCCTTGTCTAGCGGGGTTTTTTGGGCTCATTTGGGCATATTCAGGCCCTCCTGAATGATCAATCAAGTATCTGCATGAAAAGAAATGTATTCAGCAAAAAACTAGGCGCTAAAAGCTTCAAAATGAGACCAGAACGAGCTACATAGCACTCGTGGTTCTCTTGCAGTGGTGCCACGAACATGGGAGTTTAGCGTATAGCGGTATATTTTTCCCAGCTATGCTCACTACTGGCTACACTGCCGGCCTCTCGAGAACACAGGGAACATGAGTTAATGGGCGGCGGTAAGCCCTGGGAGTCGGCTGTCTGGCCCGCTGCGCTCCCGGCCATTTGCACTCTATTTTATCCCTTTAAAAGCCTTAATAATGCTCCTAACTTGCTGCAAATTGGTGCACGACTTAAGTCGAGCGCCGCCAATAAGGGGTTAAACACCTGCATAACACTCTCTTCACACTACCATCACAATTTACATTATGTAAGATGAAAGGCTTACAGAGTATATGAGTCCGATACAAGGGGGTAGGAGATGGCGAGATTGTGTAGTTCAAGCGTTGGAAGAAAGAGAGATGACTGTAGAACAGGCAAGAGAAATGGTAATAGGAATTAATAGAGAATGCTTGTGAATAAATGAGTGATAAGTAGATAACGTGGTCGTTGGGGAGAGGGGGTCGGGCACCAGTTGGACTAGATAACAGTCTATCAGTCTGGCCCGGGAATCCGGTATATATGAAGGTTCATGCCTGGATGTGAGGTGGGCGGGCATTGTCGTGTGGTCCGCTGCGTGTCTGCCTGCTGAGACCGGATCCTCTCCGGGAGGTTTGGGGCCGGGAAAATGCTGGAGACCCTAGTGATCCTGGATCTTTGGGATTCTCCTGAGCGACCTAGATGTGTGTGAATTTATATAATGTTTTTTATGTTGCGTTGTGTTGTACTTGTTCAGGCTCTGTCTCGAGTCGCCCACCCCCAACTATGGGGTATGTCTATCTATCTATCTACAGTATATACTGTACTCTGGCACATACCCTATTTATTATATTTTATTATTTATTTATATATACCGGTATATATATATATATATATATATTTTTTTTTTTTAGGGTGGCGGACTCGAGACAGAGCCCTAAAAGGGATACCACAACACAGCAATAACAATATATAAAAACACAAATTCACACACATCTAGGTCACCCAGGAGAAAAACCCAGAGACCCAGGCCCATTTGGGGTCCCTAGCTAAGATTTCCAGGTCCCAGATCTCCCAGAGATGCTCCAGTTTCCGCAGGCCGACATGCAGCGGAGCACCACAATGCCCGCCCACCATGCATCCAGGCGTACTCTTTGTATATACTGGCTCCCCGGGCCATGCCCCTGACAGACTATTATCTAGTCCAACTGGCGCCTGACCCCCTCTCCCAAATTACACTAATCTATTCACTAGCATTCTCCATTTATTCCTATATATTACCACTTAACTTGCCTGATCTATAGTCATTCCTCTATCTTCCAACGCTTGTCCTACAAAGTTTCTCCATCTCAATGGAGATCTTTCTATCACTCTACCTCCCCTTGTATCTGACTCACATATTCTCTTTGTAAGCCTTTCATCTTCCATTTGCTCAACATGTCCATATCAGCTCAGCACCCTTCTGTCCACTCTGGCCGACAAATGTTCCCACTGCCCCACTCTCCTACATATCTCTTCATTCCTAAATCTGTCTCTATGAGTCACTCCACACATACTCCTAAAGCAGCTCATCTCCATCACGTCCAGCTTTCTTCTCTCCTTTTTCTTCAGAGCCCATGTCTCAGCCCCATACATTGGTACAACTATCCCTTGATACATTGCACTTTTAACTTTCATTCCGAGATGTCTCACCTTCCACATACTTCCCATTGCTCAGAAAACTTTCCTTCCTTCACAAACTCTCTGTTTTACCTCCTATGGGGCGATACAATATTATTATTACTAGACGATTCAAAACACCCTTATAATGGAGGAAATAATGATCGGGTAATCCACTTTACCACATGATTCATATATTTCTTACTCTGATAGTGTGGCTCCAAAGATACCCACTGCTATAAAAGTTGGTATGACTCGGGTTGTAGAACTATCATACGTAATTGGAAGACTGACACAACCAGGGCCTGGATACTCAAAACTATTTATCCTAGTCTCTGTAATCTTTGTATCGTGAATGTGTTTAATTTTGGCACAAAGGCCCACGGTATAGTAACATAGAAGGTAGACGCACCGAATTCTTGAACTCATATACATAAAGGCTTCTAAAAAGCACTAAACAGACTTCTATTAATTATTTTTATTTTGTGACTTCACGCTCAACCATGGTACCGTCATAATATAAGATATAGTTGTCGGAATAACGTTGATTATTCTATAAGCGAATATTTAGTGAAATATTCGTATACCATTGTTTGTTGACATAGGCTCCGCTATAGTGTTCTCTCTGACCGTCAGAGGGCACCACCGTTCGTTCTTCTCCCCTCATTTCGCTTCGTAGAAATCGATGTTCCCTCTAGCTGGCCATATATTTATACAAATCATCTCTCCACATCCCCTAGGCCTTCATACACCCTCACACGCCATCACTGGGTGAAAGTTGATGAGTGTTAGAGGCAAACTACGTGAATTTAAAGGAAGTTAAGCAAGGGATAAACGAGAATCCGTTTAGGCCTAGCTTTTCTCCCGACCGACGAATCGAATATCACCAACACCTTCGAAATATCTCTTCATATAAACTACACATATATCAAATAACAATGCTAACATGTAGCTTGGGTCCTACTACAATAATATTATCAATATCAATCGACATTACTCTACATATTAGGTAATTAGGTCAACAAAAATATCATCGCATTTCCGCGGTGAAATTTGAAGCGACGTCGGCTATATACTACCTCATAGCCGTATATATATATTCTTCAAATGCAAAAAAATAACAACTTTAGCAAATAGACTAGGGTCCTGTCACACTATATATGTATATGTTCATCCATGTCACTTTACATTTTCGGTGGAAAACGCAATATACTGATCCTGTTAGAACACCATATTTAGCTTGGGAAACGGTACAGGAGTCATTCAGTGACGTCACGGAGGCCCAAACAAGTGACTGTCGTGGTTCCAATACTACCGCCATTCGTCTACCTCCTTACGTTACTATACCGTGCATTTCCGCACCCTCCTCAGCTCCCCGCCATGGAGTGGCTTCGGTCACCCAGGCTTTATTGTGGTCGGCGGGGAGGGTTCTGTGGGGCCGCTCGGTTGTGGCCTTGGCCTTGCTCAGGGCCTTGGGGCTGTTCGGCCAGGCAGCTTGGGGAACAACAACAACAACAACAACAACAACAACAACTATACCGTGCAAAGGCCAACCTCTGGTACTGGGAAGGCCATTCAGCGCCCAATGTATCGTGAACAATTACATAAAAAAAATTTGAGCCAGAAAAACTTGAAACACATCATAATTGGGTGTAGTAACATAAAGAATATCTATATTTTCAGAATATGATGTAAATAATAAATATGCTGCTGTCATAATTCAGAAGTCTCTCAGCACATTGTAATATAACCGTTTTTAAGTATCTGAGGCCCTGGTATCCAACATGATGCCTAGAAAAACAAATAAGGCAGAATTATCCTTAAATAATATGGGGAGCAACAAATCACAATGCAGACACAGACAAAAAATCCATAATTAGGGTAGGCTACCTATATTTGTATATGGTGGTCCAATTACTGTACTGTACTACGCAATATATACATACTGTACATACCAGTAGGCTACATATATTCTTAAGACTGAGTGATCCAAAGGGGGATATGGTCTAATGGCAGCGTTCCAGGCAGCCCTGTTCTGGGCTATTTCACAGGTAGGAAAGATATTTCAATATGAGATCAGATCCTAATATGACCTAATCCCAAACCTTTCTAGGTTTACCCCCCTGTGCAGCTCCCAGAAAGACATGGGATCAGGTTGTACAATCTGATCTCAAATTTAAAAATCTGAGAAGTGAGACAGCCCAGAACATGGCTGTTAAGAAAAATATCTTTAAAGGAAGGTACTGGTGAATGGAATAGGCTCGGGGTGGAGGGAAATTACAAGTGGGGTACCTCAGGGATCTGTGTTGGGACCACTGCTGTTCGTTATATTTATCAACGACTTGCCTGAAGTTATAACTAATGGAAGTGAGGTATACCTGTATGCGGATGACACTAAACTGTATAGAAGAGTGAGGAGTAAGGAAGATATGGGTTTGCTTCAAGGAGATGTGAAGGGATGGTCTGAGCATTGGTTAATGCCTTTTCATCCAAAAAAATGCAAGTACATGCGGATTGGGACCAGCAAGATAGACAAGGTAGGATACAGTATGTATGAAGCGATGGAGGAAGTGAATGCAGAAAAGGATATAGGAGTAGTGATAGACAATAAGTTAAATTTCTCAGAACATTTAGCGGAAAAGATAAACAAAGCCAATAGAATTGTAGGGCTGATAAGGACATTTGTGTCACTTGACGAAGAAATCTTCAGGAATCTCTATACAGCGCTGGTTAGGCCGCACCTGGAATATGCGAACCAGGTGTGGGCTCCATATATGGTAAAGGATATAGAAGCAGTGGAGAAAGTGCAGAGGAGAGCTAGCAAGCTGGTACCAACGTTGAAGAACGCGGGCTATGAGCAGAGGTTGAGGACACTGGGGCTTCCGACACTGGCATATAGGAGAAAGAGAGGGGATATGATAGAGACTTTTAAGATAGTGTCAGGAAAGTACGATGAGGATGTGTGTGAAGGTATCTTCTTGATGCGGGAGGGAACAAGAACGAGAGGACACTCTAAGAAAATTTACAAAGAAAGAAATAGGCTTGAGAAGGCAAAGAACTCATTTTGTGATAGAGTGGTAAATGAGTGGAACGCACTGCCCCAGTATGTAGTCGATTCCGAATCAATAAGGGAGTTTGAAAGTAATCTTGATAAAGAATGGGGAAGACAAGATTTGAAGTTTGATTATAAAACAAAAATACAGAATAGTAAAAATGTTGCGTCTGCTACCGCCGCCGCCAACACCGTGAACGACCGCAGCAGTGCGAGTACTGGTACTGAGCTGGATACACAGGCATAGTTTGCCTTTTTCCAGAGGATCTACTGTAAGAAACTGTAAGAAAGGAATTAACCCCCCCCCCCAAAAAAAAAAATAAATAAAATAAAATAAAGGATTTAGGTAATAATTATGATCAAAATGTACCTTACCTGTTGTACAAATTGACCCAAATGTATTTATCATTCATTTTTATGGGTAGCATCTTTATTGAATATAACTGGACCATTAATGTACACATATTTCAGTCTACCCTACAACAGAAAATAGAAATAAAGAAGGTACAGTCAGAGAAGCAAAGAAAGATAAGACAGTATATAGCTATAACATGGAAGAGCAGTGCTGTACATTATACTCAGAACTACTCACAGTAAGCTTCAATGTAACACACTGGTTGGCTAAACCACATTCACTGTAACAATGGTTACAGTATTAATCAATCTTAATTATTGAACTGGCAAACGAGACTATTAACTCAATCCCAGCAGCTGAAGTACCCATACATATTGGTATTTCTGGCTGATATTGGTAGCACTGAGCTGTTCTGCTTGCTTCCAGACACCTCTAGAAGCTTCTAACCTTCCCTCCAATACTAATATCGATCTGTTTCAAGCATCGGTTGTCACAGGGTCTGTGTCCAAATAAGAGATGTTCAAGAAGCTGTTATTCAACCTAAAATAGGCCCACTTCTACATGTATTTTTGACACCTACAGTATATACTGTACCAGGTACGAATGTGAGATTAATTTCATGTTACAAGACAAACAATAATTTATAAAATAACTAGTTACTTCATTGAATTATTGCGAGTGGAACAATATAAAATAATAGAATATAATATGCTTCAGCCGGGGCCCGATGACCACGAGACAAAGGGATTCCCACCCACCACGGCCACGGGAGCTGTAAATTAATAACAGACCTGTTTAGGTAGCAATTTAGATGAATTTTTCAATGAGATAAGTTTTGTTTGGCTAACTGCGACAAATTTTGCACTAGGGCGTGTTATAGTAAACAAAAATTAGCAAGAAAAGCCCAACCTGGGTGTCAACTTCCCTAAAGAAGTCGCTGCAAAAAAAAAAGGGTTAAAATCCTGTCCCAGAACTGAGTCCCTTCATTGTAATCATTATTACACATAAAAGTTTAAGTTTTACCTTACAGTTCTTACTATATCTTTGGAAGGGAAAGAAATAAAAAAAGTAATGCAATTTCATTACATTTTTCTCCATTCCTCTATATATTTATTCTAGCCTTAAAATCGAATTGTCCCAGTTTAATACCCAATTTAGTTTAGTATATAAAATCCATAAACAATAGTCCTCCAAACAGTTACAGTACAGTACTTTATCATCTTCTTAATTATAAATATTATATGTTGTACAAAACAGAATGGCAGTCAACCTTAATAGCTCTATCTCTCGTATAAAAACACACATAGCGATTTTGATTACATACATACATACATACATAACATTTTAAGACTGAGTGTTCCACACATAAGTGCAGTTTCAGTCTCTTGTCCTAATGGCGGCGTTCCAGGCAACCCTGTTAAGGGCTGCTTCACTTGTCAAGTTCTTGGATTTGAGATCGGCGCGTATAGTCCGATCCCAGGTCTTCCTCGGTCCACCCCTTGGTGCAGCTCCCTCCACAATCACAGACCTGCATTTTGTCACCCAATTTTGTTCATCCATTCTCTCCACATGTCCATACCATCCCAGTCTACTTGTACGCATCACCTCGCTAATACTCTTTATACCTAAACGTCTCCTCAGCTCAACATTTGTTATTCTATCCTGTAGCCTGGCCCCACACATCCATCTCACCATTCTCATCTCATTACGCTCCATTCTGTTGACATCCTCTACTTTAACGGCCCATGTTTCTGAGGCATACGTCATTGCACTTCTAACACATGAGGCATACACCTTTCCCTTCAGGGGGAGAGGCATTCTTTTCATGGTCAGGATTGGCATCAATTCTCTGAACTTCCCCCAGCCACACCTAATTCTAGCAACAGTGGCAGCCTCGGCCCCACCACCGGCAGAGATGGTATCTCCTAGGTAACAAAACTTGTTCACCAGCTCCAAAGACTCATTTCCAAAATTCACAGCCACAGGATCATCACTTAACACAAGCTCGCCTTTGCACACTACGCACTCAAATTTCTCTATTTCTGACTTATCCTTCGGCAGGGGCCCCTTTATTCTACTACAGCGCTTACTCCCATGGTGTACCCAACATCGACAGATGCTACATTGAATTGAGTTAACGCCCACTCCCTTTCCACACACTGCACATGGGTATGCACCGCTCTTTTCCACATTGCCTCGTCTCAAACTACAATGCATAACCTTGGTTTTGTTAATATTGACTCTTAAACCCTTGCTCGCCATGCCCTCTCTCCACTTTCTGAATTTGGCCTCAGCATCCTGCATACTGTCAGCTATTAGGACTAAATCGTCTGCATAAAACAGTTCCAACGGGAGTCCGCCTCTAAAAACTCTAGACAGCGCCTCCAAGACCATAATAAAGAGGAGGGGGCTTAACACTGAACCCTGATGGACTCCAACACGGACTGCGAATTCATCACTCCGTACACCTTTCACCCTCACCGAACTTCGCGAATCCTCATACATCTTCATTATCACACGCACCAGCCACTCTTCCACACCAAGCTTCCTCATAGCCCACTGTACAACATCTCTAGGTACCCTATCAAAGGCCTTCTCCAGGTCCACAAACACAAAGTAAAGATCCCTGCCTTTTAGTAGGTATCTTTCCTGTATCTGCCTGACTATGAAGATAGCATCGGTTGTACCACGTCCTGGCATAAAACCAAACTGCATATCATCAATAGAGATGCTTTGCCTGATCAAACCCTCAAGGACTCTCTCACAGACCTTCATGATTTGGTCAAGCATTTTCAGGCCCCTATAATTTCCTCTATCTAGCGCATCCCCTTTTCCTTTGTATATATTTACTATTACACTTTTGAGCCAATCCTCTGGGATTTTCTCATCTTTAATAATGGTGTTTATCAACTCAGTGACTAAGTTTACACCAATCTCCCCTGAGGCTTTTATCATCTCAGCGACAATGTCGGAGCAACCTGGAGCTTTACCGTCCTTCATTTTATTGATTGCGTCGCTCACTACAGCTGGTGCTATCAAAGGAGGGGGCCCAGATATTGGTTTTTCGATACTAAGCTGTTCCTTATCCCATTCAAACTCTACATTTAGCAATCGATTAGTTGTTTTGTCTTTTTACTGTGTTCGTATAAGTTTTGGTTTGTTTATTTTGAAAGTTTTACATTATAATACCGAGGAATTTTACTGTTAATGAACACTATAAACTTGAAGACTTTTGTACTGTGTGGGTGCTATAAAATCTGCTGAAGTGGACAACTGGCACTTATGACAACAGAAAATGTCAACTTTTATTTTTTGTGGTGATGAGCTGGTCTATCAGAGTGAGAACTGAGCAATCTCTGCCATACCCATAGCTTACTCTGACTGTTCCTTTTACTTATATATTTTCTAGATCTCAAGTGACAGGGTCTCTTCCGTGGATTGACCTCCCAATCTACCAAGATTGGAAGCCAAAGAGTCACATTTTTCCTTTGCCCCTCAACTTTCTCTTCATAATTGCTGAGGGGCACAGGGCCCTGGGTGGGGCTTTGGTTTCCCGGGCGTTTCCTCACCCTCCTCAGCTCCCCGCCATGGAGTGGCTTCGGTCACCCAGGCTTTATTGTGGTCGGCAGGGAGGGTTCTGTGGGGGCGCTCGGTTATGGCCTTGGCCTTGCTCGGGGCCTTGGGGCTGTTCGGCCAGGCAGCTTGGGGAATAACAACAACAAACTTTTATTTTTATTGTTACCGGTATATCGAAGCCATGCAGCAAACCCTAATGTTCTTGGCTTCAATTCTGGGAGGGCTGTAATGTTTCTACTGTATATGTACGCATGTGTATTTGTGTGATTAAGGGAACATGGGCCGTTTTTCTGGTCCCCTTTCCCTCTCATGTCTAGCCCCATTAGTTTTCAGATGTTAAGATGTTTGCCCCATTAGTTAGTCGGTTTTAAGGCCTTTCGCCCCATTTCTTCGTCAATATTTAGACCTTTCGTGATATTTAGGTGTTGATTTTTTCCCTGGCGAACGATAGTGAGCCTGTAAGGTTTGAAGAACCGGCATTCGGCCGAGAAATTTTTCTACCGAAAAATGTACAAATTAATCTAAAAGGGGGATCTAATTCTTATAGTTTCTTACAGTAGATCCTCTGAAAAAAGGCAAACTAGGCCTGTGTATCCAGCTCAGTACCAGTACTTGCACTGCTGCGGTCGTTCACGGTGTTGGCGGCGGCGGTAGTAGACGCAACATTTTTACTATTCTGTATTTTTGCTTTATAATCAAACTTCAAATCTTGTCTTCCCCATGCTTTATCAAGATTACTTTCAAACTCCCTTATTGATTCGGAATCGACTACATACTGGGGCAGTGCGTTCCACTCATTTACCACTCTCAAACTCCCTTATTGATTGGGAATCGACTACATACTGGGGCAGTGCGTTCCACTCATTTACCACTCTATCACAAAATGAGTGCTTTGCCTTCTCAAGCCAATTTCTTTCTTTGTAAATTTGTAAATGGATGTTTTTTTTAAATTTGATGGAGGTCTAGGGAGGAAACTAGAAAAATAATGAATAGATGCAAAAATCCCCTCAAAAGTGAACCATCTCCCCTTATAACATGTTACCATCAACAACATCGTTGTTATTATTATTATTATTATTACATACAAAATTTAAGAATCCTAAACAGAAGTAATAATAGAATAATTAAACCAGATCATCAAGAAACCTATAGCCAACCAGCCAACCGTAAGCTTAGTGTGAGAAGTTGTTACAGGGATCTGCCTTGTGTGGGTGCTTTCTGCAGACTACTATTTTCTTATGTTCTAAACTACTGTAATGATAAAAAAAAACTTGCGTGTCCTTACCTTCCATCCATCATGAGTGCCTGGTAAGCAGGGGGGAACCTCACTTGAGTTCTGTGGGCGAGATACCTAAATAAGAGACTGGGCCCCGAGCCATCTTCACAAACACAACTGACCTCTTGCAAGGCTCAACTTATAAGGAAATTCAAGCTGTAGACATTGATAGTTAGTAGAAATAAATATAAATAACTTTGGTCAATATCAACACATTTTCCATCAATCACAAAACCAAATTTTTGTTTGTATTTCTGCTAATTTCAATATCTAGAACTTTAACCATTAATATACTGTAGATCCAAAACTGCAAGTTTCGGGCTTATAAAGAAGATAGTTAGAGCTGCAAACATCGATATTCAACAGAAATACAAAAATTATACGAGATTGTAATGAATAAATGTGGCTGACTTTGATTTTATGAATTTATATATGCACTACAACCATATCCTAGCTGGTAATTCTGCTAAACAATAATGTCTACACCTCCAACTACCTTATAACTTTCTACCGTATTACAAGAAGTCAATTATTAACCCTTTCAAATAGCATCATAGCCTCATATTTATTGTATGCTGACAGATATGAAGAGATTTTAAACAACTTAGTGAGGACCTCTAAAAATAAAAAGGCTGGAAATGATCTGACTCGACCATTTAGACTCCTAAAAATAAAAAGTCTGGAAATGATCTGACTTGACCATTTCGACCCCCAAGGGTCCTTCCTAAGCTGAATAAAACTGTGTAATACTAGTCAGAAACAATGGTAATGGGTTCTTTATACAGCATTGAAGGGGTTAACTCACTCCACCAAAACGCTCACCCAGAAATGATACTGTATTCAACCGGTGCCAACTCAATCAGGACTGTTAGTGTCAGTATGTTAGGACTTTAAATTGCCAATGGTTTAGTTGTCCCTGGTTGAGATCTACTTGTTGAAATAGTGTACAGGATGACTTTTACGGAAACCAGCCAAGAACACCATTCACTTCATTTAGCAGTACAGGTATTTGGAATTCTTGAAAATAATAATTAGTGTTTTTTCAGGAGTACAGTGTACTAGCTTCCAAATCCACATAGATTTAATTACTGTGAACAATCAATTACACTTCCTGGTATATGTTTTAAAATCAATTATATATCAGGATGATAATGCATGTTTATATTATTTATTCATTTTTGTTTTCTTTTTTTCCTTCTGTCTATATTTATATGATCTTGGGTGACCATTACGGAGTAGGCTAGAGTCTGTATCTTATAGCAACAGTATTAAAATAAAATTTAATCATTCTTACAACTAAAACCATATTTTTAAATTTTGGTGAGAATGATTACCCTGTGAATCTTTTGTTATTGCCTTATACTAAGTAAACAGCATTTTGTTCCACATTAAAGCATATTATTTTCATCATTGGATACTTAAGATAATTCACACAATTATAAAATACAGACAGTGGCATTCAACAACTCGCTATAACAATTGAGATAAATGATCGTTCTTTAGGAGGGGATGGGTCGTTTTTCTAGTCCCCCTTCTTCCTTATGTTTAGCCCCAGCATTTTTCAGATATTAAGACATTCGACCCATTAGTTTGTCTTTTTTCATGGTGAGCGATAGCAAGCCTGAAATTTAAGAGGAACCGGCCTTTGGCCGGAAATTTTTTCTGTCATAAAATGTACAAATTTATCTTGTAGGAGGGTCTTGGGGGTTGCTTTTTTAAAAGCTCGATGGAGATCTATGGAGGAAACTAGAATAATAATAACTAAAAATATATATACAGTATATATGAGCAAATAAATCTGGCCATCCCCTCTTAATCAGCTGTAAATAAGGTGCATGATAAAATATACAATACAGCATGACAGCAATACAACTGGCTGACCGGACGACCCAACCAGTCTACCATTTCTACCAAGAGATCTATACTTCTCAACCACTCACTAATCCACCAATATTATCAGGTTAACCCCTTCTGTACCGGTGATGGACTTTTCATTATATTTTGGCAACTATTAGACAGTTTTGTTCAGCTTAGGAAGGACGTCTACCCATTAAAAGGCTACAGACTATCTCGATTAAACCTTTTAGCTACCATACATACTTCCTAAGCTTTATAAAATTGTCTAAATGTAGCCGAAATCCGATGTAAAAGACGTCGCGGGTACTGAAGGGGTTATGTTATCTAAAGTGAGGTTAGGTTATATAAGGCGAGGTAAAGTTATGCAAGATTAGGTAATGCTATGTTTTGTAAGTAATGTTTTCAAAGATAAAATTAGGTTATGTAAGGTTAGGTTATGTTTCGGTTATGTGTTGGTGGTGTAACGGTTTAGATGCTTATTTTCTGGGTGTGGTGTCCCGAGTTTGAATCTCGGGAGGACCATATGCTTTCATTAGTTTATTCAAGTGCATTGGGGTTTGTAATTGACGATTAATGTTAAGAACGGGGTGTTACTTAACTTTATGTAAGGTAAAATTAAGTTTGGGTAGGTTAGGTTATGTACAGTGAGGTTATGTAGGGCTATAACTTGTTACTGGTTTTATTGACCCTGGTTGAAATCTACTGGTTGAAATGGCCTACTGGTTGAGTTGTTTGGGTGCCAACAAAACTGAATCAGTGCTGGGTAGCTGCAAATAAATTGTCACAATGTCTCCCTGTAAATATAAACAAAACTATTAAATTTATGGGTTGAAAAAGCTGTGGATTTCCTCATAACAGAAAGATATATAAAACTTAACATAACATTGCACTTAAACAATATACACTTATATATAGCAGCCACTGGTAATAAATGCAAGAAACTTATATCTACAGAAAATACGGGCCCTAAGGAAAAAACAAAGTGGTGACAAAGACATCAAAAGCAAAGATGTAGGTTAGAAAGTCGTACCTGTACAGGAGTCTGAGGCTTGCAGGGTCCTAGTTCAGCGTACGAGACAAGCTAAAGGGATTGTAAATACTTTCTTGTATATTGGTGGATTGGAAAGTATGCATATGAAATCAACGATACTGCACTTTAAGGCGGCAATTCATCAAGATATATTTTACCCGTATGCAGGAATGTTTTGAAAGTACAGTATGAAACATTCAAGAAACAGTTTTGTAGATATTGTGAGCACTATTGAATCCGCTGATGTAGAGAAATAACGTTTATGACAATAGAAAACACTATTATTATTCATATTATTATTATTATTAGTAGTAGTTTTAGTATCACCATTAAGGTGGTTATGAATCAATACTTCCCATTGTAGGGTCCTAGTTAAGCGTACGAGACAAGCTAAAGGGATTAAATATACTTTTTTCTTGTATATTGGGCCTTCAATATATCACTAAGGGCCTCCAGCACTTCCAGACCTATTCGGAGAGGTTCCGATCTCAGCAGGCAGACACGCAGCGAAGCTAACCACCACAATGCCTGCCCACCTCATATCCAGGCATGACCCTTTATATACAGTATACACCTGCTCCCTGGGCCAGGCGTCTGACGGACTATTATTTTACCAGTATGTAGAATTGTTAACATTTGAAAGAATGCAACATCCAATAAAAGATGGTAATTCATCATGATATAATTTAATAATAAAACTGTTATATCACAAAACTTTTATGATTCAAACGGATACAAATTAATGAGATTCTGAGACTGTGGTGCTGATTAAGTAATTTATTTTTTACCTAGTTATTGTATTACTCCAATTAGACAACAAAACAAAATTAAGGTGTATATTATTTTCAAGGCAAACTGTATAAACATACATGTAATTGATATTAAAAAAAGTTATGTGCTCGAATTGTGGTGAACATCTGTGCATATTTCAAGTCAACCAATATACAGTACAGTAGTTTTTGATAACCCCATTACATGCAAAAAATTATCGACTAACCTTCCAATAATTTCTACATAATATGTCTTTTAGGTAGACTAGTCAATTAATACACTGTGCTCTTATAGGCGTATTCCCAGTTGTTTACAAGATGTTTTATATTATATATTATAGGGGCAGGAGGTGGTCCTAGGAAAATATTCGCGGACTATGCAAATTTGCGAAGTCAATGCGCCCTAACTCATGGGGTTACTGTACCATGCTTTAATTCTTAATTTCCTTTTACCATCAATTAAATTTATCTATTTCATAACAATCTTTCTTTTCTTATGTCTTAACCACTTAACCCTCTCACGACCATATGACGCAGAGGTTTCCAGATTAGCAATACTAAATAGAGTTCTCTCACTCTTATAATTACCTCTCCAAACTAGTTTTCTGCCCACAGCTAACTCAAAGACAACTGCAGAGGTTGAAGTAACTAAACTAAAGGTTTCTAAATACCCCTGGTGGTAACAAAGGCTTTAAAGTATCCCTAATAGGCTCAAAATTGCGTCAAGAACGTGAAAGGGTTAAATGTTCGCTTTTAACTTCAAATATCTTGTTTCCACACCTCTCACATACTTTACATGATCAGGCAATCATAGTTTTGAAAGAGGCTAATTAATCTATTACATTAAAAAACTTATATAGTACATCTTCTAAATGTCCATCCTTGTCAGCCCAGTTTGAAGCTACTTTGGCTTATGGTTAGCATGTTACTGCATAAGCTGGACCTATAGTCAATTTTTTTCCAGCTGAGGATAATTTATCATGTTTCTATCTTTGTTACGGAGCTATAAGGTAGATTTTGTAGCGAAATATGATGTTAATTATGAAAACTTGGCATTAATACGACACATAGCCATAGAAGTTTCATATATTTCCATTAATTATCGAGAAATCAGCTACTAAGGGGTTCAATTTACCATCAGCTGGAAAAAATAGAGTATAGTGGAACTAGAGATCCTGTAGTAAGAGAGAGTGGCCACCTTTTCCTTTGGATGCCATTTTGGTGCCTGAGTGCCTCAATTATCATACAAGGTTTTAATTTATTATTGATCAAGTAGAATGTATATCCAAAGATTAAACTATATATCCTATTTCATATTTTTTCACCAACCAACTTTACTTCTAAACTCCATTAATGAAATCAACAAATACATGTGGCACTCCAAGGACTCGAACCTAGGATACTCACACCGAAATTCAGCGAATTAATGCATTACGCTATCAAGACAGTTAAAGAATTATGCAGAAGCCTACGATTTATTATGCAGTTTCGAATCCTGCATATTAATCTGAGCATGTACATACATTCCAACTCTGCTATAGTAGCCTAATGTACAGACGAATGGAAAGAGTAATTAATGGGGCACTTAATTCATATTTTTTCAACAACCAACTTTACTTCTAAACTCAATAAATGAAATCAACAAAATACATGTGGCACTCCAAGGACTCGAACCTAGGATACTCACACCAAAATTCCGCGCATTTATGCATTACGCTACCAAGACAGTTAACCCTCAGGAAGGCCTCACTATAAATTGCTCCTGAACCAGTATTCCTGAATGTGTATTATGGACATGAAGATATGGCATTTGACAATAAAGAGGAAAATATCACTAGTGGCACCAAGATGATGGAGGCTGGCCAATCTCGGTTACTCCGGATGAATAACAGGGGTGCTATATGCTCTCTGCGAGAGGGCTGGTTATCACACAAGAGGCCCACGTCTCTTCAACAAACTCCCACGGCGAGTAAGAGACATGAGGGGCGTCTCTTTAGACAACTTCAAGAGAGCCCTCGATGTCGAACTGCAAAAAGTGCCAGACGAGCCCATCTTAGCAAGGGAGCGGGCTGTCTCTTCAAACAGTCTGCTGCACCAAAACACGACCCACAACGAGGGGCGACGCGCTCCTCGGTGCTGCTAGGAGAGTGGCGAACACAACCTAAGGTAACCTAAGGTAAGGTATATAATCTGTAAATGGAATAAGTACTAATATACAGTACCATAATATACAAGCTTCAGAAATACCAATTCATCTTCCACATAACTATCGCTACCGGTATTATTCTATAAATACAGGTATCAGTATGCGTACATAGGTTTATTGTAAAGAAATTAAAAGTCCAGAATATATTTTGAGAAGAAATGAGCTCCACACAGTGACATTTTATAAGTATGCTATAGAAGGGGTATCACATGAGCAATTTTACCCGAACATTTGATCAGCAACTTTGGTTTGGCAGGTTACTTAGTGAACTTTATAAGAATGCTGTCACCAAAATTAATCGATCTTCAGTTTGGAATTTATACCTCGCAAAAGTTGCCAGAAATGTTGTCAGAATTTTGTTTTCCATTGAAAACTGAGGATTAAAGCTGATGTAATACCTCATTAAGGTTATCATTAGGCTATTCTATCGGTAATTATGACCTGTGTTGTCAGGTGAGTCAATCAGTTCTTTGCTTTGTTCATCTTTAACCCCTCAGACCCGGTAGGGCTCTGAGGCACCCATAACAAACTAGGGACAGGAACACGGAAGGGCTCTGAGGCTCCGGCAGCTTGAAAGCCTGTAAGCTTGTTTTGAAAGCCGTCCGTCAGACACATATAAACACAGCCGGTTGGACCGACGCCGCGCACCTCCGAACACAAGAAGGAGAGGCGTCGTTTGTTTGTGTGTGGCTGTATGTTGTTGTTTCAGTAGTGAAAAGTGGCTCATATGGCTGACATCGCCACAAAGTTCTCTCCACGGAAATCGTCATCACAACTGAACCAGTTGACTTAGAGAGCTCTACTCAATGCCATTCTACAGGTTACGAAACACATCTATGCTTGGAGATGCGCGGGAATGCGGAAGCAGTCAAAATAACAAAGATACGGTAACCTAGGCGAGACGTTTTTTTGGCCAAATCCTCCGGGTTTCGGGGATATATTATAGAATGCGTAACCGGTGCTGGAGGGTTAAAGACCCAAATTAACTTATTCATATAGTGATTTACATTTGATGTGGTGGCTTTGTGTTCTATATTTCAAAATTATATTTTGCTAAATCGTTATTTCCAGTGATTTTGATAAGTTCTTTTGTCTTTATATTGTGCTGTTTCCGTTTTAGTTTGTATATTTTGCAAGTTTTACATTATAATAGTAAGATTAATTTAATCTTGGGGGAAGGAATTTTGAATTCATAAAGTATTTGTTGAGATAAATAAGGCCTTGAAGATAGCCACACATAAAATTTTAATAATAATAATATCAATAATTAGGTTACTTATTTCTCAAAAACCCTAATTCTTCCCAAAGAAAGTTCATTAGCGCTAGAAAACTTTACTGTGCTATGTTACAATTCAATTAAAATGTAAAACTTGCAAACTAAACAAACCAAAACTGGGACAAAGACAATATAAAGGTAAAATAACTAATCAAAATTGCTATGTGGAAACAACGCTTACTAAAGTAAAATCTATGAAATCAAAGAAAAAAATATATATACCAGTAGTCACGCATTTCACGCATTTTGATCCCACGATTACGCATCCCACGGTACTATCCAATGGCTACCTGAATTCTCATCCCACGAAAAACCACACGAGTCCCACGGATGCGCACCGACGCATCGTGGATAGCATTTGTTGGCGGCCATGTTGATGACGCGCTCCTAGGCTTCCCGCTCAGTGTTCCTATTGTCCCAGTTCTCTCACGTGTGAATTATTCAAGGTTACCTGTTTTTTTCATTGTGATTACCCGTCCCGCGGTCCGACCCACGAACAATGATGGCTTCCCAGGGTAGTGGGGGCCCCAGTGGTCCTAGTGGGGAAAGAAAGGAGCCACCTAAGCGACCAGGAAAGGCCAAAGAAGACAAAAACAAACATCATCGGTGTGGCCAAAAACTGAGGAAGTATAGTGTAGAAGAGAAGAAAAAGATTATTCAAATGATCGAAGAAGGCTACAGAATCTGTGATATAACAAAACGAATGAACTGTCCAGAAGGAACTGTGAGAACATTTAGAAAGAATAAGGAACAGATGAAGAAATCGTTGGCTGTTGCTGAGAAATATTTTGGTGGTGAAGGTGGTGGTGCTAGTCGGGCAGTGGTGGAGTACAGTGAAAAAAATCAAGTGCTAGCTATAACTGAACATTATTTGTTAAAGTGGGTTCAGAGGCGAGATAAAGAGAAAGCAGGTGTTGCAGGCCCACAAATTAGAGCAGAGGCACGTAAGATTTACGATGCACTATGTAAAAAAAGAAACATACAAAATCCAGTGCCTTTTAATGCCTCAGTAGGTTGGCTTCAAAAGTTTAAAACAAGGTGTGGGGTGAAGCATGCTGTGTACCAGGGTGAGGTGGCTTCTGCTGATGAACCTGCAGCCAACTCTTACCCTGCAATTGCTCGCCAACTGATAGAAGACAGAGGTTATTGTTTGGACCAAATATATAATTGTGACGAGACAGGACTGTACTGGAAGCGAGCACCAAAATCCACATTCATCTCAGTAAAAGAAAAGCAAGCAAAGGGGGTAAAAATGGCAAAGGATCGCATGAGTGTTCTCTTGACTTGCAATGCGTCCGGAACTCACCGAATGAAACCTTTGGTAATTTATAAGTTTGCCAAGCCTCGCACCTACAAGAACTGTGACATGAATCGTTTGAATGTGTACTGGAGTCAAACTCGCAAGGGATACATGACCACACCCCTCTCCATCAGCTGGTTTGATGATCATTTTGTCCCGGATGCTATAGCCCATTGCAAGCGCCAAAACATCGATTTTAAAGTCATTTTGTTTTTGGATAATGCGCCTAGCCATGCAAAGTTTCTGGTTGGTCGCCACAGTGCTGCGCAAGTCTGCTTTCTTCCCCCCAATACCACCTCCAAAATCCAGCCAATAGATCAGGAAATCATTGCCAATGTGAAACTTTTATTTTACAAGCAATTGCATGACAAGATGAACCGAGACACCGATTCACAAGAGGAACTGAAGAAAATTGGAGAGATGGAATCAAGTGACTCAGACGAACCTCCTGGCAACCCCTCCACTTCTTCCGCCGCCTCTCCCCCTGCCTCACCCTCTGCCTTGCAACCAACTTCCAATACTGCCGATGCTACTCTGCTGTAAAAGAATTTTGGAAGCTTTTCAATATTCGTCATGCAGTAGACTTCTTTGTGAAGGCTTGGAACTATATTTCAGTGGCCTCTATTAAGCATGGTTGGAAGCCACTGTTACCTCACTTAATAGTGGATGAGGCTGCAGAAGGTCAGGATCTGATGAGGGCAACTCTTGAGGCAGTGAGGAGTGTTCGAGCCCCCGGATTCAACGAAGTCAACGAGGAAGACATCGAGGAACTGATTCACAACCCACTAAGGCCAGAACAAACAGCAGAAGAGATGATAGCGGAGGACGAAATGGAAGAGACAGAGCAAGAAGAACAACCACAGCAAGTTGAAAAACAGAAAGAAGCAACAACTCAGCAACTGTCTGTCATCTTGGGACTTTGTGAAAACCTGAAGGAAGAGCTGGAAGGCACACCTGGCATCTCTGATTCTCGTGAACAGTTCCTGGGATACATTCAGAAAATCAGCACAAGTTTCCATGACCTCTACAATGCCAAAGTAAACGATCGCCACCAAGCCCTAATGACCCGCTACCTGAAGAAGAAGAAAGATGATGATGAGGCAGATATAATAGAAGCTCTACATGATGCCGAACTTGATGCCATCGACGATGATTTCACGGGCTTTGGCGGCGACGGTGGGGTGACGGAGAACGAGAGTGGGGCCACGGAGGGTGGTAACTAACATCCGCCTCCCGTCTATCACCACATCCATCACACTAAGCACCTCATCAACTTTTCTAAGGTTTGTGTTTGTGTTTTACTTACCTTTCTTTTCATTAAAGCAACTTACCTTTTGATTATTGGCATGTAAAGTGAAGGTCAATAGTCGCCCGACGATAGCCTCCAGTACTTTTGTAATTTTCCCCATTACTTTAATACTCCGCATCCCACGAATTCCGGTCCCACGGTCATATTTCGGTACCAATAAATTGTGGGATGCGAGATTCTACTGTACAACCTTTCATTCCCTGTGCAGCCAAAAGCTTCATAAATAGCAGTGGCAGCAACTACACTCTGTTGGTGATGGGCTGGTCTATCAGAGTGAGAACTGAGCGATCTCTGCCATACCCATAGCTTATTCTGACTGTTCCTTTTACTTACATATTTTCTAGATCTCAAGTGACGGCGTCTCTTCCGCGGATTGACCTCCCAATCTGCCAACCTAGAGGTTGGCAGATTGGAAGCCAAAGCGTCACAGTTTTCCTTTGTCCCTCAACTTTCTCTTCATAATGCTGAGGGGCATAGGGACCTGGGTGAGGCTTAGGTTTCCCGGGCGTTTCCGCACCCTCCTCAGCTCCCCGCCATGGAGTGGCTTTGGTCACCCAGGCTTTCTTGTGGTCGGCAGGGAGGGTTCTGTGGGGGCGCTCGGCTATAGCCCTGGGTGGGGCTTTGGTTTCCCGGGCGTTTTCGCACCCTCCTCAGCTCCCCGCCATGGAGTGGCTTTGGTCACCCAGGCTTTATTGTGGTAGGCATGGAGGGTTCTGTGGGGGCGCTCGGTTATGGCCTTAGCCTTGCTCGGGGCCTTGGAGCTGTTCGGAGGCAGCCTGGGGAACAACAACTACACTCTGTAATTATTTATCACAGCACATCTTGCAAGATCATAACTACCCATGAAGAGTAAGGTCTTGAGTTGCCTTTTAAAGGATTTGACGGAGGTCAGCTGTCCCATAGATAAGGGCAATCTATTGTATAACCTTGGAGCGACAAAGGAAAATGACCTCTCACAAAAAGGCTATTGCTAGACAGCTCCTGGCTCATTGAGGCGCAACAAATCGTCATCACATTGCATACTATATGCCACACCCAATGCATGTACTGCATACACATCATGTTCTTACTTATCAAAGCAAGCACTTACAATTAAGTTTACTGTATGAATGTATGCACCAGCCTGATAGCCTGATACAAGTGTTGAAAAATTAAAGCCAAACAACACACAACTGTCTTACTCCTAAGTTCACAGGGAACAGGGAAGAAGGAAGATGTTCAGTAATCACGCTTGATAGCATTCTTTGCTTATTCATTTGTGGATAAAGGTTAGGCACCAGAAGCAGAAGTAACCTGGGTCTCACAATGCACTGAATGAAAATCACATTCAGTATCAATATACAGTAGATAGTAATATGCACTATAACAGCTACTATATTTATTAAAGAATCCCTGATTTGTTATTAACTTGCGCATGTAGTGATGTACACCCTATGTGGTGGATTGTGTTCTTTTATTTCAAATTTGATTTTATTAAGCGTTATTTCCAGCTACCGGTAGCGACTTTGATTAGTTCCTTTGCGTTTATCTTGTGTCGTCCCAGTTCTGGTTTGTTTATTTTGCAAGTTTTACATTATAATTATAAATAAAGTATAACAATTAGCATTGAATGGAGGAATATGCATGGGAGGATTTTTGTAAAGGATTAACCCGGGGTTGGCGAGCGTCCTCAATTGAGTCGGTAGTGAGATATGTTTTTTTCACATAGAAAAAAAGGGAAATCTCACTACACTCAATTGAGGACGCTCGCCGTTCCCGGGTTAATGAGAAATATAGTACAGTAAACCCTCATTATCTCGGACTAATTAGGGGATGCTCACTTCCGAAATGTCTGATTTTCCGAGATGTCCGAATACAAAGAGGGAAAATGTCCGAATAGGAAGGGGGAGTCCGCGCCACCATAGAAAACTGAGATCACCCTACCACTGCTACACTTTATATTTCATCAATGCATGTGAAATTCATCATATTAATGACAAATACAAATATTATTATGTTTTCAGGGACAGTACAGTACATAGTAATTAATATTAACAAAATAATTAAAAGGCACAGGCTTCAATTCATCCTAAAACCACTTAAAACTGAGTGAGAGAACACTGTAAACCGGACACAAATCCCGTCCAACTTGGAAATTGCCGATATATACAGGGACATCTCCGAGAAGTAAGGGTTTCCGAGTAAAAAGAATCCGAAATATCGGGGGGTTACTGTAGTGTAATGACCCCCACGCCCCAGGTCAGATCAATCAACAAGCATATTATTTACCCCACTTGTTCTGGCATTGAATGGCATCTGGTGGGTAAATTATCTGCACACACAGTTTCAGTATGGGTCGGGCCTTTCCGACTCTTTTATGCCTACCCATACCATGCCTCCTTGGGCATTTTCGAACCCTCAAAGGATGAAAATACCTTACCACCAAAGGAAGATTAAAGATACAGAGTTTATGGTGTATATTTGCATCTGGAATAGGAACCTTGATCACGACCCTTCCTTTAGAATAATAATGGGTAATGTTGACTAAACACGTCACAATGCCCGGGCTGAAGCAGTACCCATTCAATCAGCTGGCACTGATTTATCTTTCTTTTTGACTACTTTAAGACGATTTTATTCAATTTTGGAAGGATATTATCCGAGGTAGGTGGTTAATCAAGCTAGTCTTTAACCCAAGTTTGACACCTACAGGTACTTCCTCAACTGAATAGAATCATCTACAGGTAGCTAGACTAAAAATATAATGGCCAAATCTGATTAAGGGTGTTAAAAGCGAGATGTAGTAATGTGTGAAAGTACTGACCTGGTTGCCCCGGAGGTTGCGTGTATTCATGGGGACCCCGCCGGCAGTGTCATTCTGGAAGGACTTCTTGGGCAGGTCCAAATCAGAGTCATCGTCATCATCAGGGTCGATCTTCAGCATCAGCGCCTTGAACTGTATATACATAACTCCATTATCTTCATCATCTTCACATTAAACTATATACAAAACAATTATTATAATCATCATCAGGTTTAATCTTTAGCATTCGCATTCATACATTGAGGACTTGATTGATGAGAGATGAGATGACATGGATCCCCTATGTTAAGACTATTAATTAAAATGTAAAACTTGCAAACTAAACAAACCAAAATTGGGACAAGGACAATATAAAGTCAAATTAAATTATCAAAATCGCTATGTGGAAACAACGCTTACTAAAATGAAAATTATTAAATAAAAGAACACAATCCACCACATAGGGTGTACATTACTACATGAGCAAGTTAATCTGTTTCCCAAGCAAACCAATCGCACATATAACAACGCACTATCGTCACGTTAAAGGAAGTAGTCAAGTTTGGGAAGTCCGGGACGTTCTGGCAAATTTTACTAAACTCTGCATGAATAAAGAAACTACATGTTAAATGTCAAAATATTATTTAAAATCAAATTTGCAACATGACAAGACATTAACAATAGTAAAAAATACAAATATTGATAAGATATCTATACTATTACAAAATAATATATAAAATACAGTACAGCACTCACTAACGATAGTGCTATCGGGTAGGTACCTGTAAGCATAGCATGCTTCAAGTGACCCCTAACAATTACTACCCTACTAATAACCTACATTTATTGTGCAAATAAACTAAGGATATCGCAAAAGCAAGCAATTGATCCTATCGACAATGAATAGATACAATATAATAAATATAAATATTTGAAAATATGAAGGCACAATAGATTTAAACAAAAGAGTACTCTTTTAACAAGAACAATTAATTATAAAAATTAATAATAACAATACAAAAAGATAAACAATTAATATATGTAATAAACCCTGTACAGTTTTACAATGAGGTACTGGTGGTCGATGAAGGTATGATGTCATGAAATCTTAATACTATATTTTGTTAAGTTTTGGACTCTCCCTAGACTTACATTGAGGTACTGGTTGATGAGGTCAATCTTTGGCTTGAGGTCATCTTCATCGTCCAGTGTTTGCTCGGGCTCCTGCAGACGCTTCAGGATGGCCTTGGGGTTGAACTTGGACGTGCTCTTCCGGTTGGCACCCTTCTCATACTGCTTGGACGAGTCCGACGGAGAGTACTGCATTGTTTTGCTGAAAAGATAAAACATAATTAATTTTGATTCAATTTCACTCCCAACAACCTCAAATACAGTTTTTGCTATTATAAAATTTAAACTGCAACTGGGTGGATGGGACTCGTTAGCCTTGGTCAGCAACTCATCTAGGGGAGACAACCTTATACAAATCCGGGTGGATGGGACTCGTCAGCCTTGGTTGGCAACCTGTCTAGGGGAGTAAACCTGATACAAATCCGTACTGCTTACCTAAGGGTAAGGCAGGTTAGTGGATGGTTTAGCCGAACACCACTGTAGAAAAATAGTGCTAACAAGATACACAGAGGGCCTCGGAGTCGGACGGATCCTAAATTGAATGGTCAATCCTGTAAGTCCTTCACTAAACTGGCTCGGGTTGTCCCTCTCACAGGGTATAGGTTCCGCTTGGGGGCATTCTGTGTATGGCCACCCTCGTAAGGGGAGTAAGGCGTCCGGCAATAGATAGAAAAATATATATATTAAGGAACACCCCGTTCTTAACATTAATCCTCCATTACAAACCCCAATGCACTAGAATAAACTAATGAAAGCATATGATCATCCCAGGATTCAAACTCAGGACACCACACCCAGAACATAGGCATCTAAACCATTACACCACCAACATAGTATCAGATGTGCAGTTTTCACATTATGAAAAGAGTTGCATAGCCAACTGTATTGCTTGAATTATAGTCACTATCACAGCCACTATACAAAAATTGTGTAATTTTTGTATATTTGTATTTGATAGTGACAGATAACCTGAATGTAAAGGCAATAGTAGGGTTGGGTGGTGGGTGATATCGACCGCGTTTGATGGAAGAGCAATAATGGTTTGGTGGTTTTCACAGGTACGTCACGGTAGCCTTGTCCGTTTCCTAGTCATTCAGGTGCGATTTAACCTCATGACACAGGGACAAGTGGCTTGATTCTCCACTTTTGTTAATACACTAGATTGACAAAAATTAGGGGAGTGTATGGGGTGGAAATGAGTGGCTTGAGAAGTGTGTGTGGAGTTGTATGTATGTATAATTATACTCAATCACATACCCCATAGCTGGGGGTGGCAGACTCGAGACAGAGTTACTTGTGGAAATAGACAGGCGAATTATGAAGTACGAGAGCACAGTGATGTGGTTGTGTTGGAGAGCGTGAAGAGGAACACCTTAAGGTGGTTCAGTGATGTTGAGAGTATTGTGAGTTAGATAATGACTAAGAGTGTATTAGAAAAAGGTGGAAGGGCAGAGAGGGAGATGCAGTGGGATGGAGTTAAACAAAATATGAGTGAAAGAGGTATTGGGTGGGAGGAAGGGCACTGGCTAATGAATGACCTAGGAGAATGGAGACAATTCATTTGTAACCATCCCCTTGAGGACCAGATATATAGTAGTGTTGGTAAGTCAACATTTGGTTGTCGAGCTAAAATAAGTACAAAGATAGTGAAGCCATATACATCCATAATACCATTGATTTCCTTTAGTATGAGGAGGATGCATCCCTGTGAGGTCCTGAAATGAATACAAAAATAGTATTGTCTTACCCATCAGTGATTCCATATATCTCCTTGAGGTAGTCCTTGAGCATGAGGAGGAGAAGGCAACCCTGTGATGCATTCATACACTCTTGGAGGTGGACGTATGTAGGTGGGAACCGGGATAGATACACCTCCACATCCTCCTCATCTTCCAGATCGTCCACAAACTCTGGCTGACCCGTCTCTGGGTTTATCTTCATCTCCGCGTTGGGGGGCGTTAGTAGACCCTGCACAATGATAAAAAACAACATAAATTTAACATATTACTTAACATTTATGGATCATATATACTTTTATTTAATTAATTTCATTGGGGGTGTGGTGGTGAGATTAATAAAAATAATATTATATACAAGCAAAAGATTGAATCAACAACTTCCTTTTTCATAAAATATAAATATATTTATCTCTGTGATAATGGACATGAAAAGCCAAAGAATTCCCAATTTAGTTTACACATTCAGTGAATTAACATATTAATTTCGCTCATCGGTCCTTTTCATACATGGCTCCTCGGTTGTCTAGCCAATTGTCGCTATCAATGAGACAGTTGCATTCCAATGAATCTTTTGAGGGACAGCTTTATGACCTTTCTCTTCCAGAAAAGTTATGACCTTACGAGTGACACAGTGACAAATGATTACAGGCTTTAGCTGCTGCCATTTCCATGGTTGCAGCTCAATTGAGGTGTAATGCATTCCGAGAGCTAGTGAATTTCTTCGGAAGAACTGGCGCTTTTGAGAAACAAAAGACCAGATTATTCAACAGTTGTTGGAAAACTGCATGGCAGGGTGTTGTTGTTGTTGTTGTTGTTCCCTAAGCTGCCTGGCCGAACAGCCCCGAGTCCCTGAGAAAGGCCATGGCCACGATCGGGCTTTCCCACAGAGCTCTCATTGAGTGTAGATTGTGTTGTTGGCGTAAGTGGTTGTGTGAAATGCAGTCTTCTATGATGTGTTTAATGGTATGGGGTGCTGTGTTACATCCCGGGCAGGCGTCGACAACGGAGTCATCCAGTCTCTTCTGATAGCTCAGGAGAGCTGGATGGTGTCCGCATCTCAGCCTGGCCAGGTGGACTCTGTCCTCGCGAGGAAGGGAGGATTCGGAAGGATGGATTTCGGGAGGTCGTGCATGCAGCTGCGTGTTGTCTGTGAGTGAGTGGATGGATCGGTGAGAGATATGAGTATGGATGTGCTTCTGGAAGGTGGTTCGGGTGGGCAGGGAGGGAGAGAGGACAATAATTGTGTGTGATACCGTGTGCTGGGTGTTGTTTTGATATTTCTTGGTGTCTGTGGGTGTGTTGCCATGTAGTTTAGTGGGTGGTCTTGGTTCGTGGAGGCTGCTGCCAGGAATTGAGTGCCTCTCATGTCCAGATGGTCTTTGACTTTGAGAATTTTGGTTTCTTGATGTAGGTGATCTGTGGGTGAAGTAGCTGTGCAGCCTGTAATGATCTTCAGGGCTTTGTTTTGAATAGTCTGTAAGGTCTTATGATGTGTTTCAGCTAGGTTAGAAGCCCAGGCTGGGCTTGCGTATTCCATCACTGATCTTATGTATTGTTTATATACTGTGGTGGTAGTTTCTTTGTTGTGTCCAAATTTTGTGTGAGCAAGTGACCTGAGGGCGTTAAGTCTGGGTGTCAGTTTCTTTTTAATGTTTGTGGTGTGCTGTTTGAATGTCATATGAGTATCATATGTTACTCCTAGGATTTTGGGTGTGTGTGTATGTGTTAGGGGTGTGTTGTTTATGGTGAGTTGAGGGATGTATTCGTGTTCTCCTGTCCAACTTGTGAGCAGGGTTGCGGTGGATTTGGCTGGGGCTAGATTAAGTCTGTTTGTAGTGCACCAACCATGTAGTGTGTTGAGATAGGGTTGAAGGAGATCTGTTGATCTTTTTGGGTCATGGTGTGTGCATGTGAGTGTTATGTCATCTGCATAGGAGGCTAAGTTTATTTGGGGCGTATTGGGTGTAGTTATATCGTGCATGTACAGATTGAAGAGTGCGGGCGATAGGACGGATCCTTGTGGGACTCCGTTTGGAAAGTTTCTGATTTTAGATGACTGACCGGCAAAAGATACGTGTGCACATCTGCCTGCTAGGAAGTTGGCCAGCCACCTTTTTGTGTTGTTGTGCATGTTTGTGTTGTAGATTTTGTTTGTTAGGTTGTGGCGGGGGATGGCATCGAAGGCTTTACTAATGTCGAGTGTGGCTAATAGTGATCTGTGTGGTGGTCTAGCCGAGTTGATGCCGTCGAAAGCTCTTTGTGTAAGGTCTGTGAGAAGAGTGTTTGTGGAGTGCAGTGGCCTAAAGCCATGTTGTGTTGGAGCTAGGGGTAGGTCAGGTGTAATTAGTTGTAATACTAGGCGTTCCATGACTTTGGAGGGGGAGCAAAGAAGTGTGATGGGGCGGTGCGAGGAGGGTAGCGTGGGGTCTTTGTTGGGTTTGGGGAATGTGATGATGATACCATGCTTCCAAATGTCTGGTATTGTGTTGTGTGAATAGCTGTAGTTTGATATGTTAGTGAGTGCTTGTATGCCTTGTGGTCCCAGGTGTCTGAGGTGTATGTTGCTTATGTTGTCTAGGCCACAGGCGGGTGAGTGCTTGAGATTGTTGATGATATGCTTTGTCTGGTGATTGGTGAAGGGTGTATAGTCAGGGTCTGTGGGGAATTGTCTCTTACGTCGGATGACACGTCGGTCGTCTTTGTGAGGTTTTAGGTGGCTGACATGTGAAAAGTGATTGATGAGAGTGTTTGCTTGTTGTTTACATGAAGGAGTAGAGTCTGTTGTTGTGATTGCAGCATGTGATTGTGTTGTGTTGCTGTTGGATAGTGTGATGCTGTTTAGTGTTTTGTAGAGTTTTTGGGGGTTTGTTTTGTGATCAAGTGTTTGTAGGAAGTTATTCCAATTTAGTTTTTGTTGTTCTTGTATTTTGTTGTTAGTTTGGGTGTTGAGTGCTTGAATTTGTTGTGTGATGTCTTGTGTGTGGGGTGCTGGGGAGTGTTTCAGTATGTCGCGTTGTCTGATGAGGTTTTGAATTTCTGGTGTGAAGTTGGGGTTGTGTCTTTTCCTGTTACCTCTTGGAATGTGTTTCTTGTCAGCGTTTTGGATAGTTTTATTGAGTATGTGTACAGCATTGTTGATGTTAGTGATGGGTGTACTGTTTAGAGTTGTGAAGTGTTGTTCTGTCTCATTTGTGAATGCTTCCCAGTTAGCTCTTTTATAATTGGTGTATGTGTGTTTGTGGCTAGCTGGGGTGAGTCTGGTTTTGGTGGTGATAATGATCGGGAGGTGGTCAGAGCCTAAGGTTCTGACCACCCTCCAGGATGTTGTGGAGGCGAGTTCTGGGGAGCAAAAGGTGATGTCAGGAGATGATGGGTTATAGAGGGCTTGGTGAGGAATATGGGTATGTTGATGGATGTCGTTAAGGATGATGAGGTTATCGGTTTGGTTTTGTAGTACCAGCCCTCTGTCTGTGTTGGGGTTGTCGACAAACCAGGCCGACGTCTTGGCGTTGAAGTCACCACCCAGGATGATGTGTGGGGTGTGTGGGGTGTTTGTGATGTGTTGTAAGTGTGGTCTGTATTCATTTGGTACTGTAGGGGATGTTTGGGGAGGGATGTATGTGTTTATGATGGTTATGTTGGAGTTGTTGCCAGTGCGTATTTTAATTGATTGTATTTCTGTTGTGTTATCATTTGGAGGGAGGAGGGATTTGGTTTGTACACTGGTTACTATGTATGATACTTCTTTGTGTACCAGGGTGATGAGTCCACCGCCCCCGCCGACAGCCCGGTCTTGTCTGATGGTGGTGAAATTATGAAATGTGGGTGTTTTTTGTGTTGTGCGGAGTTTTGTTTGGCAGGGTGTTGATAGAAAGGATAATAAAAGGTACAGAAGGTGCAATAGGAGAAGAGCAGAGTGGTTTTAGGAGGGGAAGAGGGTGTGTGGATCAGATTTTTGCAGTAAGACAGCAATGCGGGAAGTATTTAGAGAAGCACAAGGAGATATTTTGGGCTTTTATGGATTTGGAAAAAGCGTATGATCGTTGTGGAAGGTGCTAAGGATTTATGAAATTGGAGGAAATTTGTTAAGAGCAGTCAAGAGCTTTTATGAAGAGAGCAGAGCGTGTGTTAGAGTAGGAAATAATTGGAGTGAATAGTTTGAGGTAAATCTAGGTCTGCGAAAGGGTTGTGTAATGTCACCGTGGTTGTTTAATATATACAGGGTGTCCCGCGAGTTTTGTCAGATATTTCCAGAGATGAAAGATCAAGTAATTCTAAGTACAGTAAACCCTCGCCATCTCGGACTTCTAGAAGTCGGAAACCCGTACTAGTCGGACTGGCTACGGCCTCTCGGACATGCACTTCCGTATTTCGGATATTTCCGTCATCGTTCCGACAGTCTCTGACGTTGTCGGACTTTATATAAGTATTCGGAAAATATCCGATATTATATTTTTCAATTCCATCACATTAGAAATGATTCAAAGATTACAAAAAGTCCAAATAAGACATGGTTAATTGGTTATGTTAATGTATAAGGGAGTTAGGTAGATGAATTAGAGAGATAGAAAGAGTGTGTATATCGAGGGAAAAAACAAAACAAAAAATCTATCAAACGTAAATCTTCCGTCTCTACTCGCACGGAGGGGAGAGTTGAAATATTTTGTTGACTATCTTATTTATTATTTATCTATGTGCTGGAAGGATATTATATTTTTCAATTCCATTGCATTAGAAATTATTCAAAGATCACAAAAAGTCCAAATAAGACATAGTTATGTTAATGTATAAGGGAGTTACGTAGATGCATTAGAGAGATAGATAGATAGAAAGAGAGAGTTGCAGAGGGGGAGTGAGCGATAAACACGAACTATTATGAGACGGACTTAATTGGTTCTGAAAAGACAAAGGAGACTTTTATATTGACTCTTTTTCATGTTATTATTTGTGTGCTAGAAGGATAATATTGTTTTCAATTCCATCGCATTAGAAATTATTTATAGATTATAAAAAGTCCAAATAAGACATAGTTATGTTAATGTATAAGGGAGTTAGTTAGATGCACTAGAGAGATAAATAGATAGATTAAAATGTAAAACTTTCAAACTAAACAAACTAAAATTGGGACAAGGACAATATAAAGTCAAATTAAATTATCAAAATCGCTATGTGGAAACAACGCTTACTAAAATGAAAATTATTAAATAAAAGAGAGTGGCTAGGGGCGAGCGAGCGATAAAATACTAACATATACGAGACGGACTTATATTTCTGAAAGATAAAGGAGACATTTTTATTTACTCTCGTTTTCATTTTATTATTTGTGTGTTAGAAGGGTAATATTGTTTTCAATTCCATCGTATTAGAATTGATTCATAGATTAAAAAAATACCAAATAACACATAGTTATATATATGTATAAGGGAGATAGATGCATAAAAAAAAAAAAAAAAAAAAAAAAATAAAAAAAAAAAAAAATCTCAATTTCTCTGGTGACGCGGACTTTCCTCTTTTAATTCGGAATTTTCCCTCTCTTAAGTCGGACTTCGGACATCTCGGAAGTGGTCTCCCCCCAATTAGTCCGAGATAGCGAGGGTTTACTGTACTGTAAAAACTGTTATATACACATAGGCTTTTGAGGGCATTGTTTTGCAGTTATTGGCCTTTAAAACCAGCTGATGGGCTGGTCTATCAGAGTGAGAACTGAGCGATCTCTGCCATACCCATAGCTTACTCTGACTGTTCCTTTTACTTGTATATTTTCTAGATCTCAAGTGACGGCGTCTCTTCCGTGGATTGACCTCCCAATCTACCAAGATTGGAAGCCAAAGCGTCACATTTTTCCTTTGTCCCTCAACTTTCTCTTCAATTGCTGAGGGGCACAGGGCCCTGGGTGGGTCTTTGGTTTCCCGGGCGTTTCCGCACCCTCCTCAGCTCCCCGCCATGGAGTGGCTTCGGTCACCCAGGCTTTCTTGTGGTCGGCAGGGAGGGTTCTGTGGGGGCGCTCGGTTATGGCCTTAGCCTTGCTTGGGGCCTTGGGGCTGTTCGGCCGGGCAGCTTGGGGAACAACAACAACCACCAGCTTTTTGGATTTTTTTGTCAATTTTAACCCAGTTTTTCTTCAATAAGATGAGGATAGGAAAAATAAGTAAGAAGTGTATTATGAAGCATTGCATCAATACTTCAAACTGACTCCTAAAACTTCACGATATCATTCTTCATATTACCTTGGCATCGAGTTGAATATTTCAAGAAACAAACAAAACTTAATTTTAAGCTCATCATCACGGAAAGAAGAAAAGAGCTACAGAGGATTCTTTGGGGATAGGTCCGCTTGGGGGCATTTTGTGAATGTCCATCATCATAAAGGGGAGTAAGGCGTCTGGCAATAAGATAGATGGATAGCTTCTTTAATTTTTTTATAATTGCTGAATTATCAACTCTATGTAAGCAAAGTGGTAGCCCCTGCCATCTTGCCTTCAGGATGCTCAGGATGCTCACTCATGGCTCGAAGCAGCCACATCTCTGAAGCTGCCTCGCTCCAGTGCTGCAGTCTCACCTCCTAGACTCAGACCCTCACTCTCAGAATGCCACCTATCAAGCAATGAACTCACTAGGCATTGCCCCCCTATAGCATATTTTGAAAATGGGATTTTTTTTTTTTTATATATTCCAACTACAGTACTCCCTCTCGGGCATAGGCTGATAGCCTTTATACTCTACCGCTGAACATGGTGAGGCCCGTGAGGTCTTGCTCCAGTCTAGGGAGTGAGACATGCGAAGCTTCACGGCTCGAAGCAACTCTTATCTCTGAAGCTGCCTCGCCTCTGCGCTTCACAGTCTCATCCCCCACACTAGGACCCTCACCCCCAGAACGCCACCTATTGAGCAATTAACTCACTAGGCATTGCCCCCCTGTAGCATATTTTTGAATATGGGAATATTCATACAGTGCTATTTAATCATGGAACAATGAGGGTGTTTATATGGCATTTCGGTGGGCTTTGTGGTAATGCAATGATACTAGGTACAGCACAAATTCCATCCCAATAATATTTTCCCATGGATATATTGAGATTCGAACCCAGGTCCATTGGATTACCAGTTCAGTGGAAAGACCACTCCGCCACACCTCATCGCAGAGTTGGGTATGCCGTTTTGATTTTGGCCAAAGCAGCACTTCTACTTAATTATCATTACTTTTGTAAATTTGCCCCACCATAATTGCACACATACAAAAAAGGGAACAAGGAATCAACATCGTAATATATCCTTGAAAGACTATTATTATTATCGTACCTCTTTGAAAGATTGTAGGAGATTAGATCCGGTAACTGAGATCATAAGGTCGATGTGATGGATGATGAAGAGTGGCTCATCAATCACCTGATATGGGAAATACGCCAGGTTGTCTCCGATGAACAGCATCTCAAACAAACTCGATCTCTGTAGGCAAAATTAATTTGCATATAAATATGACATCTCTATAACACTTCTCATGTACCGGTAATGTCTCCAATCCAAATACAGTATTGCATTAAAGGATGCAATATCTTACATTTTAGTTAGGTGGCCCATGCTTCTTTTCACACGTTATAAAATTCTATGACTTCTATAAGTTTTTGTAATCTATTCACTGGAGAGATGCAATATTTTCAGGACAAAGGATTATATGAAATACGGTAGATGAAAAATAAATGAAGTTCCAAAAAAAATTAACAAATTTGTGAAGCCATAACTTACAGCCACCACATTTCACTATATCCCATACCTAATCTATTTCACATCTATCCTAGAATACTCCCTAGCCATGTCATGCAAACTGAGGAAAGACTTCTATGCGTATCAATCTAACTACTAAATGCTCTGTCGACTGACCGCTTGCTCTTCAAACTGCTTGAGTAGAGAAAAGGCCACAGCTCTTCGATGTTGCTTGGTGGATCTCATAATAGAGTAGAGGAAGCCATTGAGGGCACCCGGATGCTCTCCCTCCTTGATCCGGAAACCTCTGGTGGGTGGTGTGGTCTGGATCAGTGTGTGGAGCCGGTACGACAGTCTGAACCCCTGCATAGCCTTCATGCCAATAAAACCTGGATACTTCTTTTCGATATCCTGGAGCTGCTTGTCGGCGGAGTGGGCAATGGCGTCCTCTGTATCGGTGGACATGCACACCAGGAAGGGCACAATCTGTACCGGGTGGACCAAACCTTGGGCCAACACCAGCTGGATCACACGCAGGGCTGAGTGTCGCACCACCACACACCCGGCAACTACACACTCCAACACCTGACACACAAACGAAACACATTTATATTAATACAATACACATTTACTAAATAAGCACTAGCACGGACCCAAAAACTACACACTAAGGAAACACTATACATATACTTTAAACAAAAAATATACAAATTTAACTAGAAAATGGGATAAATACAATTTCACGTACATACATGTCATAAATCACTGGATGATGTTCCGAGACAATTCTAAATCATAATGTCAATGTATCAAAATGTCCCTGTGACATACCTGTTTTAAGTAGACCTGAATGATGGCGGAGGCCATACCAGATTGAACGTCACACATTTCTTTCAAGTTCTCTCGGGTCTTCTGCTTTGCCCCTGAAATACAAATATAACATATTTTAACAATCAAGCATATTATATGAATGTACCGTACATTACACCTTAAAATAGGAATAAAAAGAGGAAGATTCAATATTTTGTTTGCAGGAAAAAAGTGCCATATTCTACAAAAAATAAAAATAAAAAAGTACAGTACTGTACAGTAACAGCGCCAATCTCGATCAATCTCACCTCGAGCCCACCTTCAAGCTCGCCTTATTCATAAATCTTGATCAACATCACTAACTTTTAACACAGCACGCTAGGTGATGAGCCGCTTTTATTACCGGTACTTTAGATACCCCAAAAGAAAGCATATAGAGAGTGATTGGGTACCGGTAGTAGAGGTAACAAAGATTTGGAGACAAAAAAGGGAAAGGTACATGGAGAAAAAGAGTGTGGTGAATAGAGTAGCAAGTGAAAGTAAGAGAAGAGTAGATGAGGACTTTGGAAGGAATTTAAGTGTAAACTGGAGGGAGTGTAAGAAATTGTTCAGGAAAGATGGCAAGAAAGTTAGGGAGGGTGGCAAGGGAGTGAAAGAGAAGCAAGAGAGGGTCCAGACATGGAGGGAGCACTTCAATGAATTATTGAATGTAGGAAAGGAAACAACAGCAAACATAGTTGGATGGGGAATAGGAGGAAGAAGAAGAGAAGTAGTGGAGCAGAATTGTGTCAAACCAGGGCAATTGTGTTTAAAAGGCGGAATGAATATGAGAAAGAATATAGGGAAATTTACACAAAGCTGCATTGTTTTGGCCATTTTATCACTGCCAAGGGCATAAGAACTGTGAAGCATTGATTTACCTCTGTACATGTATATTAATAATGGTGACTAAAAGGAAAGGAAATGGGCTCTGGTTTGACACCTTGTAGTGGAGGAAGAAGTGGGGATCAGTAGGTCTGACTAGGTCAGAAGTCTGTGAGGCTGTGAAAAGGGTGAATATGGGGAAAGCATCAGGGATAGATGGAGTGTGTGGGTAGATGCTGAGGTATGGTGGTAAGATAGTGATTGAATGGGTATGGAAAATGTGTAGACTAGCATGGGAGAAGGAAAGTGTGCCCAAAGACTGGAAGACTGGCATAATAGTCTCCTTGTACAGTAAGTCTCCCTCACTATATGATGCCCCGATATACAATATTATTATAGGTTTTTAGGTGTTAGTGTTTTGGCTGGTCCGAGAACACATCCTCATTTACCCCATTAATTTTAAGGTTTGTTATATGATTTTTCGTATTTAAGATCAGGGTTTCAAGAACGATAAAATAAAGCAACATATAAAATACAAAAAATAATGATAAATCAGCATGGTATAATTATGTTAGAATACTTACACTCCTGGTCCTGCTTGATCATGCGTACTTCCTCTTCTTGTAGGTAAGTCTCAATGTTCTGTAGGGTCTGTATCCTGAGCTGTGTGTTGATGTCTGGGTCTAACAGCAAGTTGTGATACAAGAGCTTCAGGCGGGACCCCATCATCAGCTCATAGTGCCGGATACACACAAACCCCAGGGCCTGCAGGGCGTAGTACCGCAGGTTCATGTCTGGCAGGTCCATGAAGTACATCAGTGTGTCAAACACCTTCTCCGTTATGTTGTCCTGTGGGGGAGATATAGAGAAATTTGTTTAATCCTTTGACTACCATACCCATGATGCTGTTATTAATTTCATATCAGGCAATTTATGCAGCTTAGGAAAATCTCTAGAAATCAAAGAATTAAAAAAAGTATTTAAATGAACCATCTCATTTTCACAAACTCTTTCTCAGCTGAATAAAATTATATATTAATAGTAAAATATAAGAAAGGATTTTTTTTTTTTTTTTTTTTTTTTTTAAATATATATTCCAACTACTCCCTCTCAGACATAGGCTGAGAGCCTGTATATTCAACCGTTCTACATTGAACGGAGAAGCCTGTGAGGTCTCCTTCCAGTGTAGGGGGTGAGACATGAGAAGCACTTTTTAGCTGCAACCAGCCCCTGCCATCTTGCCTTCGCAGTATGCATGGGGCTGAGTTGCTCACTCACGGCACGAGGCAGCCCCATCTCTGAAGCTGCCTTGCTCCAGTGCTTCACTGTCTCACATCCTAGACTCAGACCCTCACTCTCAGAACACCACCTATTGAGCAATGAACTCGCTAGGCAATGCACCCCTGTACCATTATTTAGAATATGGGAATATGCATACAGTGCTATTTAATCGGGGAACAATGAGGGTATATATTTGACATTTCGGTGAGCTTTGTGGCAATGCACTGATACTAGGTACACCACAAACTCCATCCCAATAATATCTTCCCATTGACATAACAGGATTTGAACCCGGGTCCATTAGATTACCAGTCCAGTGGCAAGACCACTCCACCACACCTCCCCTATAAACAGAATAAATGACATTCAAACAGCACACCACAAACACGAAAAAGAAACTGACACCCAGACTTAACGCCCTCAGATCACTTGCCCACACGAAATTTGGACACAACAAAGAAACCACAACACAGTCTACAAACAATACATAAGATCAGTTATGGAATACGCAAGCCCGGCCTGGGCTTCTAACCTAGCTGAAACACATCATAAGACCTTACAGACTATTCAAAATAAAGCCCTGAAAATCATCACAGGATGCACAGCTACGATACCCACAGATCACCTACATCAAGAAACCAAAGTCCTCAAAGTCAAAGATCATCTTGACATGACAGGCACACAATTTCTAGCAGCAGCCTCCATGAACCAACACCACCCACTACACTACATGGCTACACACCCAGACACCAAGAAATATCAAAACAACACCCAGCACACGCTATCACACACAAATACTGTCTTCTCTCCGTCGACGACACCTGCCCGGGTTGTAACACAGCACCCCATACCATTAAACAAATCATAGAAGACTGCATCTCACACAACCACTTACGCCAACAACACAATTTACACTCTTTGAGAGCTCTGTGGGAAAGCCCGACCGTGGCCATGGCCTTCCTTGGGGACTCGGGGCTGTTCGGCCAGGCAGCTTAGGGAACAACAACAACAACAACAGCATAAAGCATTCAAATGCCGGTAGAGAAACCCCTCGTATATCTAATACTCAATTATCGCCAGTGTGTACTGGGAATCCTGCTGGGGACCCAAATGGGCCTGGGTCTCTTTGGAATTCTTTATTGGAATTCTCTTGGATTAACTTTACCTACTTGGCCGTGAAATACTCGTATAGTGATGTAATTTTATGTGATGGTATTGTTTTCTTGTATTTTAAAATTTGATTTCGATAAATCGTTATTTCCATATAGTAATTTTGCTAAGTTCTTTTGTCTTTATATTGTGTCCCTGTCCGACATGCCGATGCCATTCCGAGAAGTGCGGGTTTCCAAGTAAAAAGAGTCCGGATTAGCAAGGCTTTACTGTATATACCAGTATATACATATATACATACAATTTTTGCATCTTGAAACCCCCTTCAAGCTCTCCCCGATCCCGCATCTCATAAAAAAATAACTTACTTGATCATTCCCGATACTCTCACTCCTCACGAACACACAATAAATTATCAATCGTGTGGACGTTACGTCACTTCCTATATCTTCCCTACTCGCACACATAAGCAAGAACGCATTGCAAACTATTGAATGCGTGGACATATGATACTCATCGATATATGTGAAATGCCATAGTTTGATTTTTAGGTGTCAAAAGTGGTTGTTAGATTTGGTGTGGTTTACTTGCCGACTGTCGGGTCCCTATTATATTTTTCGGATTTTCCCCCATAAGTTAAGATCGCATCTCAAAAATGTAAATCTTAAAAATAAATATATAAATACCGGTACATTATAATGTAAAACTTTGCAAAATAAACAAACCAAAACGTATACGAACACAGTAAAAAGACAAAATAACTAATCAAAATCGTTAAGTGGAAACAACGCTTAAGTAAAATAATGATTTATAAATAAAAGAACACAATCCACCACATAGGGTGTACATTACTACATGCGCAAGTTAATCTGTTTCCCAAGCAAACTAATCGCACACATAATAACGCATTGTAGTCACGTTCAAGGAATCAGTCAATTTGGGAAGTCGGGACGTTCTGGTAATTTTTTTTACTAAACTCTGCATGAATAAAGAAACTACATTAAGTGTCAAAATGTTCTATTAAAATCAAATTTGAAACTTGACAAGATAATAACAATAGTACAAAATACAAATATCACTCACTAACGATAGTGCTATCGGGTAGGTACCTGTAAGCATAGCATGCCTCAAGTGACCCCTAACAATTACTACCCTACTGGGCGGGTGCCCAACCCCGAAAGGAGTTGAAATAGGGGAGCTATCCCCCCGCCAAAGGCGGCTTTCTAGGGCCTTTCCTAGCTGATGCCGAGAGGATTGGGTTCTAGTCATGTGGTGATGGGCTGGTTTATCAGAGTGAGAACTGAGCGATCTCTGCCATACCCATAGCTTACTCTGACTGTTCCTTTTACTTATATGTTTTCTAGATCTCAAGTGACGGCGTCTTTTCCGTGGATTGACCTCCCAATCTACCAAGATTGGAAGCCAAAGCGTCACATTTTTTCCTTTGCCCCTCAACTTTCTCTTCATAATTGCTGAGGGGCACAGGGTCCTGGATGGGGCTTTGGTTTCCCGGGCGTTTCCGCACCCTCCTCAGCTCCCCGCCATGGAGTGGCTTCGGTCACCCAGGCCTTATTGTGGTCGGCAGGGAGGGTTCTGTGGGGGATGCTCGGTTATGGCCTTGCTCGGGGCCATGGGGCTGTTCGGCCAGGCAGCTTGGGGAACAACAACAACAATATTTGAAAATATGAAGAAGGCACAATAGATTTAAACAAAAGAGTACTCTTTTAACAAGAACAATTAATTATAAAAAATAATAATAAAAACAATAGAAAAAGTTAAATATTAATACATACAGACAAAAAGTAAGCAGAGGTTATAATAGAAACTTCAAGTTAATAATGCTTGATTAAAATTATTGATATAAAATTTTAAAATACAGCCACAATAATTGACCTTAAAAAGATTAAATTTATGCAACAATTTACTTGCAACAAAACCTGTCTACTAAGAGTCTGTATAGTAACCTAGCTCTGATCCCAAAAGTCTTCTACTCTGGTACAAATATTAAAAAATAAATAAATAAAATCGGTACCAGTTGCTTTTGAGATGTGAATTTATTTTTTATTTTATTTTTGGGGGGCCCGGCCCCCCCGATTCAAGAGAGTCCAAACAGGGACAATCACAACACAACAGTAAAACCAAACAAAACACAAAATCACACATATCTAGGTCTTCCATACCCAGAGACCCAGGCCCATTTAGGGTCTCCAGCTAGATTCCCAGGTCCCAGATCTCTTAAATCTTACTGTACAGGAATAAATACTATGTATAAGGTAAGAGTATAAGAACCATAAGATAATATACTGTACTGTCAGCCTGTCAGTATAAATGACTTTCTGCCTGGTTCCGGGAACCGGTAATTTTTCTTTTTTAAACTAGTGTCACCGGCCCGGGATGAACAGTAAAAAAAAATCTTATATTTTTGGTGCACAGCACTATGAACAATACGATACTGACTGAGAGACCACAGCGAACAGTTTCATTCTTGAGATCAAAGTGCTTGAGGAGTAGACCGATGGTGTATAGTGCCCGCCGGAACAGAGGTTTAGAGCTCTCCAAGCGAGGGCTCTCGGGGTGCTCCTCTTTCAGCTTCTTGTAGTCCACGATGAAACAGTGGTACCTAAAATGACAAACAAATCTATTAAAATTTATTCCTTGATGATAATTTATGTGAAATTTAGAGAGAAGTACCAACTCACCACTTTGACTATGTGAAAAACAGTATAAGTCATGGGCTATTACAGACACAAAGACTTTCAAGGAAAAGTTATAATAAATGAACATATGCAGTTTACAAGTAAGATTGTCTGGGAATTACTAATCTTGACTGTAACTGTTGAAACAGTCCATGATGAGTCTGCAGTTCTTGGTAATGGTGGAGTGTTAAATACAATAGATATGAGAGTGAAATACAAGAGGTAGTGAGTTAAGTACAGGAAGTAGTCCTAAATAGAAAAGGTAATAATAATATGCTGGTATTTTATTTGTTCGAGCGCCAATTCTCCAAGTGGATTCACGAGCGCTCACATTAACTTAAATTTTTCCATTTAAAAAAAACAAAAAAAACAAATACATTAAAGCTTATAGTCATCAGTAACTCTATGCTCCCAGTATCAGAAATATGTGCGACTTCAGTTGTTTCTTAAAAGCGTCAACACAATTCAACTGCTTAAGTGACACTGGAAGTCGATTGAATAGACGTGGGGCAACATAAGAAAAGGATCTAGCAGCAAAAGCACGTTCCCCAATGGCTCTGGGCTCATAAAGGCGATATGGGTCATCACCACTACGTAAATTCACATTTGACTCATTATGTGTTGGAAATAGAAGATCCAACAAATACTTAGGCTCACCAAACCTCAGCACCTTAAATGTCAGTAAGCATAGTATTAAGAGGTCCACAAATTTATAAGAGTGTCTGACTCTGTACCTACTGAAGCAGTTCTTGATGAGCTTGTAGTTCTTGGTGATGGTGTTAAATGTAAGAGGTAGAGTGTTAAGTACAAGAGATATAGTTAAATACAGTACAAGAGAAAGGGAGCTAAGCACAAGAGGTAAAGACAATGGTATGGTAGATACCTATTGAAGCAGTCCTTGATGAGCCTGTAGTTCTTGGTGACTGTGTTAACGATGGATCCAAGTAGTGCGAGACATGAGGTGATGACGGTGCGGTCGTGCTGGAGTATGAGTTTTACCGCATCTTCCTCCAGCTGAGAAAGAAAGGTCTCACTCGGGTGTTCCATCAGGGGCACAACCAACTCCAACGTCCGCGCCACCGTACCAATCATCGTGAAGTCCACTTGGGTCTGAGGGCAATATACAACTTGTCTTTAATAATACTGTATATAATATAATGGATTATTTTCTGGTAGCAAAGCAAAATATCCTAGAAACATTATACTGTAATGTAAAACTTGCAAAATAAACAAACCAAAACTGGGTCGACACAAGATAAACGCAAAAGAACTCGTTACCAGATAAATGTTCGCCACCAAAATTTGACAATCAATGCGATAACACCTTTATTATCTAATACAAACAAAATAAATATCAAGTAAGAACTAGTATGACCACTGTGAAAGTCTACTTGATTATGTACACAACACATTGCTGTTGTACGCATGACATAAAGTGCGGAGTTACTCATAGAGACAGATTGAGGAATGAAGAGATACGCAGAAGAGTGAGGCAGCAGGAACATTTGTCGGCAAGAGTGGACAGAAGGGTGCTGAGTTGGTATGGTCATGTTGAACGAATGGAAGATGAAAGGCTTACAAAGAGAATATGTGAGTCAGATATAAGGGGAGATAGAGGGGTAGGAAGACCCCCATTGAGATGGAGAGACTGTGTAGGACAAGCTTTGTATGATAGAGGAATGACTATAGATCAGGCAAGGGAACTGGTAATAAACAGGAATGAATGGAGAATGCTTGTGAATAGAGGAGTGAAAACGTGGTCATTTGGGAGAAGGGATCGTCTCCAGTTGGACTAGACAATAGTCCGTCAGGCGCCTGGCACGGGGAGCCGGTAAATATGAAGGGTGCGCCTTGGAAGTGTGGTGGGCGGGCTCGTGGTTTCGGCTCGCTACATGTCTGCCTGCTGAGACCGGAACTTCTCCGGGTGGTCGGGGGCCGGGGGAGTGCTGGAGTGACCTTGGTGATCCCTGGTCTCCGGGTGTACTGAAAGGTGTACTTAGTAAGGAGTTCACAGTCCATGTTGGAGTTCATCAGGGTTCAGTGTTAAGCCCCCTCCTCTTTATTATGGTCCTGGAGGCACTGTCTAGAGATTTTAGATCCAGACTCCCGTGGGAGCTGTTTTATGCAGACGATTTAGTCCTAATAGCTGACAATGTGCAATATGCTGAGGCCAAATTCAGAAGATGGATAGAGGGCATGGCGAGTAAGGGTTTAAGAGACAATTTTAACAAAGCCAAGGTTATGCATTGTAGATTGAGACGAGGCAATGTGGAAAAGAGTGGTGCATACCCATGTGCAGTGTATGGAAAGAGTGTGGGCGCTAACTCGATTCGGTGTAGCGTCTGTCGATGTTGGGTGCACCATGGGGGTAAGCGCTGTAGTAGAATAAAAGGACCCCTGCCGAAGGATAAGTCAGAAATCGAGAAATTTGAGTGCGTAGTGTGCAAGGGTGAGCAAATATAAAACTGAAGATTTGTTTTTGAACGAGAACATCCCTCTGAGAGTCCATAATAAACTAGGGTGAAGTGAGTACTGACCCGACACCTCCAGGACAGGTAGGGCTGTAGCGTAATGGCGTGGTCGACCAGCAGCTGAGGACGGATCTTGGCAAACAGGTAGAGCGTCTTGTGACAGGCCAGGATGCGCTGGGTAGTGGTGCGCGGCTGGTCTGGGGTTGTCTCCGAGATGATCTGGACGGCATCCGAGTTGGGGTCTGGCGGTGGTGGTGGCGGTGGAGGTGGTGGTGGTGGTGGCTGACCGTCCTCCTCCAACACCAGTATGTGCCGCACTAGACAGTCCACAATCTGTTTACACGCTGTCACTAGGGCCTTGGGTGGCTCTTGAATGATTTTGGTCACGTCTTCTTTGTCTTCCCGCGGCTTGAACATCTGCAACAAGCATCACAATTTACTACTCAATGACATTCAAAAAGCTATTTTTTAAACTAGGTACAATAATAATTTAGAGTAAAAAATCACTAGTCTGCATTAGCTCCCACTGGGGTAAATAAAATAGCAAAACATTGGTGGAACTGCCATCCGGGAGAGGGACTGCTCTGGGTCTGCTCCTTCAGTGCTAAGGGTTATAATCCACTTGGTGGAAATGTCACTGTGGAGTGGGTCAGAACATCGAATGTTCCAGATAAGATTGATTCCGAATACAGTTTATATAATTTTTGGTTGATATTATTCTTGTAAGGTTCTCATTGCACGAGAAAGAGAATTAAATAGAGACATTTTTAATGACAATAATCATGAAACAGAAAAAAGGTGGACAAGTGAAAAACTATGACGTAAACTGTGTATATACTTACACTGTGTAGAAGCTGCTCGAACCAGTCCAGCCCAGTGTCCCTGCAGGCCACCACTACCTCTGTGATGTTGTTCACCTTCCGCAGTAATGCAGCCTCATCTAGGTTAGGTCTCTCCCGCACTGGTGTGAACCACATGTTCTGAGAGAAGGAACATACACTCATATAGTCACAGTAACAGATCTATCTATCTATTTATCTATCTATTGCTGGATGCCTTACTCCCCTTTATAAGGGTGACCATACACAAAATGCACCCAAGCAGACCCATACCCTGTGAGGACAACCCATGCCAGTTTACTAAAGGACCTACAGGATTGACCACTCAATTTAGGGTTCGTCCGACTCCCACTAACCTGCTTCACCCTTAGGTAAGCAGTACGGATTTGTAGAAGGCTTACTCCCTAAAACAGGTTGCCGACCAAGGACCAAGGCTAACGAGTCGCATCCACCCAGATTTGTATAAGGTCGTCTCCCCTAGATGGGTTGCCGACCAAGGATAATGAGTCCCATCCTCCAGGAATTAACAGATACAGTACAAATATCTGTGAACTGTATCATCTATATTCTACTATTGAACTATTTTATTCAGTTTACAAAGGGTCTGTGGTAGTTAAAAGTGTGATATATTTTACTCCTTCAATTCCAATATTAAGAGATAGTCTGAAGTCTTATTATTAGAGGTCCTACCTAAGCTGAATATAATAATCTAATAGTAGCCAGATTAAATTAAAATGACGTCAACTTAATATAGCATAAATTAAAATGTAAAACTTGCAAACTAAACAAACCAAAATTGGGACAAGGACAATATAAAGTCAAATTAAATTATCAAAATCGCTATGTGGAAACAACGCTTACTAAAATGAAAATTATTAAATAAAAGAACACAATCCACCACATAGGGTGTACATTACTACATGAGCAAGTTAATCTGTTTCCCAAGCAAACTAATCGCACATATAACAACGCACTATCGTCACGTTAAAGGAATTAGTCAAGTTTGGGAAGTCCGGGACGTTCTGGTAAATTTTACCAGAAAAAAAAAGCCAGAAAAAAGAAACGCTGGACCAGTTGGAAATTGTGCCGGGTTAAAAAAAATCCTGCCCCTTATATATATATATATATATATATATATATATATATATATATATATATATATATATACTGTATATATGAATATACATCTACCCCCCTGGGGGGGTTAGGGAATAGAATATGCCCCACGTGCCTTCTGCGTGTCGTAAGAGGCGACTAAAGAGGTTGGGTCGGTGGGCTTGCGACCCCCACCCGGAAAAAATATCGAAGCAAGGAAAAACGAACGAACAGCCTCGGATGCGGACGGAACCAACGTTGACGAACCACGACCGACTAAGGACATGCCTTCGGACATTCTGAGAATGGCTACGTGGAATGTTAGTGGCATGAATGATGGCACAAAAGAGAGAGAGGTTCTGGAAGTGTTAGTGAATGCCAGGCTGGATGTATGTGGAATGACAGAGACCAAATGGAAAGGTTCAGATGTGAGAGAGTGGGAGTGTGGAATGGGTGTGTGTGCTGGAGTGAGTGAAGGAACAGCGAGAGAAGGTGCATGTTTGTTTGTAAGTAGCAAATGGAAGGAATGTGTAAGAGAGTATGGGTCTGTGGGTTCAAGGATTGTGTGGGTGAGAATGAAAGTAGGAATACAAACGTGGGTGATTGTATGCGTGTATGCCCCGACAGAGGATATACTTGAAAGAAAGAAAGAGGAGTTCTGGATGAATGTGGAGGCGTGCCTGGAGAAGTTTGACAAGAACGAAAGAATATTTCTGATTGGGGATATGAATGGTAAGGTGGGTGATAGGAAAGTTGAGGGAGTGGTGGGAGGGTGGGGGGTACCATCAGAGGTGAATGGGAATGGTAGTGCACTTGTGGACGTATGTGTGGGGAGGAGGCTGTGGATAGCCAACACCTTCTTCCGACACAGAATGATCCACAGGTACACGTGGAAACGGATGTTGACGATGAAGGATAAGACAGTGGTGGAACGAAAGTCATTGATTGATTATGTATGTGTGGATGAACGAATGAAGAAATCTGTGATGGATGCTAGGGTGTATAGGGGTATTGGAGGGGGTCTGTCTGATCATTATGTAGTGGTAGCTAAGGTTAGGATACAAAAGAAGTGGGTGAGGAGAGCGGGAGGGAGGCGAGAGGAGGGTGGAATGGTGAGGAGGGTGGAGAGGTTGCAGGAGGAGGAAATCAGGGAGGAGTACAGGAGAGCAGTGGAAAGACGACTAGGTGGGTTCGACCTGGAAGTTATGGAGGAAGTGGAGGAGATGAGCAAGGTGTTTAAGGATGAGATCTGTGCAGCATGTGAGGAGGTGTGTGGAGTGAGGAGAAGAGGGAGGGGAGTGAAAGGTACAGCATGGTGGACAGAAGAGGTACGAATAGCTGTGGAAGAAAAGAAGAAAGCATATAGAGAGTGGTTGGGTAGCAGGGAATGAAGATTCCGAGAGACAGAAACGAGCGAGGTACGTGGAGAGTAAGAGGGTGGTGAAGAGAGTAGTGAAGGAAAGTAAGAGAAGAGTAGATGAGGAATTTGGAAGGAATCTGAGTGTAAAATGGAGGGAGAGTAAGAAACTGTTCTGGAAAGAAGTCAAGAAAGTTAGGGAAGGTAGCAAGGGAAACAGTAAGGGTGTGAAAGATAAGAATGGGAGAATGCTAGCCGAGAAGCAAGAGAGAGTCGAAAGATGGAGGGAGTACTTCAGTGAGTTGCTAAATGAAAGGAATGAAGAGCCAGCAAACATAGCTGGATATGGTATGGGAGGGAGAAGAAGAGAAGTAGTGGAGGAGGAGGTGGGGATCAGGAGGTCAGAAGTGTGGGAAGCCATGAAAAGAGTGAAGTTGGGGAAAGCACCAGGAACAGATGGAGTGTGTGGGGAAATGTTGAGGTATGGTGGTGAGATAGTGATAGAATGGGTATGGAAAATGTGCAAACTAGCATGGAAGAAGGGGAGTGCACCCGATGACTGGAAGACTGGCATAATAGTCCCCCTATATAAGGGCAAAGGGGAAAGAGGAGTGTGTGGTAACCACCGAGGAATATGTCTTCTAAGCGTAGTAGGGAAGGTATACAGTAGGGTAGTGATTGAGAGAGTGAGAGTGAGAACGGAGAAATGGATAGGCGACGAGCAGGGAGGTTTTAGGAAGGGAAGAGGATGTGTAGATCAGATTTTTACCCTGAATTGTGTTGTGGAGAAGTATCTGGAGAAGAAACAAAAGGTGTATGTTGCCTTTATGGACTTGGAGAAGGCCTATGACAGAGTGGATAGAGAAGGTTTGTGGAAAGTACTTAGAATATACGGAGTAGAGGGCAAGTTGCTGAAAGCAGTGAAGAGCATGTATGAGGGTGCAAAGGCGGCAGTACGTGTGGAGAGTGAGCAGAGCGAGTTCTTTGACCTGAATGTTGGTTTGAAACAGGGGTGTGTGATGTCCCCGTGGTTGTTTACTGTATATATGGATGGAGTTATGAAAGAAATACTATCAAGAGCAGTAGATGTTGGTGTATCGCTGAAAAGGGAGGGAATTGAGTGGAAGCTACCTATACTGCTGTTTGCGGATGATACAGTTCTGATGAGTGATAATGAATGGGAGTTGCAGGGTCTGGTAAATGAGTTTGGAACAGTGTGCGAAAAACGGAATTTGAAGGTAAATACGGGGAAGAGCAAGGTTATGGTCTTCGAAAGGGGTGAAGTCACAGAGTGTGAGGTGAAGCTGAACGGTCAGGCTATGGAGATCGTCAACTCTTTTAAGTATCTGGGCAGTGTGTTGAGTAAAGATGGGACTATGGATGAAGAGGTGCGGGAGAGGGTACAACAGGGGAAGAGGGTTGTAGGAACGCTAAAAGCAGTAACAAGAAATAGGGTGGTCAGTATGGAAGTGAAGAAGTCCTTGCATGACAGTGTGGTAATCCCGACACTGACTTACGGAAGCGAAGCATGGACGTTGGTTGAGAGACTCAGACCAAGAGTGAGAGCAGTGGAAATGAATTACTTAAGGAGTGCGTGCGGAGTTACATGGAGGGATAGACAGACTAATGAGGAAGTAAGAAGGAGGTGTGGTGTGGAGGTAGATGTGCTGGAAAGTGTGAAAAGGAACAACTTGAGATGGTTCGGCCATATGGAACGTATGGAAAGCGAGAGAATGACTAAGAGGGTGTATGAGAGCGAGGTGGAGGGACAGAGGGGGAGAGGTAGACCGAATATGAGGTGGAAGGATGGAGTGAGGAAGTACATGAACGAAGGTGGTGCTGGTTGGGGGGAGGGGCGTCGACTGACTGGGGACAGAGGTGCATGGGGGCGGTTCGTTCGTGGCCACCCCTTCGGGGATCACGGCGTCAGGCAATAGATAGATAGATAGATATATGAATGTATGTACTCAGGCCCATTCCCCATGTGTCCTTTTTTTTCAGGGGGTGGCCGACTCGAGACAGAGCCCGAACAGGGACAACACAACATAACAGAAAACAATGAACACACAAAAACAAAACCCAAATCGTTATGGGTCCATGGGAACATGAAAGCTACAGAAGAACTGTGGTGTGTATTTGCAGCATATGCAATAAACTTATTCATAAGAAGATGACATTAATATTTAAGAGTACACTGTACAATCAGTGAGCTAATTATTAATGATAATCAACATGATTGGTGGAAGGTTGGGGGGCACCAATCATTCACTCACTAAATACAGTGCTGCCTGGTGACTATTTGACAATTGAACACAACACAGACAGCCTGGGTTGTTGTTGTTGTTGTTCCCTAGACTGTCTGGCCTGAGTCCGGTTGACCGAAGCCGCACCAGATGCTCGGGCCCCTGAAGGGACCAGGGTGAGATCAGATCAGTCTCTGATAGGGCAGCGGGAGAGGAGATCATCAGCCCACGGGCTTGCACCCACGGGCCAATGCCCCCACCGTCCACATCTCCTCTTTCAGTGCCACCCAATCGGGCGATCTCACCAGCACCTAGAAGAAGTAGTACAGGAAAAGAGACAGACTAAAACGGCTAAGGTAGGATAGAAGATACCAAACCTCACTCTGCATAGGACCAGCCATCACCCTACAGCCTGGGTTGTTGGGGTTGGTCAGCCTTACAACAACTAGTGTAAATATGGCTATACAGTACTGTACTAGATTACAATTACACCAGCTCCTCCCTTGTGGCACGTCCAGAATTTCAGTACACTTACTGTCCTTGATACTCACGCTGCGGGCATAATTGCCCGAAATTACCTTCATTCCATGCTCATTTTCATGCATAAGCAAGAGCCAGAGCGTAATACATTTATATAACCGTGAAAGTACAATGATACAGATTTCCAATGTCACCTGAATCATCCCTGTACGACATCTGGTTATCTTGCAACGATCTTGCAAACTAAGGCCAAAATTGGTAAAAAAGGGACTATGTGTGACACTGCACATGAGTGTGTGAGCCTTCTCACACACTCAGTGTGTGCCCGCCGCCTGCGCTCCCTTCAACAGCTGGCCTTCTCTACGGGCTCATAATAGCCTCAAAATGGCGCCCGTCATATGACGGGCACCGTACAGAAGGGGTTAAAAGCAATGGAGAACTGTCATAGAGTACCACACAAAGGCTAACTGGCTAAGTCGTGCAATAATGGCTGTACAATAGTGTGGCACTACTGGAGAAGTATTATGACTTTTTAAACCCTAAAGTTAACCTAAAGTACAGTAGAAGTTTAACAAACCTGGAAGACCTCCTGCACCAACTTCTTGATGCCCTCCTCATCGTTGATTCTCCGGATCATCTTGACACAGATCTCAGGGATTTTAGTGAAGTCTGGACACTCGAGGCAAATATCCTTCATGATTTTTATCACACGTTTTCTTACACTCACACCAGTGTCCTAGGGGTCAAGAAGTTTATTTCAATGAATATGTACTGTTGGAAAATATATAACTAATCATGTACATGGAACTATTATAATGACTATGCTAGTATCTGGATAGTTCAAAGAAATTTAACAAACAAAATAAAACACTACAATCTATTTATTAATAAACCTGGTAAATTAGCACTTGGTCGCTTTGGGCTGGAGAATTCTACTTTGAGCTGATTGGCTTATGGTCTATCTATCTATCTATTGCCGGACGCCGTGATCCCCGAAGGGATGGCCACGAACAAAACGCCCCCATGCACCTCTGTCCCCAGTCAGTTGACGTATCAGCAACTAATCAGCTCGAAATAGTAATCTTGCATGAATCAAGTAAGTGCAAATTCGCCAGGTTAACCCCTTATTGGCGGCGCTCGACTTAAGTCGTGCACCAATTTGCAGCAAGTTACGAGCATTATTAAGGCTTTTAAAGGGTTAAAATCGAGTGCAAATGGCCGGGAGCACAGCGGGCCAGACAACTGACTCCCAGGGCTTACCGCCGCCCATTAACTCATGTTCCCTGTGTTCTCGAGAGGCCGGCAGTGTAGCCAGTAGTGAGCATAGCTGGGAAAAATATACCGATATATGCTAAACTTCCATGTTCGTGGCACCACTGCAAGAGAACCACGAGTGCTACGTAGTTCGTTCTGGTCTCATTTTGAAGCTTTTAGTGCCAATTTTTTTGCTAAATAATATTTTGTTCATGCAGGAGGGCCTGAATATGCCCAAATGAGCCAAAAACATCCCGCTAGACAAGGGTTAAAAATAGAAAAATAAATATATAACAGACTATAGCCTCAGGTGACATAGGAGTGAGATTGATCACTGAGCTAATAAAATCCATCATTAGAGAGGAGAGAATCCCAGATGAATGGCATAAAATTGCAATAGTACACATATACAGTACTGTATAAGGGTAAGGGGGATTCATTAGATAGAGGAAGTTAAAGGAGCCTGAAAAAGCTTGATCAAGTCATAAAGGTCTGTGAGTCTTTGAAGGTATGATCCGGGCAGGTGTCAAATGAAAGCAGAATCCACTATTTTTAGTCTTGATCGTGTTTTTATTTTATTTTTTTTATTTTTATTTTATTTTTTTTTTTAACCCTCTATTGGCGGCCCACCACATAAGTCGAGTTAAATAAATTTGGACTATGTGGCGGCTCACAACATAAGTCGTGTGGCAATTTCAGCACGTAATGTTGCTGAGAGAGAGAGACAAGTGGTGGCAGGAGAGTAGCGAGCGTATGACTGCTCCAGACCACCGCGGCGGGCCTACTGACATGAATCCCACCCTCCTCCACCCTCTCACACTCGCTACTTAGTGAAATGTATGGGGAAAGTACCGAATTACATGGTTTTTGCACTCGTGTTGCGCGGTTGTTGCAAGAAAACTAGCGGTCATACAAGGATCGTTGTGGTGTCATTGGAAAGCTCTGTTTATGCTCTTTCAGGAATAGATACTTGTTTTACGCTCTGGGTCTTATTTAGTCATGAAAATGATCACGTAAACAGCCCTATTTTGGCTAAAAACACCCCGCTGGGCGGTACATATAAATAGACTGCCTAGCCCGCCAATAAGGTGTTAAATATTAGTTTAACCAGACCACTGAGCTCTACAAAAGAACTCTCATAGGGCTGGCCCAAAGGATTCGATCAAGATATATAATTAAACGAGACAAGATAGATAGGGAAGGGCAGTAGGGGAACAAATATAGGAAGGTGAAGACACGCAGACATTTCTCGCCATTTCATCAGTTCAGCCGGACCACTTGAGTTCAACATCAGAGCTCTTATAGGGCAGGGCCGAAGGATGAGGCAAGAACTGCTACACCGCAACACCAACCAAGAAGTGATCAGGGCGAAGAATGAAAGATCAGGTCGAAGGTAGAAAAAATCACATCGAGAAGCAAAAAATGCATTACCGAAGGGAATCAAGTCAGTTCGGCCACATCAGCAACCGAAGAGACAAAACGGGTCAGGAGTCAACCACCTAGCCAGGCCAGGGAGACATGAGATATAGGCTGCTGAGGGCAGCCGGATGGGACAGAATAAGAATAGAAGGGGAAAAACATAGAATGAGGAATGAAAAACTACTCAAAATTAGTCAAGCTGAGGACGAAGGCTCGAGGGGAGATAGGAAGGGTAAGTACCACAACCATCCCCCATCTAGCTCCAGTCGCCGGCCTCGAAGCCCCCCAACCGCGTCAAGGAGAGTAGTATCAGGGGGGTCTTAATCATTGTATTAATTAAAATGTAAAGCTTGCAAATATATGTAATGATAAAATTATGGTTAATAGTTCAAAATATGTCTTAGGAATTGATCAAATAATAAAAACAATGCTATTTTATATTAATTATCTTGTATTCTGTCTCATTTTCATTAAAGTCTTCAAACAAAATTGCTCTGGCTTGACACACTGGATCAGGGAAAGCATCTCTATCAATGATATACAGTTTGGTTTTATGGAAGGATGTGGTAAAATCGATGCTATCTTCTTAGGCCGCTGCAGGAAAGATATTTACTTAAAGTTAGATATCTGTACCTTGTGTTTGTAGACCAGGAGAAGGCCTTTAGTAGGGTGCCCAGAAAAAAGTTATGTACAGTGGAGCCCCCATTTTTACCACAGCAGTCTTCGCCGTTTCAAATTTCGCGGTACACACCAAATATTCCCAATTTCCATTTTCGCTCAAAAAGCTTCAATCTTCGCACAAAAATCCCAGTCGAAACCCGAAAAAGAGCAAAAATAATGAAAAACTCTACATCAAACTAGAAAACAAACAAAAACAATAACAAAAGTTTAACTTAACCCTCTCACCACGGAAGGGCTCTTGAACGCCCATAAAAAAGCATATAACAGGTACCCGGAAGGCCTCTTGAACGCCCAGTGGTTGAAAGCCTGTGAGCTTCGTGTGCGAGGCGTCGCTCAGACGCATGTAAACAACAGCCGGCTGGACCGACGCCCCGCATCTCCGGCCACAAGAAGGAGAGCGTCGCTTGTTCGTGTGTGCCTGTATGTTGTTGTTAAGTATCGAAAAGTGGTGTAAAGTGGCTGTTTTGGCCATAAAGTTATCTCCAATGAAATCATCATCACAGCTCAACCAGTTGACTTAGAGAGCTCTACTTAATGCCATTCTACAGGTAAATAACACAGCTACGCTTGGAGATGCGCGGGAATGCGGGAAGCAGTCTGATTAACGAATATACGGTAGCCTAGCCTAGACGTTTTTCGGCCAAAACACCCGGGTTTCGAGGAATATATATATAATACATAGCCGGGGCTGGAGGGTTAACTAAAAGAATCTGCCAGATGTTTGCCGCTTAGAGATGAAATCCGAGTGAATCCGTTCGTCAAATATGCAAGATGCCGCCATCTTTGTATGACGTCATCACTAGGCAGACGCTTACAGTCTACTCGTATTTGTGTTGAAAAAACAACTGTTTGCAAGCTTTTTTGTGCCTGAACCCCTTATCTCTCGCGTTTATTATAACCTCTAGTACATCTGGTGATAGGGATGGTGGGCCTGGTGGTAGCAATGAAGGAAATTCATGCTCAAAACACAGAGCATGTCGGACGAAAGCGGTGGAAATACCTAGACGATGTTAAGCTAGGCTAAATATGACGGAACGATTTAAAATAAAGTCTGTGTGGTAAGTAATCTTCTCATAATATGTATGTATTGGATGTATTTGGGGCGAAATGGCTAATTGAGGGGTAACTGGACGAATTTAGAACCTAGGCCTAGCCTAGGCCTAAAAATGTTCCCAGGATAGAAACAATGTCCCAATCTACAGTATTTATAATGCACCTAAGTTTTATGGTTGTTGTTGTTGTTGTTGTTCCCCAAGCTGCCTGGCCGAACAGCCCCAAGGCCCCGAGCAATTCCAAGGCCACAACTGAGCGCCCCCACAGAACCCTCCCTGCCGACCACAATAAAGCCTGGGTGACCGAAGCCACTCCATGGCGGGGAGCTGAGGAGGGTGCGGAAACGCCCGGGAAACCAAAACCCCACCCAGGGCCCTGTGCCCCTCAGCAATTATGAAGAGAAAGTTGAGGGGCAAGGGAAAAATGTGACACTTTGGCTTCCAATCTTGGTAGATTGGGAGGTAAATCAACGGAAGAGACGCCGTCACTTGAGATCTAGAAAATATATAAGTTAAAGGAACAGTCAGAGTAAGCTATGGGTATGGCAGAGATTGCTCAGCTCTCACTCTGATAGACCAGCCCATCACCACATGACTAGAACCCAATCCTCTCAGCATCAGCTAGGAAAGGCCCTAGAAAGCCGCCTTTGGCGGGGGGGATAGCTCCCCTATTTCAACCCCTTTCGGGGTTGGGCACCCGCACTGTTATGGTTAAGACTGTTGTTTAGCCATGTCTACATTATTATTTACAATGCATAAGATTTAGGCCTATTTTATGTAAAAAAAAAAAAAAAAAAAAAAGAAAAAAAAAAAAAAAAAAAAATCATAGGCTAAAACTGGGAAAAAGTGCAACTTTTAGAATGAGCACGGAACCGATTAGAATTTTCCCCATAAGAACAGTGCCCCGATCTTGGCTGTTTCAATCTTAGCCCGATTTATGCGGAACCGATTAAGAGCTAAGATGGGGGCTCCACTGTATACCCATGTGCAATAAGCAGAAAAGGGGTAGGCGTGAACTCAATTCAGTGTAGAGTCTGCCACTGCTTGGTAAACTATGGGAAGAAGCGCTGCACTAAAATAAAGGGACCCCTACCGAGTAAGAAGTCCGAAGTTGGGAAATTTGTATGCATAATATGCAGCTTGTGATCAATGATCAGCTTGAAAGTGTTAACTTTAACAATGAGGCACTGGAGATAGTTGTTGTTGTTCCCCAAGCTGCCTGGCCGAACAGCCCCAAGGCCCCGAGCAATTCCAAGGCCATAACCGAGCGCCCCCACAGAACCCTCCCTGCCGACCACAATAAAGCCTGGGTGACCGAAGCCCCTCCATGGTGGGGAGCTAGTAGACAAGTTTTGCTACTTCGGAGATATCATCTCCGCCGGTGGTGGGGAGTGTTAAGAGAACTGTCGCTACTACTTACTATGAGAAGACTCCCTCTCCCCTCGAAAGGGGTTAGAAGCGCATTGACATATGCTTCAGAAACGTGGCCTGTCAAAGAATGGTGAGATGGATGTGTGGGGTCAAACTGCAAGATATGATATATAGTGAAGAACTGAAGAGACGGTTAGGTATCAAGAGTATCAGTGATGAGATGCGTACTATTAGGCTTGGATGGTTTGGACATGTGGAGAGGATGGATGAACTAAGTTACTTTCTTACAGTTTCTTACAGTAGATCCTCTGGAAAAAGGCAAACTATGCCTGTGTATCCAGCTCAGCACCAGTACTTGCACTGCTGCGGTCGTTCACGGTGTTGGCGGCGGCGGTAGCAGACGCAACATTTTTACTATTCTGTATTTTTGTTTTATAATCAAACTTCAAATCTTGTCTTCCCCATGCTTTACGTGAAAAGATGCAGGCCCGTGAACGTGGGGAGAGCTGTACCAAAGGGCAGACCAAGAAAAACGTGGGATCAGACTGTTAAAAAAAAACTGACAAGTGAGGCAGCTCTGAACAGGGCTGCCTGGAGCGCCACCATTACGACGTGAGACAGGAACCGCACCCCGTGTGGAGCACTCGGTCTTTTACATTTATGTATATATGTATGCATAGGTAAAGCTAAAACTTTACAAGTATGTATGCTCATAAGTACTACTACACATAAGTAAACAAGAAAAAAAATCTTTGAGTTACTTACTAATATTCTGGCAGAAATCATGTCGTAGTACGTGTGTAAGACCTCCGGGCGGTGAAGTACAAACTTGCCCACCAGGTCCACGGCCGCCTCCCTGACAGAGGTGGAGTGGTCCAGGAAGGAGTGGTGGACCCCCAGCTGCATGTCACTACGGGACAACACCCCGGGGTCTGCCTCTACCACCATAGTCAAGCACTTCATGGCCTTAGTCCGCACCGCTATGGCACTCTCAGTCAGAACACGTAGGATCTGTAATAACATATAAAACACACAGGATCTATAAGACACACACACCAGTAGATTATAACATGTAGGAGCTACAGTAAAAGTCCATTAATACAAAAATCCCAGTGCTGTAGTTCAAATATTTAAAGATCCGGATTAATGATACAGGGCTCCCTGATTATCAACGGTAGTTACATTCCTAAAATGATTATCGATAGGGAAAACCATCAATAAATTTGTTTTGTTACATATTAACCCTCGGAATCCGGGAGGCCTCATATGAGGCAAAAACAAAAAATTGGCAGGAATCCGGGATGCCAAATACGAGGCAAAATGTGCAGCTAAAATCATCATAACACGGCAACCACGCGTCGTAGCGATGTCATATTAACATCATTCTACAGACAACAAAAAGTTCTACAATTTGCAAAAAAAAAAAAATGACTGCTCTAGGTGGTCTCAATCAGTAGCTACTGAACTATGAAATTTGCCTGTACCAAAAGGGCCCCGGACACAGCGATCGGGATTATATGAGGCCCCCCGGATTTTGTGGGTTAAAGGGTGGGTATTTGTGAGTGCATATGGGCCAGGAAGTGAAAGAACGGTAAAGGAGGTGGAGGGTTTTTAGAAGATATGAGGGATTGTCTACAAGGGTTTGAGGAAAATTAAAATGTGATAGTTTTGGGGGACTGAATGCTAGGGTAGGCAATGAATCTGTTGAGGGAGTGATAGGTAGTTTTGGTGTGGAAAGAATGATTGATATACAGTATGTGGAGTGTAAAATGAGTGTACGTAATATGTTCTTCAAAAAGAGACGTACCGAAGTATACATGGTATAGACTTGTGAGGGGAGAGATTGTAGCAAGGGCGTTAATGGATTATGTGTTGATGACAATAGACAGAATGTGTAGACTGCTGGAGAGCAGTATGTTGAGAGGTGAGGCTGAGGGTATGTCTGATCATTATCTTGTGGAGGGAAAGCTGAAAGTGAGGAGTTACATGAGAATGCGAGACAAGCGAGAAGTATGTGTATGTATGTATATACTCAGGCACATACCCCACAGCTGGGGGGTTGGCCAACTCGAGACAGAGTCCGAACAGGAGAAAAAAAAAAAAAAAAAAAAAATCCTACATGTCTAGGTCACCCAGGAGAAAACCAGAGACCCAGGTCCATCTTGGAGTACCCAGCTAAGAGACCCAGGTTCCAGGGTTCCGTGTCACTTCAACCAGTAGCTCTCAACCAGTGCCAAATTAACCCAGACCAACCAAACCAGTGCCAAAATATAGTACTAACCTAACCGTATTGGTTGATTTGGTACTGGTTGAAGTGACCGGTCACCAGGTCCCAGACCTCCCGGAGAGGTTTTGTTTCAGTAGGCAGACATGCAGCAGAACTTACCACCACAATGCCCGACCACCTTACTTCCAGATATGGTCTTTCACAAGGTAAAACGGCTCCCCAGGCCAGGCGTTTGACGGACTATTATCTAGTCCAACTGGCACCTGGCCTCCTCTCTCTACAACCACATTATCACTCATCTATTCACAAGCATTCTCCATTCATTTCTATTAATTACCACTTCTCCTGCCTGTTCTTCAGTCATCTTTCTACCTTCCCACACTTGTACTACACCATCTCTCCTCATATCCGAGGTCTTCCTCTCCCTCTACCTCCCCTTGCTTCTGACTCATATACTGTCTTTGTAAGCCTTTCATCTCCCATTCATTCAACATGTCCATACCAGCACAACACCCTTCTGTCCACTGGCTGATAAGGGTTCCTACTGTCCCACTCTCCTACGTACCTCTTCATTCCTCAGTCTCTACGCGTCACTCCACACACTCAAGCAGCTGATCTCCATCACATCCAACTTTCTTCTATCTTGTGCCTTCAAAGCCCATGTCTCAGCCCCATCGTCACTGTTGGTACAACTATCCTTGATACATTGCACTTTTAGCTTTCCGTCCGAGATTTCTCATCTTCCACATACTTCCCATTGCTCCGAAAACTTTCCTTCCTTCACATACTCTGTCTTACCTCCATTTCCACGCTTGCGTCCCTGCTAATCGCTCCTCCTAGATATTTAAAACACTCCACTTGTTCCAGTATTTCCCCATTCAGTCGTACATTTAAATTTACCCTAAGAGCATCTCTATTACATGCAACCCTCAGCTTCCTCCTCCCACATACCACACCAAACTTTTTTACTACTCGCTGCAGCTTCTCCTCAGAATCCACCACCAACACTGTGCCATCAGCAAACAGCAACTGATTCAACTCCTAATCTCCACCATTCTTTCCTACTAAACCCAATTCTCTACCCATAGTTCTCATTTCTACCTCCCTCACCACACCATTCATATATAAATTGAACAACCACGGTGACATTACACAACCCTGTCGCAGACCTACATTTACCTCAAACCATTCACTCAACTCATTTCCTACTAACACACACTCTGCTCTCTTCATAAAAGCTCTTGACTGTGCTTAACAAATTTCCCACAATTTCATAAATCCTTAGCACCTTCCACATTGCTTCTCAATCCACACAATCATACACTTTTCCAAATCCATAAAAACCCAAAATCATCAACATCATCAAATCTGACGCCTCGCTTCAAGAGGAAGCGCCCCAAAAGGGATGGCCATGGCAGAAACTGCCTCCAGGCTCCCAGACATGCCCCGACTGACCCACTCCACAATGCCATTTCCACTAAGTGGATTATAACCCAAAATATCTTCTTATATTTCTTTAAACACTTCTCGCATAGCTGTCTTACTGCAAAAATCTTATCTACACATCCTCTTCCCCGCCTACAACTGCATTGCTCTTCTATTGCACCTTCTGTACCCTTTATTATCCTCTATCAACACCCTGCCATGCAGCTTTCAAACAACTGATAATATACTAATACTTCTATAACTTGAACACTCCTGACGGTCTCCCTTCCCATTGTACAAAGGCACAACACATGCACTCCTCCAGTCTAATTGACATAACAATTTGACACCACAAATAATTTTAATAACTGGAAAAAATCAGCCCCCTGGAGCCAATTTATTAGATATAGCACCATCGTCCTTCATATTATAATGTAAAACTTGCAAAATAAACAAACCAAAACTTATACGAACACAGTAAAAAGACAAAATAACTAATCAAAATCGCTATGTGGAAACAACGCTTAACCCTCTCCGACATATGACGCGATTTTGAGCCTATTAGGGATACTTTAAAGCCTTTGTTACCATCAGGGGTATTTAGAAACCTTTAGTTTAGTTACTTCAACCTCTGCAGTTGTCTTTGAGTTAGCTGTGGGCAGAAAATTAATTTTGGAGAGGTATTTATAAGAGTGAGATAATTCTATTTCTTATTGCTAATCTGGCAACCTCTGCGTCATAGGAGTCTGAAGGGGTTAAGTAAAATAATAATTTATAAATAAAAGAACACAATCCACCACATAGGGTGTACATTACTACATGAGCAAGTTAATCTGTTTCCCAAGCAAACTAATCGCACACATAACACATTATCTTCACGTTCAAGGAATTAGTCAATTTGGGAAGTCGGGGACGTTCTGGTAAATTTGACTAAACTCTGCATGAATAAAGAAACTATAGTATCAAAATGTTCTATTAAAATAAAATTTGCAATTTGACAAGACATCAACAATAGTACAAAATACAAATAACACTCGCTAACGATAGTGCTATCGGGTAGGTACATGTAAGCATAGCATGCCTCAAGTGACTCCTAACAATTACTACCAAACTAACAAAAACTAAATTGGAATAACTTCCTACAAACACTTGATCACAAAACAAACCCCCAAAAACTCTACAAAACACTAAACAGCATCACACTTTCCAACAGCAACACAACACAATCACATGCTGCAATCACAACAACAGACTCTACTCCTTCATGTAAACAACAAGCAAACACTCTCATCAATCACTTTTCACATGTCAGCCACCTAAAACCTCACAAAGACGACCGACGTGTCATCCGACGTAAGAGACAATTCCCCACAGACCCTGACTATACACCCTTCACCAATCACCAGACAAAGCATATCATCAACAATCTCAAGCACTCACCCGCCTGTGGCCTAGACAACATAAGCAACATACACCTCGGACACCTGGGACCACAAGGCATACAAGCACTCACTAACATATCAAACTACAGCTATTCACACAACACAATACCAGACATTTGGAAGCATGGTATCATCATCACATTCCCCAAACCCAACAAAGACCCCACGCTACCCTCCTCGCACCGCCCCATCACACTTCTTTGCTCCCCCTCCAAAGTCATGGAACGCCTAGTATTACAACTAATTACACCTGACCTACCCCTAGCTCCAACACAACATGGCTTTAGGCCACTGCACTCCACAAACACTCTTCTCACAGACCTTACACAAAGAGCTTTCGACGGCATCAACTCAGCTAGACCACCACACAGATCACTATTAGCCACACTCGACATTAGTAAAGCCTTCGATGCCATCCCCCGCCACAACCTAACAAACAAAATCTACAACACAAACATGCACAACAACACAAAAAGGTGGCTGGCCAACTTCCTAGCAGGCAGATGTGCACACGTATCTTTTGCCGGTCAGTCATCTAAAATCAGAAACTTTCCAAACGGAGTCCCACAAGGATCCGTCCTATCGCCCGCACTCTTCAATCTGTACATGCACGATATAACTACACCCAATATGCCCCAAATAAACTTAGCCTCCTATGCAGATGACATAACACTCACATGCACACACCATGACCCAAAAAGATCAACAGATCTCCTTCAACCCTATCTCAACACACTACATGGTTGGTGCACTACAAACAGACTTAATCTAGCCCCAGCCAAATCCACCGCAACCCTGCTCACAAGTTGGACAGGAGAACACGAGTACATCCCTCAACTCACCATAAACAACACACCCCTAACACATACACACACACCCAAAATCCTAGGAGTAACATATGATATTCAAACAGCACACCACAAACATTAAAAAGAAACTGACACCCAGACTTAACGCCCTCAGGTCACTTGCTCACACAAAATTTGGACACAACAAAGAAACTACCACCACAGTATATAAACAATACATAAGATCAGTGATGGAATACGCAAGCCCAGCCTGGGCTTCTAACCTAGCTGAAACACATCATAAGACCTTACAGACTATTCAAAACAAAGCCTTGAAGATCATTACAGGCTGCATAGCTACTTCACCCACAGATCACCTACATCAAGAAACCAAAATTCTCAAAGTCAAAGACCATCTGGACATGAGAGGCACTCAATTCCTGGCAGCAGCCTCCACGAACCAAGACCACCCACTAAACTACATGGCAACACACCCACAGACACCAAGAAATATCAAAACAAAACCCAGCACACGGTATCACACACAATTATTGTCCTCTCTCCCTCCCTGCCCACCCCGAACCAACTTCCAGAAGCACATCCATACTCATATCTCTCACCGATCCATCCACTCACTCACAGACAACACGCAGCTGCATGCACGACCTCCCGAAATCCATCCTTCCGAATCCTCCCTTCCTCGCGAGGACAGAGTCCACCTGGCCAGGCTGAGATGCGGACACCATCCAGCTCTCCTGAGCTATCAGAAGAGACTGGATGACTCCGTTGTCGACGCCTGCCCGGGATGTAACACAGCACCCCATACCATTAAACACATCATAGAAGACTGCATTTCACACAACCACTTACGCCAACAACACAATCTACACTCAATGAGAGCTCTGTGGGAAAGCCCGATCGTGGCCATGGCCTTTCTCAGGGACTCGGGGCTGTTCGGCCAGGCAGCTTAGGGAACAACAACTACCCTACAAATAACCTACATTTATTGTACAAATAAACTAAGGAAATCGCAAAAGTGAGCAATTGATATTATTATATAATGACATGCCGGTTAACACACATGGTTATTACCTGCGGCGTCATTTGAGGCTTTGGACAAGTGGAATTTCGGAGACCGCCAGACATTTTTGACAGTTTTTATATTTCTTTTTCATATGAATTAAAACGAAGCAGAGGACAACTAAAAGTTAATTTAGTTCCCTAATTAATGAGTGACATAATAATGAAACGTTAAAAGAGGAGTTATTGTATATAGTAATGCATAGAACAAGACAGAACATATCTCTATGGTGCTCTTAGGTACACTGAGGTAAAAGTTTGAAAAAAAAAAAAGGTAAATGGCCATACTCCAAAACAAACTTAACTCAGTTCTTGGGAAATTAAATTGTAAAACTTGTAAAATAAACAAAACAAAACTGGGACGACACAAGATAAAGGCAAAAGAACTTAACAAAATCGCTATGTGGAAATAACGCTTGATAAAGTAAAATTTTGAAATTTATGAACACACTCCACCACATAGGGTGTACATCACTACATGAGCAAGTTAATCTGTTTCCCAAGCAAACTAATCGCACATAAAACAACGCACTATCGTCACATTCAAAGAAGTCAGTCAGTTTGGAAAGTTCAGGACGTTCTGGTAAATTTTACTAAATTCTGTATGAATAATGAAACTACAATTAATGTCAAATTGTTATAATAAAATAAAATTTGCAATTTGACATGATATTAACAATAGTACAAAATATATATAACACTCTCTAATGATAGTGCTATCGGGTAGGTACCTGTCAGCATAGCATGGACAGTCAGAAAAATAAAGTATAAGTCTGAACAATCAATACATACACACACATATATAAAGTATTCATAAAACAAAATAGTAATAAAGTTCCTACCTGCTTGAGATACATGTCAAAGCTCTGTGAGAATGGTCTCTTGGACGCCAGGTAACGGGTGATGAGCTCAGCGTTGTCATAGCCGATGTGTGTCTGTAGCGTCTGTACCTTCGCTCCGGGTGACGCGGGGGGGAAGGCAGGAATCTGTTAAACAAAATACAAAAATAACAATTACAAATAAATTCACTATTACATAGAAATATATTGAGTTTCAGGTAATAATGAAATAAACTGGGAGAAGTGGAACCAAATAGGAGACTAGCATATTCATACCCAATCGTTCAATTAATTAATTTTTCAAAATTGATCAAAAATACTATACCCTGTTCATTAACCCGGTGAGACCCAGCGTCGCACGTGTTGCGTCGGCAGTCTTTGATCACCAACTCCCAGCGACGCATCACGTGCGTCCGACATATAAAAAACACTTACGTGGCTCGTAAGGTAGGAAATGGCGGGAGAATAGGAGGGGGAGGTACCGTAGTGTGTGTGGGAGCCGGGCCAGTAGGTGTGAGCGGGCCGAGACAGCCGCGCGGCTGGTGGTGGTGGGCTTAGTGGGGATAGTTTACACCCCTAGTTCACCGCCACTTTGAACCTTCATTACTCCGGTCGTATGGGAGCTAGAAGCTTGAGATTTATGTGAGATACTCCTTAGGATGTATGCCATACAATGCCATACTCAGTTTTTACCCTAGTGCTCCCGGGCAGGTGGTCATGCGGGGGAGACGAACTATTGAAACCCCCCCCCCCCCCCCCCCCCAAATGACCGAAATGAGTTTTTTTTAATTTTTGTCTTCATTTCTCACCATTCTCTTCCATTTTGGCTCAACAAATTTTTTTGAGGCTCCCCCCCCCCCCCAAAAAAAATGTCAGAGGTGATTTTTTTTTTTTTCATTTCTCATCCTTGTCTTCCATTTTAGCAAACAAAAAAAATAAGTGAAAATGGCTTGGGACTGGGGTGAACAAAATATTATAACTAGCCGGGGCTCAACGGGTTAATGAATATTTTCGTCATATAACAAACCTGGGCCATGAACCAAGGCCTGTAGCATTAAAATGTAAAACTTGCAAACAAAGCAAACCAAAACTGGGACAAAGACAATATAAAGCAGACCGACCAAACTGACGAGATCACCGAGGAGCTAAATAAATAGTGATAGTTTCATTTGAAACAAGATCTATCCAAACCACCTGCTCGGACTCGTGGTCAAGCAGCTTAATGTTGTTCACCCACCCACACTAACACTATTAACTAAGAGAAGGTTGGTGATGGGCTGGTCTATACATACATACATACATAACATTTTAAGACTGAGTGTTCCACACATAAGTGCAGTTTCAGTCTCTTGTCCTAATGGCGGCGTTCCAGGCAACCCTGTTAAGGGCTGCTTCACTTGTCAAGTTCTTGGATTTGAGATCGGCGCGTATAGTCCGATCCCAGGTCTTCCTCGGTCCACCCCTTGGTGCAGCTCCCTCCACAATCACAGACCTGCATTTTGTCACCCAATTTTGTTCATCCATTCTCTCCACATGTCCATACCATCCCAGTCTACTTGTACGCATCACCTCGCTAATACTCTTTATACCTAAACGTCTCCTCAGCTCAACATTTGTTATTCTATCCTGTAGCCTGGCCCCACACATCCATCTCACCATTCTCATCTCATTACGCTCCATTCTGTTGACATCCTCTACTTTAACGGCCCATGTTTCTGAGGCATACGTCATTGCACTTCTAACACATGAGGCATACACCTTTCCCTTCAGGGGGAGAGGCATTCTTTTCATGGTCAGGATTGGCATCAATTCTCTGAACTTCCCCCAGCCACACCTAATTCTAGCAACAGTGGCAGCCTCGGCCCCACCACCGGCAGAGATGGTATCTCCTAGGTAACAAAACTTGTTCACCAGCTCCAAAGACTCATTTCCAAAATTCACAGCCACAGGATCATCACTTAACACAAGCTCGCCTTTGCACACTACGCACTCAAATTTCTCTATTTCTGACTTATCCTTCGGCAGGGGCCCCTTTATTCTACTACAGCGCTTACTCCCATGGTGTACCCAACATCGACAGATGCTACATTGAATTGAGTTAACGCCCACTCCCTTTCCACACACTGCACATGGGTATGCACCGCTCTTTTCCACATTGCCTCGTCTCAAACTACAATGCATAACCTTGGTTTTGTTAATATTGACTCTTAAACCCTTGCTCGCCATGCCCTCTCTCCACTTTCTGAATTTGGCCTCAGCATCCTGCATACTGTCAGCTATTAGGACTAAATCGTCTGCATAAAACAGTTCCAACGGGAGTCCGCCTCTAAAAACTCTAGACAGCGCCTCCAAGACCATAATAAAGAGGAGGGGGCTTAACACTGAACCCTGATGGACTCCAACACGGACTGCGAATTCATCACTCAGTACACCTTTCACCCTCACCGAACTTCGCGAATCCTCATACATCTTCATTATCACACGCACCAGCCACTCTTCCACACCAAGTTTCCTCATAGCCCACTGTACAACATCTCTAGGTACCCTATCAAAGGCCTTCTCCAGGTCCACAAACACAAAGTAAAGATCCCTGCCTTTTAGTAGGTATCTTTCCTGTATCTGCCTGACTATGAAGATAGCATCGGTTGTACCACGTCCTGGCATAAAACCAAACTGCATATCATCAATAGAGATGCTTTGCCTGATCAAACCCTCAAGGACTCTCTCACAGACCTTCATGATTTGGTCAAGCATTTTCAGGCCCCTATAATTTCCTCTATCTAGCGCATCCCCTTTTCCTTTGTATATATTTACTATTACACTTTTGAGCCAATCCTCTGGGATTTTCTCATCTTTAATAATGGTGTTTATCAACTCAGTGACTAAGTTTACACCAATCTCCCCTGAGGCTTTTATCATCTCAGCGACAATGTCGGAGCAACCTGGAGCTTTACCGTCCTTCATTTTATTGATTGCGTCGCTCACTACAGCTGGTGCTATCAAAGGAGGGGGCCCAGATATTGGTTTTTCGATACTAAGCTGTTCCTTATCCCATTCAAACTCTACATTTAGCAATCGTTCATAGTGTACCTTCCATGCTTCTCTGATTTCATTTTCTGCATACACAATCTTCCCATTATCATCTCTAACACACTGTTCACCTATAATATCCCTACTGTCATTTTTAACTCGCCTAGCTAGGTTGAAGATCCCATTGGGATTGTCAGTGTTACACACTTGTTCGAGGACCAGGTCCTTAATGCGATTTTTAGCATTGTAAATAACTCTTTTGGCAGTTCGTTTAGCTGCCTGGTATTCCTCCCTGCTGCCTCCTTTCTTCCATGCTTTGAAGCATCTCCTTTTCTCTTTCACAGCATGTTCTACCTCATCGTTCCACCACCAAGAGGTCTTATTCCTGGGGTGACCCTTTGTTTTCCCACAGACTTTGTCAGTGGCAGCGATAAGGCTATGCTTAAGAAAGTTCCATTGGCTATTTACATCGTTAGGCCTAGCTTCCTTATTTCTATTCATTTCCTCCAGTTCATTATGAAACCTATCCCTAACTTCCTTGTCCTTCAGCAGCCACACTTTCCTTTTGGGTATGTAAACCTTCTTGCGCTTAGGATCTCTGTATAAGCTCATGTCGCACACAAGTAGCTTATGCTGGGGGATACATTCTTCGCTCGGGATGACCTTTACATCTCGAACTAGTTTCCAGTCTTTCCTGTTAACCAAGAAGTAATCTATCTGGCTACTGGAGACCCCAGAGTTATATGTGATCAGGTGGCTCTGTCTTTTCTTGAACTTTGTGTTACACACAACCATGTTGAGTGCAACGCAGGACTCCAATATATATTCGCCTTCTAGATTTCTCCTTCCGTAACCAATTCCTCCATGTACCCCCTCGTATCCATCTGCAGATGCTCCCACGTGACCATTGAGGTCCCCCCCCACGATAGTTATTTCGTTCTCCGAGAGGCCTGAAATGACACTGACGGTGTCATTCCAGAAGTCCTCTTTTATCTCTTTCTGTAAACCAGCCTGTGGGGCATATGCAGATATCACATTCAGAATTCTTTCACCAACTTTCAACTTCAAAACAATCAGCCTTTCACTAACTCTCGTAATCTGAAGCACACTTTCCGCCAGCTCTTCAGCCACCAGAACACCCACTCCTCCTTTCGCTTTATCAGTCTCCACACCCATCCAGTATATCCTATATCTTTTCCTCCTTCTGACAATCCACTGTACCCCATGCCTCTTCCAGAGTGTTTCCTGGGTACAGCAGATGTCCACTCGCCTCCTCTCACACATCTCAACCACTTCATTCGCACGCAGATTCAAACTACCAACATTCACACTAGCAAGTCAGCTATCAGCACTATCAGAGTGAGAACTGAGCGATCTCTGCCATACCCATAGCTTACTCTGATTGTTCCTTTTACTTATATATCTTCTAGATCTCGAGTGACGGCGTCTCTTCCGTGGATTGACCTCCCAATCTACCAAGATTGGAAGCCAAAGTGTCACATTTTCCCCTTGCCCCTCAACTTTCTCTTCATAATTGCTGAGGGGCACATGGCCCTGGGTGGGGCTTTGGTTTCCCGGGCGTTTCCCCACCCTCCTCAGCTCCCCGCCATGGAGTGGCTTCGGTCACCCAGGCTTTATTGTGGTCGGCAGGGAGGGTTCTGTGGGGGCGCTCGGTTATGGCCTTGGCCGTGCTCGGGGCCTTGGGGCTGTTCGGCCAGGCAGCTTGGGGAACAACAACAAAAACTAAGAGAAGGGTATTTGCGATAATCAAAGAACGCTTGTGATTGGCCGACACAAACAGTGTGGAGCGATCGTTGGTTGTGGAAAGTTAGGGAATCATTTTGGCTATCAAGCATTTATTGCACACTTAGTACAGCAGTCAGACTGCAACAATGCACAAGACTTTTAGATCATTGTTCTCTCAGCACCCCCTTTACACAATAAATATCGCTCGTCTATTCAAAATACAGTACAATATATTCTATTGCATTTTTCCAAGTCTCAAATATATTTGCAAAGATCACATTTACCTGAATGACTACAGAAAGTAATCTTCATTGCAAGTCATTCCCAATGCAATAAACAATTTAGTATACCGTAGTCCCTGGCTATTTGCGGACAAAACCGCACAGTTGTATGTATACAGTATACTCTGGCACATACTCTTTTTTTCTTTTTTTCTTCCTTTTTCTTTGTTTTATCTTATATCTTATATCTATTGCCGGACGTCTTACTCCTCTTTACGAAGGTGGCCATACACAAAATGCCCCCAAGCAGACCTAACCCCTGTGAGAAGGACAACCTGCGCCAGTTTACTGAAGGACTTACAGAATTGACCACTCAACTTAGGGTCTATCTGACTATGAGGCCTTCTATGTATATTTTTAGCACTATTTTTCTACAGTAGTGTGCGGCTAGTCCATCCACTAACCTGCTTCACCCTTAGGTGAGCAGTACGGATTTGTATAAGGTTTACTCCCCTAGACAGGTTGCCGACCAAGGCTGACTTTTATATTTTTTTATTAGGGGTAGCCGACTCGAGACAGAGCTCGAACAGGGATATCACAACACAACAGAATAACAAAACAAAAAATCACACACATCTAGGTCATCCATGAGAAATACCCAGAGACTCAGGCCCATTTGGGGTCTGTTGATATAGGTTAAGTGCACACACAACATATATACAGAGTGTACACATGCCTTAATCATATTGCAACATCCACACATGTACTTTCAGGGCAATACTATCATTGTTTAATATCCCATGATAATATACCGTACTCTGTACTATCGGCAGCGTTGCACCAAATATATCCGGCACCGCTGCACATGTTTTCATCAGTAACATCCGGTCGGCACTCAGCATAGCAGTGCCACCCCAGCTCTCTATATCTTTGGCTAATAAGAACCTATAAACTTATCTCTGGACTTTTATTCTACATCCTTGTGCAAGAAAGGATTATCAAGGTTGTTGTAGCTTCACATGACAACCATACATGGCGCAGTGTGTTAATACAGCCAAGAGATACGAGCCAAGACCGGATTCTCAGCCAGCCATCTTGCAAGACCTCACCTCTCCAGCCCTGGATATATTATTGTGCAGTGCTTTATAGTGCAGTGAAGTACTTAAGAGTGTAGTGCAGTGCCTTTATTATATGTCCCATGTCATTTGTGCCCATTCCCAACTTGCTGTGAGGGTTATAGCCGCCGAAACATTGCTGGACAAGAGAGAGGAATAGCATACCCTCTCCCTCTAACATCTCCAGCAACACTGAAGCTACCACCCCTCACACCCTCCAGCTGTGCCGGTACATGCGCGCACACGGACACACGCACATCGCTGCCAAGTCAACACGGTGGTGCCACGCACTCACGCACGCACTCACTCACTCTAGCACAGATAATTTCTTGCACTATTAAATAAATTGTTCCAGTTGTACTGCACATTTTCATCGTTCCTGCAAGACTACAGTGTGTCAGCTATCAACCAATTATGGAGGGAGATGAGCAGATTCATGGGGAGCCCAGAGACACCCCACACGACCATACTGGGGAGGGAGATAATGGTGGAGCTAGTGGTGGAGATAATGATGGAGATACTGTTGGAGTTGCTGGTACGGGGTACCAGTCAGTTCATTCCACTCCAACCTCTCCTCTCACCACCCCTCATTTTACTCCACCTCCCCAACCTTCCCCCACTTTACCTCCCCTACACTATAGGGGGATGCCACCCCTGTCACCACACCCTGCAAGTCTACAACCTACCACAAGTGCAGACCTCCTTCAGCTCATACAGTATATGGAGCAATGCAGACAACAGGACGACTATACCAGAAGACAGGAGGAGGACCGCAAAAGACAGGAGGAGGACCGCAGAAGATCTATCTATCTATCTATTGCCTGATGCCGTGATCCCCGAAGGGGTGGCCACGAACGAACCGCCCCCATGCACCTCTGTCCCGTCAGTCGACGCCCCTCCCCCCAACCAGCACCGCCTTCGTTCATGTAGTTCCTCACTCCATCCTTCCACCTCATATTCGGTCTACCTCTCCCCCTCTGTCCCTCCACCTCGCTCTCGTACACCCTCTTAGTCATTCTCTCGCTTTCCATACGTTCCATATGGCCGAACCATCTCAAGTTGTTCCTTTTCACACTTTCCAGCACATCTACCTCCACACCACACCTCCTTCTTACTTCCTCATTAGTCTGTCTATCCCTCCATGTAACTCCGCACGCACTCCTTAAGTAATTCATTTCCACTGCTCTCACTCTTGGTCTGAGTCTCTCAACCAACGTCCATGCTTCGCTTCCGTAAGTCAGTGTCGGGATTACCACACTGTCATGCAAGGACTTCTTCACTTCCATACTGACCACCCTATTTCTTGTTACTGCTTTTAGCGTTCCTACAACCCTCTTCCCCTGTTGTACCCTCTCCCGCACCTCTTCATCCAACACACTGCCCAGATACTTAAAAGAGTTGACGATCTCCATAGCCTGACCGTTCAGCTTCACCTCACACTCTGTGACTTCACCCCTTTCGAAGACCATAACCTTGCTCTTCCCCGTATTTACCTTCAAATTCCGTTTTTCGCACACTGTTCCAAACTCATTTACCAGACCCTGCAACTCCCATTCATTATCACTCATCAGAACTGTATCATCCGCAAACAGCAGTATAGGTAGCTTCCACTCAATTCCCTCCCTTTTCAGCGATACACCAACATCCACTGCTCTTGATAGTATTTCTTTCATAACTCCATCCATATATACAGTAAACAACCACGGGGACATCACACACCCCTGTTTCAAACCAACATTCAGGTCAAAGAACTCGCTCTGCTCACTCTCCACACGTACTGCCGCCTTTGCACCCTCATACATGCTCTTCACTGCTTTCAGCAACTTGCCCTCTACTCCGTATATTCTAAGTACTTTCCACAAACCTTCTCTATCCACTCTGTCATAGGCCTTCTCCAAGTCCATAAAGGCAACATACACCTTTTGTTTCTTCTCCAGATACTTCTCCACAACACAATTCAGGGTAAAAATCTGATCTACACATCCTCTTCCCTTCCTAAAACCTCCCTGCTCGTCGCCTATCCATTTCTCCGTTCTCACTCTCACTCTCTCAATCACTACCCTACTGTATACCTTCCCTACTACGCTTAGAAGACATATTCCTCGGTAGTTACCACACACTCCTCTTTCCCCTTTGCCCTTATATAGGGGGACTATTATGCCAGTCTTCCAGTCATCGGGTGCACTCCCCTTCTCCCATGCTAGTTTGCACATTTTCCATACCCATTCTATCACTATCTCACCACCATACCTCAACATTTCCCCACACACTCCATCTGTTCCTGGTGCTTTCCCCAACTTCACTCTTTTCATGGCTTCCCACACTTCTGACCTCCTGATCCCCACCTCCTCCTCCACTACTTCTCTTCTTCTCCCTCCCATATCATATCCAGCTATGTTTGCTGGCTCTTCATTTAGCAACTCACTGAAGTACTCCCTCCATCTTTCGACTCTCTCTTGCTTCTCGGCTAGCATTCTCCCATTCTTATCTTTCACACCCTTACTGTTTCCCTTGCTACCTTCCCTAACTTTCTTGACTTCTTTCCAGAACAGTTTCTTACTCTCCCTCCATTTTACACTCAGATTCCTTCCAAATTCCTCATCTACTCTTCTCTTACTTTCCTTCACTACTCTCTTCACCACCCTCTTACTCTCCACGTACCTCGCTCGTTTCTGTCTCTCGGAATCTTCATTCCCTCTACTACCCAACCACTCTCTATATGCTTTCTTCTTTTCTTCCACAGCTATTCTTACCTCTTCTGTCCACCATGCTGTACCTTTCACTCCCCTCCCTCTTCTCCTCACTCCACATACCTCCTCACATGCTGCACAGATCTCATCCTTAACCCGTTGAGCCCCGGCTAGTTATAATATTTTGTTCACCCCAGTCCCAAGCCATTTTCACTTATTTTTTTTGGTTTGCTAAAATGGAAGACAAGGATGAGAAATGGAAAAAAAAAAAAAAAAAATCACCTCTGACATTTTTTTTGGGGGGGGGAAGCCTCAAAAAAATTTTTGAGCCAAAATGGAAGAGAATGGTGAGAAATGAAGACAAAAATAAAAAAAAACTCATTTCGGTCATTTGGGGGGGGGGGGGGGGGGTTGTTCAATAGTTCGTCTCCCCCGCATGACCACCTGCCCGGGAGCACTAGGGTAAAAACTGAGTATGGCATTGTACGGCATACATCCTAAGGAGTATCTCACATAAATCTCAAGCCTCTAGCTCCCATACGACCGGAGTAATGAAGGTTCAAAGTGGCGGTGAACTAGGGGTGTAAACTATCCCCACTAAGCCCACCACCACCAGCCGCGCGGCTGTCTCGGCCCACTCACACCTACTGGCCCGGCTCCCACACACACTACGGTACCTCCCCCTCCTATTCTCCCGCCATTTCCTACCTTACGAGCCACGTAAGTGTTTTTTATATGTCGGACGCACGTGATGCGTCGCTGGGAGTTGGTGATCAAACACTGCCGACGCAACACGTGCGACGCTGGGTCTCACCGAGTTAAACACCTTGCTCATCTCCTCCACTTCCTCCATAACTTCCAGGTCGAACCCACCTAGTCGTCTTTCCACTGCTCTCCTGTACTCCTCCCTGACTTCCTCCTCCTGCAACCTCTCCACCCTCCTCTCGCCTCCCTCCCGCTCTCCTCACCCACTTCTTTTGTATCCTAACCTTAGCTACCACTACATAATGATCAGACAGACCCCCTCCAATACCCCTATACACCCTAGCATCCATCACAGATTTCTTCATTCGTTCATCCACACATACATAATCAATCAATGACTTTCGTTCCACCACTGTCTTATCCTTCATCGTCAACATCCGTTGCCACGTGTACCTGTGGATCATTCTGTGTCGGAAGAAGGTGTTGGCTATCCACAGCCTCCTCCCCACACATACGTCCACAAGTGCACTACCATTCCCATTCACCTCTGATGGTACCCCCCACCCTCCCACCACTCCCTCAACTTTCCTATCACCCACCTTACCATTCATATCCCCAATCAGAAATATTCTTTCGTTCTTGTCAAACTTCTCCAGGCACGCCTGAAGAGAAGATGGGAAGAGGAAAACCGACGACAGGAGGAGGAAACAAGACGACGCACGGAGGAGGACTACAGGAGACAGATGGACGATGCCAAGTTCTCCGCCCTTGTCCAGGCTCTGTCCCACATTACCCCACCTGCCGCCGCACCTACACCTACCTCAACGGGGACAACACCCAATTCCACAACATCCTCCACCCCTACAGCTCCACCTCCACCACAGAAGGCTATCACCCAGAACCCGCCGCCCCTTCGTGCTGATGCCACCTTCCAGGTTTTCAGAGAATGGAGGCGTCGGTGGGACGATTACTCTATTATGGTAGACTTATCTAAATTACCGAGGGAGAAACAACTGATCCAGATGCGGATGTGCTTAACCCTGGAGACACAGCGGCTTTTGGAGCACACCTTAAGCATACCCCCTGACACCGACAAGACCGTTGATGCAGTCCTCGATGCACTTCAGGAGCACATCAAGAATTCTCGCAATGAAGCTCTCCGTCGCAGGGACCTGTTCAGTTGCAAGCAAAAACAGGGCGAGTCATTCAACAACTTCTACGTCCGCCTCTGCCACATCGCCGAAGAAATTGACGTCTGCCCAGGGAACTCTTCAGCCTGCAAGGAGACCCAACTCAAGATGGTCATTCTGATGGGCATACATGACGAAGAACTTGTACAGAAGCTGCTTTCCCTCGACGCCACCCCTTCATTACAGGACATCGTCAACACTTGCCGTTCCTATGAGGCCACTCGAAGCGCTACATCAGCCATACGTGCCCCACCGTCCCAGGTTAACGCCGTGTCAGCGTACAAGCAAGTTAAGCAACGCGACAAGTTCTCCACATCGCAACAGTCCTTGGCGTCGGCTGCCGCCTGCCAGCGTTGTGCTCGCCGGCACGACAAGAACAAGTGCCCGGCTGAAGACTACACCTGCACTAACTGCGGCCGTCGTGGTCATAAGCCTAGGACTCCTGCTTGCCCTGCAGCCACCGCCCAGTGTCGTCGCTGCAACCATATGGGCCACTACGACAAATGCTGCAGATCTTCCAAGACGCCCGCCACACAGGACAACAATGCTTCCTCCCACAAGTCTACAGCAAAGAAGACCACAAGTTGCCGACGTGTGGGATCACCTGTTCGGGCACCCACACTGACATCCGTGAGTCTCACCTACAGCGGCACCACTAGAAAACTCCACATGCTTCCTGACACAGGTGCAGACATCACAGTGATCGGCCGACGACACCTCGACATACTTCGGATTCCTTTCAGCAGCCTACGACCTCCGCCTCCGACAACAACGCTCAACGCGGATGGCTCTGCAATGGCTCCTGCTTTGGGGACGTTTCATGCACAACTCACCATCAGCAAACGCTCCTGTTCGGCCACAATCCAAGTCCGCGAGGGGGTTCAGACGCCGCTTCTGTCCAAACGCCACTGTCAAGCATTGGCCATCATCTCAGCAGAATTCCCCAAGCCAATTCTACAGGTTAAACACATCTACAGGTGTAAGGAGCTACCCTTCACAGCCACCACATCACCTGCACAAGCCAAGGAGTTCTTTCTTCGAGAGTTCAAGGACGTGTTGGTCTCCAAGGAGGATCTCCAGATAGCTCCAGATAGCCTATGAAGGGTCCCCCAATGCGGATCCACCTCAAGGACGATGCCGTGCCTTTTGCCATCTACACCCCGCGGCAGATCCCCTTTGCTTTCAGGGACAAAGTTAAGCAGGAGCTGGACTCGCTAGTGGCACAAGGTATCATCAAACCGGCCGGCGATGAACCTTCAGAGTGGTGCCACCCCCTCGTCGTCGTCGCCAAGCCCAACGCCGAAGTTCGCCTCACCGTAGACCTCACCAAGCTCAACTGCCAAGTTTCCCGCCCAGCCCACCCCTCACCGACGCCTTTCGAAGCGATCCGCAGTGTGGCCCCGCAGGCGAAATTCTTCACGACGGCAGACGCCCTGAGTGGATATTGGCAAATGGAACTTGCGGAGGAGGACCAGCATCTCACAACTTTCATCACTCCTTATGGCCGTTTCCAACACTGTAGAGGTCCAATGGGCTTCGCTGCGACAGGTGACGCCTTCTGCCTTCGCGGTGATAGGGCCCTCCAAGGGGTGCAAAATTGTGCCAAGGTTGTCGACGACGTGCTGCTCTACGACGAGGACTTCAACACACATCTTCAGCGTATCCATGAAGTGCTCATACGGTGCCGCGACAGTGGGATCACACTCAACAAGGACAAGTTCATGGTCGCCGCACCCAGTGTGAACTTCTGTGGGTACACGCTCTCAGGTGAGGGCATCTCGGCTGACCCTGGCAAAGTCGGAGCGATCAAGGACTTCCCGACACCAGCCAACATCAACGACCTTCGCTCCTTCATGGGTTTGGTGAACCAGCTGGCGGAGTTCAGCCCCGACATCGCCACTGCCGCTCAGCCCCTGCGCCCCCTGATAAGCCCGAAGAGGTCGTTTATGTGGACCGCTGACCATGATGAGGCTTTCCGCCGGGTCAAGGCTGCCCTGCTCAGTCCACCCGTCCTGGCCCCATTCGACCCTTCCCTACCAGTGATTCTACAAACTGATGCGTCCCGCCTTAACGGTATTGGATACGCCCTCCTACAGGATCATGGCAACAACCGTCTCCGCTTAGTTCAGTGTGGCTCGAGGTTCCTAAGCGACCCCGAGTCCCGCTATGCCACCATTTAGCTGGAGATGCTAGCCGTGGTCTGGGCCATGTCCAAGTGCAAGTTCTACCTCATCGGACTGCAACACTTCACCCTCATGATGGACCATCGCCCCCTCATCCCCATCTTCAACAACTACACCCTTGATGCGGTTGAAAATCCCCGCCTCCAACGTCTGAAGGAGAAAGTCGCACCTTATCTCTTCACAGCCGTCTGGCGCGCTGGCAGGTTGCTCTGCATCCCTGATGCATTGTCACGGGCCCTTGTCAGCCACCCGACGCCAGAGGATGAGTTAGCATGTGCCGCCGCCACGGTTCACCTCAGGTCCCTCGTGCCTGTCAACGCCGCCGCCACCGACGTCAACTCTCCTTCACAGGACGCAGACAGGATTCTCCAGGAACTCCGAGACGCAGCCAGAGCGGATACTGTGTACATCCGCCTGCGTGAGTGCGTTACTTCGGGTTTCCCCACCAACCGCTACGACCTGCACAACTCTCTACTCCCATTCTGGAAACTCCGAGACTACCTGTCAGCAGATGGTGAACTCGTCCTGTACGGAGCGAGGGTTGTGGTTCCTGAAGCCCTCCGCCGCCGCACCTTGGCTCGCCTGCATGATAGTCACAAAGGCGTGGAGGCCACTAAGCGTAGGGCGCGACAGGCTGTCTTTTGGCCTGGCATCAACTCGGACATCGCCAACACAGTTCAAGCTTGTGAGCCGTGTCAGGTCTTACAGCCTAGTCAGCAGCAGGAACCCATGATCAACGACGACAACCCAACTAGGCCTTTCGAGTCTGTTTCAGCCGACTTCTTCGCTGTGGCGGGGAAATCCTTCCTCGTCGTAACAGACCGACTCTCAGGCTGGCCCGTTGTCGTACCCTGCAAAGGAGATACTACCGCTTCAAACACCATCAGGATCTTCTGCCGCTACTTCAGGGAAGTTGGTGTACCCCTCCGCCTACGTACAGATGGAGGCCCACAGTTTACTAGCCGTGAGTTCCGGGACTTCATGGAGCGTTGGGGAGTCAATCACTTGGTCTCTTCCCCACACTACCCACAATCCAACGGTCATGCCGAGTCTGCCGTCAAGTCCGTCAAACACCTCATACTGAAGACGGCTCCCTCAGCCGACATCGACTGTGAGGACTTTGATCGTGGACTGTTGGAGCTCCGCAACACCCCGAACTTCACAGGCCGCTCCCCGGCACAAATCCTGTATGGCCACCCACTACGGTCTTGTGTCCCTGCTCATCCCCAGTCCTTTGCAGCAGAGTGGCAAGCCAAGGCCGAGGACTGTGACCGCCGTGCAGCCGCCCACACTGCGCTGGTGCAGAGAAACTATGACCAGCACGCACGTCCCCTTCCCAGGTTGAGAGTTGGCACCACAGTGCGGATCCAAGACCCGACTTCTCACTGCTGGGACAAGGTTGGGGTCGTCATGGGCTGCGGCAGGTCCAGGGATTATGAGGTTCGTCTCCCCAGTGGTAAGATATATTGGCGGAACCGTCGCTTCCTCCGCCCAGTGAATTCCCCTGGTGTTGAACCCCTCCCCCATAACCCTGAGATCCCTGTGTCTTGCACGGACCCAGAAAGAGAGTCCTTCACTTCCCCCATGGCTCCACGTAGGTCTGAAAGGCTCCTAGAAAAAGAGTCAGCTCGACAACGTCTTGCGAGCTTGAAGGGGGAGGGAGGTGTTGATATAGGTTAAGTGCACACACAACATATATACAGAGTGTACACATGCCTTAATCATATTGCAACATACACACATGTACTTTCAGGGCAATACTATCATTGTTTAATATCCCATGATAATATACCGTACTCTGTACTATCGGCAGCGTTGCACCAAATATATCCGGCACCGCTGCACATGTTTTCATCAGTAACATCCGGTCGGCACTCAGCATAGCAGTGCCACCCCAGCTCTATATCTTTGGCTAATAAGAACCTATAAACTTATCTCTGGACTTTTATTCTACATCCTTGTGCAAGAAAGGATTATCAAGGTTGTTGTAGCTTTACATGACAACCATACAGGGTCTCCAGCAGGATTTCCAGGTCCCAGATCTCCCGGAGAGGCTCCGATTTACGCAGGTAGACATGCAGCGATCGAATTCCTGAATTCCCTAACAACTACTGTCCCAGAGGCGTACGTTGGCTGACAGTAAAAAAGTCACTCGTCAGTACCAGCGACGGACAATGTCCGTCAATAATATGCGGTCCTTTTAACAGCCGGTATCGATCGGTGCCTGGTACCACGACGTTTGAGCACTGCTCTAAGACCTTGGCAACACTTCTCAGCATATATCCAATCTCCCACAGGCTAGGAGAGGCAGTATTCCTCCATCTTTTGAGGTGGAAGGGTGTTCTCTCTCGACTCTGAAACCATTTTGGCCAAATTGCATGGTACAGTTATCTGTTATTATGTTCTCTCCACTAACCACCTTTACTCTTAAACTCATTAATGATATTAACAAACATATGTGGCAGTCCGGGGATTCGAACCCAGGACGCTCACACCGAAAATCAACACACTTATGCATTGCACCACGAAGACAGTTCGCCACCTGCAAGTGGCACCGATTAGCGTGCTGCCAATCTATTAACCTATGAAAACCGAAAAATAAGGACTATCTAGGGCCGATCGACCAATTAGGTTACATCATTCAGATAACGCGAATTCACATATTGCGAGGCCGCGAATCGACCAATTTCTCGTGTTGTACGAGACCCTACTGTACCGGCACAATAGTTTTACCTTTGTGATGAGAAATAATTTCCTTTTCTCGGAAAGTTGGGTGACCTCGGCGGCAAGTTGTTCATCCACCTGGAGCTTCTTGTCATCTTCATCTTCACTCTCCTCGCTGGTGTCCTCCTCACTATCATCACCTGGAACAACAACATAGTACAGTAGTACACTCAAATTCAATAGTTTTAAGGGGGGATGGGCCGGTTTTCTGTATCACTTTCTCCCTCATGTTTAGCCCCATTAGTTTTCAGATGTTAAGATGTTTGCCCCATTAGTTAGTCAATTTTAAGACCTTTTGCCCCATTTCTTCGTCAATATTTAGACCTTTCGTGCTATTTAGGTGTCGATTTTTCCCTGGCGAACGATAGTGAGCTTGTAATATTGGAAGAACCGGCCTTTGGCCGGGACATCTAATGGATGTTTTTTTTAAATTTGATAGAAATCTAGGGAGGTAACTAGAAAAATAATGAATACATGCAAAAATCACCCAAAAAGTGAACTATCTCCCCTTAAGACAGCTGTGCTTTGTGTGTTAGGAGTGCCATGACCTATCTCTCGGAGATATGGCTGGTTATAATTATAATATAATACTTGAAAACGAACTCATAAGTTACTGTTCAAATTAATTTAACGATCTCATTAAAATTAAACACTATCGAAACGACAACACACTAAACAAAATCTATATGTGGAAAAATGCATTTAAATTTATCGAAAAAATTTAACTTTGGAAACAACAAACTTATAATATCCACATATCTGTACACCACTACACGAGACAGTAGGTTGGTTTCCCACGCCACCCTAGTAGCAAATGCACAGTATTGGTGCATCGAGGCTAACTGGTACGAAGTGCACTCAGGAATCGTACTAAAAATATGTATAGGCAGATGCAAATTGTCCTTAGTGGAAGAGAAATATATACTGATAAATGTCTTTATTTAAATTAGACAGTTATACAATTTGATAAAGTACAAAAGCACAAAATGTTTTGAATAATTCTATTTTAACAAAATACAAAAATATATTCAAAGTGAAAACCATTTTAATTAATTTAGGATACAGTATAATCACATAACATATTCCCTAAGAACAGTGTCATCTGGTAAGCGCTTGTGAGCTTGACATGCACAATGGGGGACCGCATAGCGTCGTCTGCTACTCTTTCACAAACACCTAATAATAATCAGTTTCCATCCAGTGAGTCTAAATTTATCCATCGAAGTCATCAAAATATAACTCCTTTCTATATTCATTAATGTTACAGAAATATTACTCTCAAATTCTATTCAGTACATTGTCCAATATACAAAGTATATGAGGAGCCGCGAGTCCAAAGGCATGCAAGTGCCATTTGAAAATCTTGATAAATTCTTTAGTAAATCGCGATTTACTCAATACATTAACAAATGGCAGTTACATCCCTTTGGACATTATATATGTATATATATATACGAGGCTCGCCCCGTCCAAAGGGACGTAAGTTCTATTTTTAATTTATTGAGTAAATTGCGATTTACTAAAGAATTTATCAAGATTTTCAAATGGCACTTGCATGCCTTTGGACTCGCGGCGCCTCATATATGATGATTTTAATTTTTTTTTTTTTTTTTTTTTTTTTTTTTTTTTTTTTTTTTTTGGCCTACAGAGACATTTGGCAAGGATCCGTGTGTATGTCTTCTCCAAAGTCTGTACCTGTGATAGCTTTTAGTGTATTTAATCTGGTGCTGAATCAGCGTGTGATGTCATCAATATTTGCCTTGAATGTCATGACGCTGTATATCTTTGTTTCATGTGGTGAAGGTAAGGTTGGGGTCTACTCTACGCTCGTGTGTCACTGGTAAGAAGTGTGACTGTGTTGTTGTTGTTCCCCAAGCTGCCTGGCCGAACAGCCCCAAGGCCCCGAGCAAGGCCAAGGCCATAGCCGAGCGCCCCCACAGATCCCTCCCTGTAGACCACAATAAAGCCTGGGTGACCGAAGCCACTCCATGGCGAGGAGCTGAGGAGGGTGCGGAAACGCCCGGGAAACCAAAGCCCCACCCAGGGCCCTGTGCCCCTAAGCAATTATGAAGAGAAAGTTGAGGGGAAAGTTGAGGAAAAATGTGACGCTTTGGCTTCCAATCTTAGTACAGTAGATTGGGAGGTCAATCCACGGAAGAGACGCTGTCACTTGAGATCTAGAAAATACTGTATACAGTAAAAGTCCTTAAATCCGACGACCGATGATTCGAATCTCCCAATAGTCCGAATTTTTCAATTTGAGGCCAAATCCGAATTCACCCGATGGTCCGAATTTCAAGAAGTCCCAAAGTCCCCTTTTCGAGGCATTAGTCCACTCAAATGACACATAATGGAGCACACACATATCCTATGTTCATGAATTCACTTTAAAAGTTTACCATTGTCATTGTAGCCTATTACCTACTTCAAAACATTCAGATTAATGGTCAAAGGAAGCTACTGACATAAACGTAAACACCACATCGTCTGCTAGAGAGTTTGTTTTGCTCTTGAACGCATCCTTGGGATGCTCCAATGCGCTACTGGCTTGCACCGCATTTTCTGCAAGCGCATTCAGTCTTGAGCTTGAAAACGCACCTTTGGACGTTCCGATACGCTACTATTTATAGTTCAGTGATCGGAGCGTCCCAAGGGTGCTTTCAAGACAACAAGACAAGGGTGCTTTCAATACAATATAATATAACAGAGCACGTCACAAAAGGAAAATTACAAGAACCTCTCAGGGAAGTGCCGTTGTTAAGGCATTACTTCCCGAACCACATCTGATCTGATCTTCAAGAGCAAGACAAACTCGCTAGTAGACGAAGCGGACATAGCAGATTCCTTTGACCATTAATCTGAATGTTTTGAAGTAGGTAATAGGCTACAATGACAATGGTAAACTTTTGAAGTGATTTCATGAACATATGATATGTGTGTGTGTCATTTGGGTGGCCTAATGCCTCAATGTTTTCGTCAGGCCATTAATACACAGGTTCATAGGGGTAAAGTCCGATAATCCGAAAAATCCACTAATCCGAACGAGGGCCGGTCCGCTGCCCTTCGGATTAACGGAAGTTTACTGTATAAGTAAAAGGAACAGTCAGAGTAAGCTATGGGTATGGCAGAGATCGCTCAGTTCTCACTCTGATAGACCAGCCTATCACCACTGTGCATTTTGATGTGGCTAACTTCAGGCGGTTGGTAATTCTCCAGTGTGTTTATGTATTTGCCAACTAAAATAATCTGGCAGTACCATTTTATAAAGTAAATATATAGTCACCTGATTGAAGACGTTAACCCTTTCACGCTTATGATGCAATTTTGAGCCTATTAGGGATACTTTAAAGCCTTTGTTACTATCAGGGTTATTTAGAAACCTTTAGTTTAGTTACTTCAACCTCTACAGTTGTCTTTGAGTTAGCTGTGGGCAGAAAACTAATTTTGGAGAGGTAATTATAAGAGTGAGAGAACTCTTATTTCTTATTGCTAATCTGGCAACCTCTGCGTCATAAAAGCGTGAAAGAGTTAATAAAAAATACTACTGCACAGTAACCAACCTTTCCTCTTTCTCTTCTTCTTATTATGGCTGCCAGATTTCCTGCCGGAGGGTTGAGGTAGAGGTCCTTGTCTCTGCCTCATAATCTCTGTGTATGACTCCCGGTACCACTGACCGATGTAGAAGTGTCGGGCGTGGAGCAGGGCCGTCTCACTGCTCGAATTCACAGCCAGCCAGTCCAACAAGACTCGCTGGAGAAACATGGTGCGCTCCTCTTCCTCGTCCACCACTACTCCCTCACTGTCTCGCACAGCATCTTTCTTCTGCTGTGAAAAGGACAACCTCGTTAAAAATATAGTACTTTTCTTCTGCTGTGAAAAGGACAACCTCGTTAAAATATAGTACAGTCAACCCTCGAATGTGCGGACTAATAGGGGGGGACCCATGTCCGCACAATGAAAAAGTCTGTACATGGGAAATAGAGTAAATAGGCCTAGGCTATACAATGTTTTCTAACCCTAACCCTTCCTGCACGGGCTCTCCATCCTAAGGACGTTGATGAGATCCGGGCGATATGGCCGAAAAACGTATTTAATAGGCTACCCTTATCTTTGTTATTTTAACAGCTAGAAAATTCCCACGCATCTCTAAACATACTGCTGTTTCCAATCTGTAGACTGGCGTTGAGTAGAGCTCTCCAAGTCAACTGGTTCAGTTGTGATGACGATTTCCGTGGAGAGTTTCGAGGCGATGTTGGCAATATAGTGACACGGGCAGGCAATTTCCCGCCGAAATCGTCGAAATATGATAATGTAACCATAAGTACTATATATCTCTTATATACTGTACTTACCTTAACCCTCCAGCCTCGGCTATGTATTCTATAAATATTCCCCGAAACCCGGGGGATTTGGCCGAAAAAATGTCTCGCCTAGGCTACCGTATCTTTGTTATTTTGACTGCTTCCACATTCCCGCGCATCCCCAAGCGTAGATGTGTTTCGTACCTGTAGAATGGCGTTGAGTAGAGCTCTCTAAGTCAACTGGTTCAGTTGTGATGACGATTTCAGTGGAGAGAACTTTGTGGCGATGTCAGCCATACGAGCCACTTTTCACTACTAAAACAACAACATACAGTCACACACAAACAAACGACGCCTCTCCTTCTTGTATTTACCTAATTTTAGTTTACAGGAGTTGAGCTAAGCTCGTGTTATCCCGTTTCTCAGTCTACTTTTTATCCAATTTTTTCCTGAAAATATGGATATTCCTTGCCCCTACCACCTCCTCCTCCAGCCCATTCCATTTGTCAATACATCTATACGGGAAGCTAAACTTCCTGATATCGTTCTTGCAGGTAGGTCTTTTTACTTTGTAGCTGTGGCCTCTAGTTATTCCTGTATCCATAATTAATATATCCTCCCTATCCAGCCTCTCCAGCCCCCGGGTACATTTGTACATCATTATCATGTCTCCCCTCTCTCTCCTCTCTTTTAGACTCGGTAGATTTAATTTGTCTAGCCTCTCTTCATATGGCAGTTCTCTGAGACTTGGAACCAATCTAGTAACTGCTCTCTGGATTCTTTCTAACTTGTGAATATGCTTCTTTAGATGCGGGGACCACACCACTGCTGCATACTCCAATCTTGGTCTAATCATACTCTTCATAATTTTCGCTACCATGGTCTCATCCAAGTAGTTCAGAGCAACTTTCATATTCCCGGCCATTGCATACATTCCGCTAAAGAGCTTGTTAATATGTTTCTCTGGCGACAAATTATCTTGTATAATCAACCCTAAATCCTTTTCTTTTTCGGCCTTGCTAATTATATTATCTCCCATCCTGTACTCCCAATTTGGTCTATTCACACTTCTTCCCATATTTAGCACATGGCATTTACTTATATTAAATTTAATTTTCCACTTGGTGCTCCATTCGTATATTTTATCTAAATCCCCTTGCAGCTCCTCACAACTACTTTTATTTGTTATTTGTCTCATAATTTTTACGTCATCTGCAAACATTGACATGTAGGAGTTTATGCCTATCGGCAGGTCATTCACGTACATAAGGAACATGAGAGGTGCCAACACAGATCCCTGCGGCACACCACTCTCAACTTTCCGCCACGATGAGTAAGTTCCTCTAATGTTGGTCCTCATTTCCCTATCTGTTAAATAGCTCTCCATCCATTTCAGCAAACTCCCCCTGACACATCCTAGCGTCTCAAGCTTAGATAACAATCTCTTATGTGGTACCTTATCGAATGCTTTGGAAAGGTCTAAGTAGACGCAATCCACCCATCCGCCTCTTTCTTGGAGTACATCTATCACCCTACTGTAATAACATAGCAAACTGGTAACACAAGATGTCCCTTCTCTGAATACAAATTGCTTTGGGGTTATTATCTTCTTTCTCTCCAACATTTTCATCCATCTCTTCCTAATTAGCTTTTCACATATCTTGCATACAATACTAGTAAGTGAAACTGGTCTATAGTTTATAGGGTCCTCAGGGTTTCCATTCTTGTATATCGGAATGATATTAGCTCTTTTCCATTCAACAGGAACCTGTCCTTTATCTAAGGAAGCTTGAATTATGTCCCTCACTGGCTCCACTAATTGCTCTGCACACTCCTTTAAAACCCAGGCAGACACTTCATCCGGTCCCATAGCTTTCCTTACTTCAAGTCCTCTCATCGCAGATAACAGCTCATCTCTAGTTATTTCAATCTTACTAAGACCACTCTCCAGTACTCCCGCCTGTGGTTCGTCAAAACCTTCCTCTCTAGTAAAAACTGACCCCAATTTGTTATTCATTACCTCGCACATGTCCGATACATTTTCATACGTCCTAGCATCAACTCTTAATTTAGTAATTTTTTTCTTTACCTTCAACTTACTGTTTATATATTTATAAAATAATCTAGTCACTTCCACATTTATTTACTATGTTCTTCTCATAGTTCATTTTAACTTGCCTAATTATGTTAACATATCTATTCCTCTCCTGTTTATATTTATTCCGATTACTCTCAGTGTTCCTTCTTCTTAACCCGGCAAGCGCGATAGGCCTCACGGAAGGTTTCCTATAGGGAACGCGATAGGCCTCACGGAAGCAAGACCATAAAAAAAGCTTTCCAAAAAAAAAAAGGGCCTATCAAAACAAAGGAATTTGTCTCTAGGTGAGATAATTCCCCTCCAGTACTCATCCATGTAAATCTCACCCACCCCCCTCCCCTCCTTCCCCACCTTATTCCCCCCTCCCTCCCCTCCTCAATTATCACCTATTTTCCCTCTTATTATCATCATTTATCGGATATTTTTCTCTCCCGCGATAATGTAGCACAAGTGGGTTGCAGAAAAGATCGTTATGTAACACCCAGACACCGGCCCACACCGCCCCGCTCGTCTCAGTTACCTCACAGACAGCAAGAGAGGAGGGTTGCCTGTGGCTCTCTCTCGCCTGAGATTATGACCGGGTGGCCAATATCTTCGTTTTTCACCACCCAAATGCTTTTCCCACTTATTTTAGCACTCTTGAAGGTTCATATATACATCATATATGTAAAATAAAAGCATACCGAAAACAAATAATGCTCTATATTGTAAATATAACGAATTCTGTCAGAATCCAAGGCTAGAAATGCACAAATAACTACCCTAGCCCCTAGGTCTATTTCGCGCTTGTCAGGTTAATCTAGCCCAAGCTGCATCACGCCTACCCAAAGCTCTTTTGCATTTCAAATTAAACCAATCTTTCTGCTTAGTAAAATTTCCAGTTTTATATCTTGGGACAAACAGATTGGTTCCTACTCTATAAATTTCGAGGAATCTACTATATTTACCTTGTACGTCCCGTTCCTTCAAAATAAGATCCCAATCTACTCCCTCTAAATATCTTTTCAAGGATACATAATCAGCTTTACTATAATTTAATCTGTCATTTATGTAGCTATTGTCTAATCTATTGGCATTACTCGAGGTCAACTTCCATTTTAGTAATAGGTGATCACTTTTACCTACAGGACATAGAGAGTTTATATCACTAATTTCGTGAGGATCTTTTGTAAAAATCAGATCGAGTTTAGAAGGTTCGTTATTACCCCTCATTCTTGTATGTGTGTGTGTGTGTGTGTGTGTGTGTGTGTGTGTGTGTGTGTGTGTGTGTGTGTGTGTGTGTGTTCTTTTCTTGTGTGGCTGTCTAAAAACCCGAGTTATTTATGTAGTCAACAAAATGTTATTATAATTATACTCTATGGAATTGAATTTAGTTTTACCAAATAATATTTATAATAGTAGGCTAAAAGCCAAAGAAAAATCCATTAAACTTTGTTATTGTGTTGTCTGGTAAAATAAATTTAGTATTGAAAACACTAAATATTATTTGGTAAAATTAAATTAAATTCCATAGAGTATAGGCCTAATTATAATAACATTTTGTTGCCTACATAAATAACTCGGGTTTCTAGACTCCCTACTGATACGGCCGACATAGCCACACAAGAAAAGAACAAACAAACACAAACACACACACAAACCGACATAACAATAACACACGCAGGTGTTGGGCGGGTGCCCAACCCCGAAAAGGGTTGAAATAGGGGAGCTATCCCCCCCGCTTTCTAGGGCCTTTCCTAGCTGATGCTGAGAGGATTGGGTTCTAGTCATGTGGTGATGGGCTGGTCTATTAGAGTGAGAACTGAGCAATCTCTGCCATACCCATAGCTTACTCTGACTGTTCCTTTACTTATATATTTTCTAGATCTCAAGTGACGGCGTCTCTAACGTGGATTGACCTCCCAATCTACCAAGATTGGAAGCCAAAGCGTCACATTTTTCCCTTGCCCCTCAACTTTCTCTTCATAATTGCTGAGGGACACAGGGCCCTGGGTGGGGCTTTGGTTTCCCGGGCATTTCCGCACCCTCCTCAGCTCCCCGCCATGGAGTGGCTTCGGTCACCCAGGCTTTATTGTGGTCGGCGGGGAAGGTTCTGTGGGGGCGCTCGGTTATGGCCTTGGCCTTGCTCAGGGCCTTGGGGCTGTTCGGCCAGGCAGCTTGGGGAACAACAATAACACACGCATGTTTCAGTAGGTACCGGTACACTGATTTTTCATTGGAACTTATAACTCGTTTTATATAAGCTTATTATGAAATATTATAAAGAATTAAGGTAAGTTTATAAGATATATAGTACTTATGGTTACATTATCGTACTGTATTTCGACGATTTCAGCGGGAAATTGCCTGCCCGTGTCACCGCCCGACCCGCCAAATACCGGACAACTTTTAAATTAACGGTCTTTTGCCCGATTTGTCCGGTCTTTTGGGGACTTGTCCGCATCGGCTGTTGGGTCCGCACAAACCGAAGTCCGGTCAACTGGGGTCCGCCCATGCGAGGGTCGACTGTACTGTACTTGTTAACTAAGTTGATCCATGATCATAATGCATAATCATAACCTAGGTAAATGATTATAACCAAAGTAAACAAACTGTCCTAATCTAATCTCATAAGCATATTGTACAGTTCTTGCTAAACTTATGAAGCCCGGATGGCCTCACTTGAGTCCATGGCTCCATTTCAAGTTATAAACCCTGTGTTAGAAAGCTTTATGTGCGAAATGGGAACCACACTTTAGCTTTGACTCTTAAAGCGCAGTTCCCATTTCTCCGTTTTTGCTTCCGCTACGCCAAGTATGCGTCGACAATGACGTCACTCTGATGTTTCTCCGCTACCCTTCCGGAACCACACAAGGAATTAAGATTTCACGTCCGTGAGGAAGACGAAATAAACTATTGCCACACTCATTCTTAGCTCGCCCAGTTGAGCTACTTTCATTATAGAGGGCCAGTGATTCATGTTCGTGTATCTGTTATACAAAAAATATGATAATTTTCACAAAATAAACAGATGTATAATTTGGAAGAATATTATTGTTAAGTATAATATTAAAAACAATGGAAACAAAGTTAAATTAACAAACTACAGTATGCATTTAAAGCATAATTTTGTAAATATATGGGAGGTAGAGGGGTAGGAAGACCTCCACTGAGATGGAAAGATTGTGTAATGCTGTACAAGAGTTGGAAGATGGAAGATAGAGAAATGAATATACTGTAGATTGAGCAAGAAAAGTGGTAATAAATACAGTAGGAATTAATGTAGAATGCTTGTGAATAGATGAGCGATAACACGGTCGTTTGGGAGAGTGGGTCGGGCGCCAGTTGGACTAGGAAATAGTCCGTCCGCCTGGCCCGGACAGCCGGTATATATGAAGGGTCCTGCCTGGATGTGAGGTGGGCGGACATTGTGTTGGTGGGGTTTTGCTGTGTTTCTGCCTGCTGAGACCGGAAACTATCCGGGAGGTCTGGGACCTGGGAATCTTTTGCTGGAAGACCCCAAATGGGCCTGGGTCTCTGGGTCTTCTCCTTACCTTATCAGCGGTACACCAACATCCACTGTTCTTCCATGTATTTCTTTCAAGGTTCCCTCCATATACAGTATATATTGAACAAACATGGGGACATCACACACCCTTGCTTTAACCCAACATTCAGATCAAAGAACTCGCTCTGTTCATTAGGTTATGGCCTTGGCCTTGCTCGGGGCCTTGAGGCTTTTCGGCCAGGCAGCTTGGGGAACAGCAACAACAACTAGCAATCTACTGTACTCGGTATATTCTCAGAACTTTCCACATACCTTCTCTATCAACTCTGTCATACAGCACCCCATACCATAAAACACATCATAGAAGACTGCATTTCACACAACCACTTACGCCAACAACACAATTTACACTATTTGAGAGCTCTGTGGGAGAGCCCGCCCGTGGCCATGGCCTTCCTTAAGGACTCAGGGCTGTTCGGCCAGGCAGCTTAGGGAACAACAACAACAACTCTGTCATAGGCCATCTCAAAGTCCATAAAGGCAGCATATAACTCTTCTCCCTTCTCCAGATATTTCTCCAAAACACATTTCAGGGCAAAAATCTGATGTACACATCCTTTTCCTTTGCTAAACCCGCCCTGCTTGTCACCTATCCATTTCTCCGTTCTCGCTCTCACTCTTTCGATCACTACCCTACTGTAGGTAACCAATAGGTATGCACTTGGCCTTTAAAAGGTTCTCCACAGGATATGGCAACACTTGGGCATTTAAACTTGGTCTCAAATGTTTAAATGCCCAAGTGCATTTAAACTTGGTCTAACTGGTGATGGGCTGGTCTATCAGAATGAGAGTTGAGCGTTCTCTGCCATACCCATAGCTTACTCTGACTGTTCCTTTTACTTATATATTTTCTAGATCTCAAGTGACGGCGTATTTTCCGTGGATTGACCTCCCTACTGCCAACCCTGGCAGATTGGGAGCCAAAGCGTCACATTTTTCCTTTGCCCCTCAACTTTCCCTTTATAATTGCTGAGGGGCACAGGGCCTTGGGTGGGGCTTTTGTTTCCCGGGCGTTTCCGCACCCTCCTCAGCTCCCCGCCTTTGGGTGGCTTCGGTCACCTGGGCATTATTAGTGGTAAGCTGGGAGGGTTCTGTGGGGGCGCTCGGTTATGGCCTTGGCCTTGCTCGGGACCTTGGGGCTGCTCGGCCAGACAGCCTGAGGAACAGCAACAACAACAACAACAACAACTTGGTCTCATTTTAAAGCTTAACCATCATGCCTTCATGTCAACAGGTATCAACAGTTTAGTTTGTTATGATTGAAGAGATGCAGCAACAAAAAGAAGTGAAGGTGTACAAAACTCTGTTTTCTTACAAAAATCTAAGAGTTGCACTTTATTTTGAGTGTCTAATGACCCATTTTCAAATTGAAAATTATAACTTTTTTTCTATTTGCAGGTACTGTAGTGTACATTCCGTGATGTAGTGTAAACCAAAAACATATCAGGACTGCTCAGAAACAAAAGATAAAGCCAAGGCTGGGTTCGTACCTATTGGACAGAGCCCACATACCAAAAACCAATAGGTAGGCATTTTTTTCAAACGGCTGCCAGAGTCCTAAGCCACATAACATGACATTCTAAGGCCACCTCTACTACAAGGATGAATAAGTCACTTTTCACTGAAACTGTCTGAGTACCATCCAATTTAATTTACCCCAAGGGTGGTCCAGTAGGTACGCAGTGCGTGGTGCCCTGAATGTACGCGCGTTCCTATTAGGCACCACGCACTGCATACTTATTGGTTTTCACAACAAATATTCCCTCCACAGATTATGTATGCCTTTTCTCTTTTTTAATTGAAAAATACATTTCTGGTATAACTTATCCACTTCCTAAAATGAAATGTAATTTGATAAATGCCGTTTGATAAAGTACGTACCGTTTGGTGTTTGGTATGTGGGCTCTGTCCAATAGGTACGCACCCAGCCCTGGTTATATCTTGTGTTTCTGAGCAGTCCTCATGCGATTTTGTTATAAACTCAAGCTCTCACTTAGATAAACCCTTTTTAACTCTTTGGTTGCGGGCATATTTCCGCCATATTACGGCTCATTCAAGCATTCCTGATTGATTAGGCAAGTATCGGAATTAAATTAAATGTATTCAGCCAAAAACTAGAAGAAACTAGCTTCAAAATGACAACAAAACGAGCTTCGTAGCTCGCGGAGTTCACCCGCAGCGCTACCATAGACATTCACTAAAATGAGCAATTATCGCTAATGTTGCGCTACATTTGCCTTTGGCAGCACTGTATATCTCGTGAGACTCTGACTCGGAGCCCTCAGTGCCGCGGCCGCCTGGCTGGGGGAAGGACGTGTGGCTTGTTGCACTTCCGCTCCCTCGCACTCGATTCTACAGGCTTTAACCCGTACAGCCCCAGCGACGCGTCGGCGATGTATGAAACGCACAGCCCCAGCGACGCGTCTGACGAGTCACCCTAATTGCTCCGACCGTAACCTCAGGTGTATTTACCTAATTGTATTTACCTAATTTTAGTTTACAGGAGTTGAGCTAAGCTCGTGTTGTCCCGTCTCTCAGTCTACTTTTTATCCAATTTTTTCCTGAAAATATGGATATTCCTTGCCCCTACCACCTCCTCCTCCAGCCCATTCCATTTGTCAATACATCTATAGGGGAAGCTAAACTTCCTGATATCGTTCTTGCAGGTAGGTCTTTTTACTTTGTAGCTGTGGCCTCTAGTTATTCCTGTATCCATAATTAATATATCCTCCCTATCCAGCCTCTCCAGCCCCCGGGTGCATTTGTACATCATTATCATGTCTCCCCTCTCTCTCCTCTCTTTTAGACTCGGTAGATTTAATTTGTCTAGCCTCCCTTCATATGGCAGCTCTCTGAGACTTGGAACCAATCTAGTAACTGCTCTCTGGATTCTTTCTAACTTGTGAATATGCTTCTTTAGATGCGGGGACCACACCACTGCTGCATATTCCAATCTTGGTCTAATCATACTCTTCATAATTTTCGCTACCATGGTCTCATCCAAGTAGTTCAGAGCAACTTTCATATTCCCGGCCATTGCATACATTCCGCTAAAGAGCTTGTTAATATGTTTCTCTGGCGACAAATTATCTTGTATAATCAACCCTAAATCCTTTTCTTTTTCGGCCTTGCTAATTATTAGCTCCCATCCTGTACTCCCAATTTGGTCTATTCACACTTCTTCCCATATTTAACACATGGCATTTACTTATATTAAATGTCATTTTCCACTTGGTGCTCCATTCGTATATTTTATCTAAATCCCCTTGCAGCTCCTCACAACTACTTTTATTTGTTATTTGTCTCATAATTTTTACGTCATCTGCAAACATTGACATGTAGGAGTTTATGCCTATCGGCAGGTCATTCACGTACATAAGGAACATGAGAGGTGCCAACACAGATCCCTGTGGCACACCACTCTCAACTTTCCGCCACGATGAGTAAGTTCCTCTAATGTTGGTCCTCATTTCCCTATCTGTTAAATAGCTCTCCATCCATTTCAGCAAACTCCCCCTGACACATCCTAGCGTCTCAAGCTTAGATAACAATCTCTTATGTGGTACCTTATCGAATGCTTTGGAAAGGTCTAAGTAGACGCAGTCCACCCATCCGCCTCTTTCTTGGAGTACATCTATCACCCTACTGTAATAACATAGCAAACTGGTAACACAAGATGTCCCTTCTCTGAATCCAAATTGCTTTGGGTTATTATCTTCTTTCTCTCCAACATTTTCATCCATCTCTTCCTAATTAGCTTTTCACAAATCTTGCATACAATACTAGTAAGTGAAACTGGTCTATAGTTTAGAGGGTCCTCAGGGTTTCCATTCTTGTATATCGGAATGATATTAGCTCTTTTCCATTCAACAGGAACCTGTCCTTTATCTAAGGAAGCTTGAATTATGTCCCTCACTGGCTCCACTAATTGCTCTGCACACTCCTTTAAAACCCAGGCAGACACTTCATCCGGTCCCATAGCTTTCCTTACTTCAAGTCCTCTCATCGTAGATAACAGCTCATCTCTAGTTATTTCAATCTTACTAAGACCACTCTCCAGTACTCCCGCCTGTGGTTCGTCAAAACCTTCCTCTCTAGTAAAAACTGACCCCAATTTGTTATTCATCACCTCGCACATGTCCGATACATTTTCATACGTCCTAGCATCAACTCTTAATTTAGTAATTTGTTTCTTTACCTTCAACTTACTGTTTATATATTTATAAAATAATCTAGGATCACTTTCACATTTATTTACTATGTTCTTCTCATAGTTCATTTTAACTTGCCTAATTATGTTAACATATCTATTCCTCTCCTGTTTATATTTATTTCGATTACTCTCAGTGTTCCTTCTTCTTAATCTAGCTCAAGCTGCATCACGCCTACCCAAAGCTCTTTTGCATTTCAAATTAAACCAATCTTTCTGCTTAGTAAAATTTCCAGTTTTATATCTTGGGACATACAGATTGGTTCCTACTCTATAAATTTCGAGGAATCTACTATATTTACCTTGTACGTCCTGTTCCTTCAAAATAAGATCCCAATCTACTCCCTCTAAATATCTTTTCAAGGATACATAATCAGCTTTACTATAATTTAATCTGTCATTTATGTAGCTATTGTCTAATCTATTGGCATTACTCGAGGTCAACTTCCATTTTAGTAATAGGTGATCACTTTTACCTACAGGACATAGATAGTTTATATCACTAATTTCGTGAGGATCCTTTGTAAAAATCAGATCGAGTTTAGAAGGTTCGTTATTACCCCTCATTCTTGTATTTTCCTTCACATGTTGAGCAAGTACATTTTCCGTAACCAACTCCACTAGCCGACTTCCCCAAGATCTCTGATTTGGCCCTGCATCTCCCGATTCCCAATCAACCTCACTACAGTTGAAATCTCCTACCAAGATCAATCGATTCTTCCTTAAAAGCAATCTTCTCAACGACTGAATCATATCCTCGACCATCTCCTCAAACTCCAACTCCGGCGGGTGCCCAACCCCGAAAAGGGTTGAAATAGGGGAGCTATCCCCCCGCCAAAGGCGGCTTTCTAGGGCCTTTCCTAGCTGATGCTGAGAGGATTGGGTTCTAGTCATGTGGTGATGGGCTGATCTATCAGAGTGAGAGCTGAGCAATCTCTGCCATACCCATAGCTTACTCTGACTGTTCCTTTTACTTATATATTTTCTAGATCTCAAGTGACGGCGTCTCTAACGTGGATTGACCTCCCAATCTACCAAGATTGGAAGCCAAAGCGTCACATTTTTCCTTTGCCCCTCAACTTTCTCTTCATAATTGCTGAGGGACACAGGGCCCTGGGTGGGGCTTTGGTTTCCCGGGCGTTTCCGCGCCCTCCTCAGCTCCCCGCCATGGAGTGGCTTCGGTCACCCAGGCTTTATTGTGGTTGGCGGGGAGGGTTCTGTGGGGGCACTCGGTTATGGCCTTGGCCTTGCTCGGGGCCTTGGGGCTGTTCGGCCAGGCAGCTTGGGGAACAACAACAACAACAACAACAACAACAACAACAACAACAACAACAACAACTCCAACTCCCTCCATGCTCTGGTCTTTGGTGGCATGTAAGCTACTGCTATGTCTAGCTTTTTTCCTTCTATATCATTGAGTTCAACTGCCATTATTTCTGCCTTGTCATTATTTAACTCCACTTGCTTTGCTGTCATAGGGTTCTTAACTAATACTGCCACTCCACCTCCCCTTTTTCCCTTTCTATCATATCTCCATATATTATATCCTTCACTAAACACTATATTGCTGTCAAAGTCCTGGTTCAGCTTTGTCTCCGTCAAACAGACTATCTGTGGTTGATCCTTTCTTAATATATCATCCAATTCTACCTTTTTACTGTTTATTCCATCTATATTAGTGTAGTAGCACAGTATATTGGAATCCTCCTCCTTGTTTCTCTTCCCTCCCTGCCTCCCATCAGGTTCACCTCCTCTTCCATCCCCTCCCTGACCTACCTCCACATTCCCTGCTAGTTCTATTCTCCTCCCCCCCCCCCCCCCCTCCCTCACCATCTCTCCGTCCTCGGGCTGATCCACTACCTGACTCACCGTCTCCATCCCCTGCTCCTCCCTCACCATCTCTCTGTCTTCGGTTTGATCCACTACCTGACTCACTGTCTCTATCTCCTGCTTCTCCCTCACTATCTCCTTGTCCCCGATTTGATCCACTACCTGACTCACAGTCTCCTTGTTCATTTCTCCTCGTATTTTCCGTTCTTTCTGACTCTGAGTGTACCACTTCTTTAGTTTCCCTTCCTTTACTCTCCAAAAATAAATCCTTTTCTCCTCATCTGACAATTTTCGATTTTCATAGTCAGCCCTTGCTTGAACTTCTCTCAACTTTTCCCTTTCCTCTATGCTTAAGTCCTTTTTCACCCTAATATGTTTCATTCCAGTACAACTATTTAGCCTCCAGCTTACAATTGTTAATGCTTCAACCACTGACCTAGATTTAAACTCTGCTTTTATCGGTCTCATCTCACCCTTTTTATATCTTCCTAGCCGTCTTACTTCGTCCAGTTCTCTCCCCCAATCACAGCCTTCGTCTAGACACTCCAATATTTTCTTTACTTTGTCCTCATCCCTTCCCCTTCTCTCCCTCATATCCGCTAAATGTTCTTCAATGTCTCCAAAATTATTATGCTTTTACCTCTATCTACTGTTTTCCTCACTACCTTTTCCTTGCTCTTCAAAACCTGCACTACATTCTTCTCAAACTCTCTCTTCTCTTTTTCTCTCTCTTCCACCTGCTCCTTCATGATTTCTTCCAATGCATCCACCTTAGCATTCCCCACCCTTGTCCACTCATTTTTCTCCTCACTTATTACTCCCTTTACTTTCTCACTTAAATGGCCCTCATACTCCTTTAGCTGCTCCTTGAGTGCCATGTTCTCTGCCTCCAGCTCATCTACTTTCCTTATCACAGCATCTAGGTTAGCAATTAATGGCCCATCTGCAGTTGCCACTGAACTGGCTCCACATATTTCTGTCAGTGACTCCACCTTCACACCTATATCTCTCCTCCAATTCTCCATAACTCCCCTCCATCTTAACAGACCCATCATCTGTCTCTTCACCACAGTCAATTGATCCTCCACTTCATTACCCTCTGCCAGAAATCCCTCAAATTCATAGCTCTCTTCATCTCCCAATAAACTCTGCCTCCGTTTGCCTTGGCCGGCCATTGTTTATATTTATGTAGCCTACAGTTAAAAATATACAAAACACTTAATAAAATTACAGTAAAATTAAACTACTACCTGGGATAAACCCAGGTAGCGCCGCCCCCGTTTGTGTCACCCTATCTTGAAAAAAGAACAAATGGAAAAAATAAATAGAAATGGGTGTTTGCGAGGTCACCACGAGCAGGTGGGGTACGACTTGATTACCTTCCTAAGAAGGTAACCCAACCGAGGTGTCGCAAGTACTAGGCAAAGATGAAATTGAAAACTTTAACCGTGTTTTGGGCCTTCAGCAGTAGCAGATACGTCACTCGAGAGGGCTCAGATTTGTATGGGAACTGTGTACGTATCCCACGCAACCGTGCCGATGATTGAAAACTCTCAAAGTCCACGTGCGTGCGCGTGAGCGCGCAATAACCTGTTTTTTTGGGGTAATTGCCTTCAATTTTTTACTCTTGTAAAATACGTTTTCGGGGGCTCTGTAGGACCATTCTTTAAGCTTTTTGAGCGGTTTTTCGTGGTTTTTCCTTCATTCCTAACCCATTCGCTATTGTTTCTGGAATAAAACAATTTTTTGAAAACCGGCCGGGTTCTGGTGAACAAACAATACAAAACTAGCCGGGGCTCCACGGGTTAAGAGGCTTTAAAAGCCTGTATATTGCTGTAAATTGCCATGGCGTTCAAGAACGTCTCCTGCAGGCAATGGGTTAATAACACATATCCTTCTTAACCCTCCAGCCCCGGCTATTTATTATATATATATTCCTCGAAACCCGGGTGTTTTGGCCGAAAAACGTCTAGGCTAGGCTACCGTATATTCGTTAATCAGACTGCTTCCCACATTCCCGCGCATCCCCAAGCGTAGCTGTGTTATTTACCTATAGAATGACATTAAGTAGAGCTCTCTAAGTCAACTGGTTGAGCTGTGATGATGATTTCATTGGAGATAACTTTATGGCCAAAACAGCCACTTTACACCACTTTTCGATACTTAACAACAACATACAGGCACACACGAACAAGCGACGCTCTCCTTCTTGTGGCCGGAGATGCGGGGCGTCGGTCCAGCCGGATGTTGTTTACATGCGTCGGACCGACGCCTCGCACACGAAGCTCGCAGGCTTTCAACCACTGGGCGTTCAAGAGGCCTTCCGGGTACCTGTTATATGCTTTTTTATGGGCGTTCAAGAGCCCTTCCGTGGTGAGAGGGTTAAACTGCATATAATCGTCTAAACATAGCTAGAATAAAATTATAGGGTAAGACGGGGTAATTTCGCCGGGGCGCTAATAATTTGTATTCAAACGCCGATATCTCCGAAACTATTGCATGGATTTGGCTACAGTTTGGCTTAGGTTGTAGAGCAGTTTTGGTTTAGGTTGTGGAGCAAGTTTGGCTTAGGTTGTATAGCTAGTTTGGCTTAGGTTGTAGATCTAGTTTGGGTTAGGTTTTGTTGCAGTTTTGCGGGGCCTGGAGCCGAGGCTAGCGATATGGTCGGGTGTTGTGGGGGTGTTTTGTATGTGTGCTTGTTTGTATGTATGTTTGCGTGTGACACAGTGTTGCCAGTAGCCGTCAGCTGCTGCCTGGTACTTTACACTAGCAACCTACACGCCTCACCCACACGAGACACGTCCACACCCGCACTACATACTTCCACACTCGTAGGCCTAATAAATACGTCCACAACCGCACTAGACACGTCCACACCCGCACTACATGTCCACAACTCCACACCCGCACTAGAGACAGTGGCGCCTAGGCCTACACGTGTGACACACCTGCATCTTTACCCGCCCTGTTCAGTTGTTTGTGTGTGCGTGCGACGTGTTTCTATTGGCATGTTTAGTGTCAGTTTGGGTTTGTGAATGTTGAAAGATACAGTAAACCCTCGCTCTTTCGGACTAATTGGGGGAGACCCCTGTCCGAAAGAGTCAAAAGTCCGAAAGGGCCGAGTCCGAACTCACACTTCAGCCATTCGGACTTGTCCGAATGTCTGAAATAATGCATCTATCTCCCTTATACATATATATAACTATGTCTTATTTGGTCTTTTTTTAATCTATGAATCAATTCTAATACGATGGAATTGAAAACAATATTACCCTTCTAATACACAAATAATAAAATTAAAAAGAGAGTAAATAAAAATGTCTCCTTTGTCTTTCAGAAACATAAGTCCGTCTCGTATATGTTAGTATTTTATCGCTCGCTCGCCCCTAGCCACTCTCTCTCTATCTATTTATCTCTAATGCATCTAACTAACTCCCTTATACATTAATATAACTATGTCTTATTTGGACTTTTTGTAATCTATAAATAATTTCTAATGCGATGGAATTGAAAACAATATTATCCTTCTAGCACACAAATAATAACATGAAAAAGAGTCAATATAAAAGTCTCCTTTGTCTTTTCAGAACCAATTAAGTCCGTCTCATAATAGTTCGTGTTTATCGCTCACTTCCCCTTCTGCAACTCTCTTTCTATCTATCTTGTCTTTTCTGAACCAATAAGTCTGTCTCATAATAGTTCGTGTTTATCGCTCACTCCCCCTCTGTAACTCTCTCTTTCTATCTATCTATCTCTCTAATGCATCTACGTAACTCCCTTATACATTAACATAACTATGTCTTATTTGGACTTTTTGTAATCTTTGAATCATTTCTAATGCAATGGAATTGAAAACAATATTATCCTTCTAGCACACAAATAATAACATGAAAAAGAGTCAATATAAAAGTCTCCTTTGTCTTTTCAGGACCAATTAAGTCCGTCTCATAATAGTTCGTGTTTATCGCTCACTCCCCCTCTGTAACTCTCTCTTTCTATCTATCTATCTCTCTAATGCATCTACGTAACTCCCTTATACATTAACATAACTGTCTTATTTGGACTTTTTGTAATCTTTGAATAATTTCTAATGCAATGGAATTGAAAAATATAATATATAATAAATATAAGGCCGAAACTCGGCTCTTCGGTCCGAATGCGAAATAATTTTTCTCAGCCTTTCAGACAAATCCGAAAGGCTGAAGCATGAGTCCGAAGTTAAATGTAGTCCGAAAGTTTAGTCTGAAAAGGACGGAGGTATTTTCTCAGCCTTTCGGACAAATCCGAAAGGCTGAACCATGAGTTCGAATTGAAATGCTTGTCCGAAAGCCTTGGAATTCCGAAAGAGTGAAGTACGAAAGAGCGAGGGTTTACTGTAGGTTTATTATGCTTGTCAAATATATACTGTACAATTTTTATGCACAATTGCACAGTTCAGAGGCACGTGAAAATCTTGATTTAGGTATCATAACATGTAATTGTAACCTCATAAATTGTTGAGAGAGTGAGAGTGAGTGGGAGACTAATAATGTGTGTTTGGGTGTGAGAGAGTAGGTAATACGTGGGAAACACATACAAATTATTATATTGAGGGGGAGAGAGGGATATCCTGGCAGGTGTAACAGTTTTTCTAAAAAAAAAAAATAAAAAAAAAAAATTGCCCTACTAGGAGGCATGTTTTGTTGAGGTTTACAAGCCTTCCTATGCTGATATTTTCTTGTAATCATATGTAACAAGGTTATATCTTAGGTTTCAAACCACACCAAAAGTCTTATATACTTACACAAATGATATTACAGCAGGAAAAAACAAAATGCCAAAATTTTATGTTTCGTTGAAAAAGCTTGAAAAATTTCCCTGTGGTGGCTGTCGACTTTCAATGATACTTATATAGCTGAGTAGAGTAATGAATGACATATATCATATGTACAGAGGAACCACCCTGCTTTTATAGTGTTCGAGTTAAAGGGCCATGAGTACCTGTTGGACCGGCCACGTACGTTTAGGACTTAGGGCGCCGAGGAATAATAGGTATGCACAGACTTTCAGCCTATTTTTTCAACAATGAATAGGAATATTCACAACCACTTTGTGTCACATGAAACTACAACCATTCCTGCATAATATGACTAAATAGTATATGCTTCTGAAATTTGGGAGACTGGTAGCCTACAATCATCGAAAGGAAATTATCTAGTACCGGTATATGTTTCTGAAATTTGGGAGACGGGTACAGTCCTCGAAAGAAAATTATCTGGTTTTTTTTGCGTACCTATTGGTTACCTTACCGTACATCTTCCCTATTGAAAGATTACTTCTCAGTGAACAGGAAATACTGGAAGTTTGTTCGGGATGTAAAGGTCATCCCGAGCGAAGAATGTATCTCCCAACATAAGCTGCTAGTCAGTGACTTGAGCTTAAGGCGAGATTTTGTGTGAAAGAAAGTATACATGCCCAAAAGGAAAGTATGGTTGCTGAATAAATCTGAATGCAAGGATAGGTTTTGCAGCGAACTGGAGGAAATGGATAGAAATAGGGGCGCTATGCCAAATGATGTACCGTAAATAAGGAATGGAACTTACTTGAACATAGCCTTCTTGCCACCACTGACAAAGTCTGTGGTAAAACTAAAGGCATATAAGACTTCCTGGTGGTGGAATGACGAGGTGGAAAATGCAATAAAGGAGAAAAGAAGATGTTTCAAAGTATGGAACCATAATAAAGAGAGGGTGAGGGAGGGAGCGCCCCCAACAGTGACAACCAGTCTGATGATGATAATGATATGATGGACAATATTTTTGTGTTTTCTGGTTTCGATGAGGACGATGAACATGCTGGGGAACTTGGAGTGGCCGATATGGGAGCTGTAGCACAAGGCTTATCAACTTCATCACAGTAACGGTGTCGGGTTTGGGGCCGGGGCCGGGACGGGGCGGGGGGAGGGAGTGTAGCGGCGGGGATATCTACCGAACGTCAACACATCTATCCACACAAATAGGTCAGTAATAGGTCCAAAACAGTTCTTATTGATGCTTAATGTATTCTATGTTATGTCATATATGATTTTGGTGTTATAATGTAATATAAGTCAGCTGAAGGTAGGCAAAAAGGGCCAAAAGGGAGAAAATGGGAAAGTGGCTGGAACGAATTAATTAATTCTCATAAGGCCTGTTATTTCTAAAACACGGTTTTGATATAAACGGTACGTACACGGTAGCCTACGAATTAAGCGTGTATATCAAGACCTGACTGTATATATAATATATAACATACCGGTACATACATACATATCATTTTAAGACTGAGTGCTCCACACATACGTCCAGTTTCAGTCTCTTATCTAATGGCGGCGTTCAAGGCAACCCTGTTAAGGGCTGCTTCACTTGTCAAGTTTTTGGATTCAAGATCGTGGCACATATAGTCCGATCCCAGGTCTTCCTCGGTCCATCCCTTGGTGCAGCTCCCTCCACAATCACAGACCTGCATCTTTTCACCCAGTTTTGTTCATCCATTCTCTCCACATGTCCATACCATCCCAGTCTACTTGTACGCATCTCCTCGCTAATACTCTTTATACCTAAACGTATCCTCAGTTCATCATTTGTTATTCTATCCTGCAGCCTGGCCCCACACATCCATCTCACCATTCTCATCTCATTACATTCCATTCTGTTGACATCCTCTACTTTAACGGCCCATATTTCTGAGGCATACGTCATTGCACTTCTAACACATGAGGCATACACCTTTCCCTTCAGGGGGAGAGGCATTCTTTTCATGATCAGAATTGGCAGCAGTTCTCTGAAGTTCCCCCAGCCACATCTAATTCTAGAGACAGTGGCAGCCTCGGCCCCACCACCGGCAGGGATGGTATCTCCTATGTAACAAAACTTGTCCACCAGCTCCAATGACTCATTTCCAAAATTCACAGCCACAGGATCATCATTTAACAAAAGCTCGCCCTTGCACACTACGCACTCAAATTTCTCGGAAGACAATAAAGATTAACAAGAAGATATGGGTAATAGGTAATGCATATGAAGCTGGACTACGTAAAAGTGAAGATCAGAGCGACGACTTCTGGGAATGGTTGAGAGCACAGTTGAGAGCCACTTTGGGAATTTCAACCAGAATGATAGGAGTAATTGTGATACCATTCCTAAATGAAAGAGTTGGAAACAAGAAGATCAAGGGGATAATTGATTATAGAATGCCACATATAAAATTAAATTGGTGAACACCAGTTTGATCTGTGCTGAAAATGGTCTAAGTGGCAAATAATATTTTCAAGAAACATTGGAAGTGAAGAAGTCCTTGCATGACAGCGTGGTAATCCCGACACTGACTTACGGAAGCGAAGCATGGATGTTGGTTGAGAGAATCAGACCAAGAGTGAGAGCAGTGGAAATGAATTACTTAAGGGGAGGTATTTAGTTTGTTCCTTAGACCTCCATCAAGCTTAAAATTACACCCCCTTGAGTCCCTTTAAAGATAAATTTGTAAATTTTTCGGTAGAAAAATGTCCCGGCCGAAGGCCGGTTCCTCTTAAATTACAGGCTCGCTATCGCTCGCCAGGATAACATTGACACCTGAATTGCACGAAAGGTCTTAATATGGGGTGAAAGTTCTTAAAATCGCTAAACTAATGGGGCAAATGTTTTATAATATCAAAAGCAATGGGGCTAAACATGAGGGAGAAAGGGGTCAAGAAAAAAGTCCCTCAAGTGGAGATCTCCCCTTAAGAAGTGCGTGCGGAGTTACATGGAGCGATAGACAGACTAATGAGGAAGTAAGGAGGTGTGGTGTGGAGGTAGATGTGCTGGAAAGTGTGAAAAGGAACAACTTGAGATGGTTCGGCCATATGGAACGTATGGAAAGCGAGAGAATGACTAAGAGGGTGTATGAGAGCGAGGTGGAGGGACAGAGAAGGAGAGGTAGACCGATAGAGAGGTGGAAGGATGGAGTGAGGAAGTATATGAACGAAGGCAGTGCTGGTTGGGGGGAGGGGCGTCGACTGACTGGGGAGAGAGGTGCATGGGGGCGGTTCGTTCGTGGCCACCCCTTCGGGGATCACGGCGTCAGGCAATAGATAGATAGATAGATAGATTTGATCCAGAGGTACATATCGGAAGATGAAATAGATGGACGGAGAGCCCTAATGGACTATGTGTATATGATGACAGTATGTTAACCCTTTCAGGCTCCTAAGATGCTGCTTAGTATTTATATACAGGTATAAAATTCTCATAATCTCATAATTAGCTCTCCACAATTATTTTTCTGCCAATAAGCTCGCTCAAAGACAACAGCAGGGGTTAAAAAACAAAGCAGTTTAGGTGTAGATCTGTTCACAGTCGAGGGAAGTATTCCTTGATATCCACCCTCAACAGGCACCCACTATGCTTCGTTTATCTTTTAATACCCACACAAAACTCAAAATTGCATATTGTCAAGAGAAATGAAGTTACAGAAGAATCTTTGGTGTCTTAATTAAATTATGGGATATCATGCTTCATTATAAGCAACTCAGATTTTTCCATATCCCTTTCCATTAGCAAGATGTACCGTATGTACTGTTTGTATGTATAGGGGGAGGAGAGAAAGAACTATTTCATGCCTACTGAGCTATGTATGTATGTACAGTAAAAGTCCTTAAATCCGACGACCGATGATTCGAATCTCCCAATAGTCCGAATTTTTCAATTTGAGGCCAAATCCGAATTCACCCGATGGTCCGAATTTCAAGAAGTCCCAAAGTCCCCTTTTTGAGGCATTAGTCCACTCAAATGACACATAATGGAGCACACACATATCATATGTTCATGAATTCACTTTAAAAGTTTACCATTGTCATTGTAGCCTATTACCTACTTCAAAACATTCAGATTAATGGTCAAAGGAAGCTACTGATATAAACGTAAACACCACATCGTCTGCTAGAGAGTTTGTTTTGCTCTTGAACGCATCCTTGGGACGCTCCGATGCGCTACTGGCTTGCACCGCATTTTCTGCAAGCGCATTCAGTCTTGAGCTTGAAAACGCACCTTTGGACGTTCCGATACGCTACTATTTATAGTTCAGTGATCGGAGCGTCCCAAGGGTGCTTTCAAGACAACAAGACAAGGGTGCTTTCAATACAATATAATATAACAGAGCACGTCACAAAAGGAAAATCACAAAAGGAAAATTACAAGAACCTCTCAGGGAAGTGCCGTTGTTAAGGCATTACTTCCCGAACCACATCTGATCTGATCTTCAAGAGCAAGACAAACTCGCTAGTAGACGATGCGGACATATGGTGTTTACGTTTATATCAGCAGATTCCTTCGACCATTAATCTGAATGTTTTGAAGTAGGTAATAGGCTACAATGACAATGGTGGGCGGGTGCCCAACCCCGAAAGGGGTTGAAATATGGGAGCTATCCCCCCGCCAAAGGCGGCTTTCTAGGGCCTTTCCTAGCTGATGCCGAGAGGACTGGGTTCTAGTCATGTGGTGATGGGCTGGTCTATCTGAGTGAGAACTGAGCGATCTCTGCCATACCCATAGCTTACTCTGACTGTTCCTTTTACTTATATATTTTCTAGATCTCAAGTGACGGCGTCTCTTCCGTGGATTGACCTCCCAATTTACCAAGATTGGAAGCCAAAGCGTCACATTTTTCCTTTGCCTCTCAACATTCTCTTCATAATTGCTGAGAGGCACAGGGCCCTGGGTGGGGCTTTCGTTTCCCGGGCGATTCCGCACCCTCCTCAGCTCCCCGCCATGGAGTGGCTTCGGTCACCCAGGCTTTATTGGGGTCGGCAGGGAGGGTTCTGTGGGGGTGCTCGGTTATGGCCTTGGCCTTGCTCGGGGCCTTGGGGCTGTTCGGCCAGGCAGTTTGTGGAACAACAACAACAACATGACAATGGTAAACTTTTGAAGTGATTTCATGAACATATATGTGTGCACCATTGTGTCATTTGGGTGGCCTAATGCCTCAATGTTTTCGTCAGGCCATTAATACACAGGTTCATTGGGGTAAAGTCCGATAATCCGAAAAATCCACTAATCCGAACGAGGGCCGGTCCGCTGCCCTTCGGATTAACGGAAGTTTACTGTATGTATGCATTTATTTTTATTTTTTTCTGGGGGGGTGGCCGACTCAAGAAAGAGCACGAATAGGGATAACACAACAGAAAACAATGAACACAGAAAAACAAATTACAAATTCACATACATCTAGGTCACCCAGGAGAAGACCCACAGACCAGGATCACCAAGGTCCCTCCAGCACTCCCCCGGCCCCCAACCACCCGGAGAGGTTCCGGTCTCAGCAGGCAGACATGCAGCGGAGCTGAAACCACAAGCCCACCCACCACACTTCCAGGCGCACCCTTCATATATACCGGATCCCCAGGCCAGGCACCTGATAAGACTATTATCGAGTCCAACTTGCGCTCGACCCCCTCTCCCAAATGACCACGTTTTCACTCTGCTATTCACAAGCATTCTCCATTCATTCCTGTTTATGTATGTACAGTATATACTCAGGCACATACCCCATAGCTGGGGGTGGCTGACTCGAGACAGAGCCCGAACAGGGACAACACAACACATCATAAAAAAAAAATAAAAAAAAAAATATATATATATATATAAATCTCACACAAATCTAGGTCACCCCGGAGAAGACACAGACACCAAGGATCACTAAGGGCCTCCAGCACTCCCCCGGTCCCAGACCTTCCGGAGAGGTTTCGGTCTCAGCAGGCAGACATGCTGCGGAACCATACCAAAATTCCTGCCCACCTTACATCCAGGCATGACCCTTCACAACATAGACCGGCTCCCCGGGCCAGGCGCTTGACGGACTATTATCTAGACTATCATCTAGCAAGATAAAGCAGGTCAAATACGACAAATCACACAAATTACATCCGGAACTGGGAGATGGGATACAAAATTAGGAGCTGAAGAGGCAGTTAGGTAATGAGTATCCTAAATAAAATGTGTATAAGCAGGCTTGGATGGTTTTGGCATGTGGAGAAGATGGATGATCTAAAATGGGTGAAGAGATGCAAATCTATGAAAATGGGAGCTGCTGCAGCTGCACCAACACCCTAAAACACCAAACACCACAAAATCAAACACGGAACAACCAAATTTTACTGGTATCATAACTATATATTAACCCCTTATTGGCGGCGCTCGACTTAAGTCGTGCACCAATTTGCAGCAAGTTAGGAGCATTATTAAGGCTTTTAAAGGGTTAAAATCGAGTGCAAATGGCCGGGAGCACAGCGGGCCAGACAGCCGACTCCCAGGGCTTACCGCCGCCCATTAACTCATGTTCCCTGTGTTCTCGAGAGGCCGGCAGTGTAGCCAGTAGTGAGCATAGCTGGGAAAAATATACCGATATATGCTAAACTCCCATGTTCGTGGCATCACTGCAAGAGAACCACGAGTGCTACGTAGCTCGTTCTGGTCTCATTTTGAAGCTTTTAGCGCATAGTTTTTTCATGCAGATGCTTGATTTATCATGCAGGAGGGCCTGAATATGCCCAAATGAGCCCAAAACACCCCGCTAGACAAGGGTTAAAATGTAAAACTTGCAAACTAAACTATGATAAATCTTGGAAAACAGCAAAATACTAAAGGTGACTGCAATAAACCTACAATATTTCTGTACCTTCCAATTTGAACATACTCTTTTTGAATGTACCAAAAAAAAAAAAATCTAGCTTACCTTCTTTTTACTCTTCTTTGAGTTGGAAGTGGTGCCGTTCTCAGTGGGTGGTGGTCCATCGTCAATGATAGGTGCGTCGCGGTGTTCCTCCTGCCGCACCTCATTGATGATGGCTTTGATATTCTCCAGCTCTAGCTGTGAGGACACCGCGTCTCTCCGCAGCTTGGCCGCCACTACCCCAAGGCAATCCAGCGACGACACTCGCAAGGTCATGTCCGTCGTTTTGTTGCTGAATTTTTGTACTAAGAGTTTGCCCAGGAGGGACAGGAGTAGTTCGGCGGCAGGCCACTCTGGTTTGTTGACCGCCGCCAGGAGATCCTGTATAAAGTTTTCAAACAGCGGTCGATAGTCTATCTCCTCGGACCGACTGCCCGTTTTCTGAAGGAACACTGAGAGGAAGCTATATGCGGTGCTCATGGCCGTCTGGTATCGCTGGCACACTAGCACATCGCGGTCCATGTTTATTTTATCCTTCTTTTCCTCTGCTTTGGTGTCTTTGGAATCTTTGGAATTTTGACTATTAACACTTTCACTCGCACTTTTACCACCACTCTGAGCAATCTCCTCTGGGAGTTCAACAACACACTGTATCAACTGTAACACTAAGGCTGTCAACATTTGAATTGACTCATCAGAGTTCAACCGGTAAGTTCTCAAACTTCTTTTACTGCTTGGTAACCGTGCTATAGATGCCAAAATATCATCCAGTAACAACCGTCGATGCTTGTTGTACTTGGCAAACACCTGAAAAGAAATGTATTTATATAAGATTGAAAATTGAGATGCACATTTTATACCACTATTGTACATAAATCTGTAAGAGGAAAATACTTGACACCGTTTAATATACAAAACATTAACAGAAATAAAAATTTAAAAATGGCATTACCAATTAAGATGTTCTATAATAGATATCAGAGGACAATATAGATCTGAATTTAATAACAAAGCTAGTATAAAGAAAGTTCAGAAGGATTAACAAAAAATAAAATAAAATAAAATTACTATACGGTACGGTACTTGGTATTAGCGATTCTGAGAAAAAAATAGCCAACCATATGGTAAACGTTCCAGCTGATTAGCTATTGCGAATGTGTCCGATATCGTCTCATAGTGACTATTGTATTATCATCCTCTTCAAATGCATAATGAACTTATATTAAATGATATCAGGTCTTGTTTGATCAGGCTCCCAATGGATGGCACACTAAGAAATAATTTATTATCACTGTTTAAACCCACAATATTCGTGTCTACTGTAATGAGTTATAAATAATAGGAAAGAGCAAACATCAAAGTTCACCCTCTTTATTTTGCGAGAGTGAGACCATGAAATAGCACACTAATGAGAATCTCACAAAATAGAAGCATTAATTAAAATGGAAATACTGTATATCAATCGAGACCATAGGCTAATAACTCACCCAGATGAATTAAATCGAAACCATAAGCTATGAAAACTCGGGAACAAATATTTCAACTGCTTCATTTTACATATACAGTATTTGTATATAAAAGGCAAGACTAAAAACCTATTCGCTTCAAATACACCATAAGACTTTCCAAATATCCTATAAAATCATAAATAAATGTATAGACATATTGTGGTCATAAACACATGTTGTAAACAATAATTCAGCTGATAGGCCTCATCAAATGATGGAAAACAACTATTGGAATGCAGCCAGCCATTCACTCTATTCATTTGCATTCCCTCTCACTTTCCCAATCTTAATTCCCATTTTTAAGATAAAATAACTTTTACTCAAGGCTAGAACATAAAAAGTGCATAGTTTTCAACTGATAACAAAGATGCATGTATCACACTATTCTTCCTAACCTACTTTTAAGTTAAACATATGGTTTTCTTTTCCAAATCGCATTATGTAATTTAGGATACATAAAACACCAGTGTTACTGTTAGTGTTCCTAAATAACTTTTGTGTTCGCCAGGAAAAAAAAACAAGTAATAATAATAATAATAATAATAATAATATTAATACAACATACAGTCAGAGGTGTGGTGGAGTGGTCTTGCCACTGGCCTGGTAATCCAAAGGTCCCGGGTTCAAATCCCGATGTATCAATGGGAAGATATTATTGGGATGGAATTTGTGCTGTACCTAGTATCAGTGCATTACCAAAAGCCCACCGAAACGTCAATAAAATACCCTCATTGTTCCCTGATTAAATAGCACTGTATGAATATTCCCATATTCAAAATATGCGATAGGGGTGCAATGCCTGGTGAGTTATCTGCTCAACAGGTGGCGTTGTGTGTGTGTAAGTGTGAGAGTCCGAGTGTAGGGAGTGAGACAGTGAAGCGCGGGAACGAGGTGGCTTCAGAGATGGGGTAGTTTCGGGCCATGAGTGAGCACCGTGCCTCATGTGAAGGCAATATGGCAGGTGCTCGTTGTACTCTACGTGCTTCACATGTCTCACTCCCTAGACTGGAACAAGACCTCACGGGCTTCACTGTTCATTGTAAAGCGGTGAATGTTAAGGCTCTCAGCCTATGCCCGAGTAAGTTGGAATATTTAAAAAAAAAAAAAAAAAAAAAAAACAAAAAAAAAAAAAACAAAAAAACAGTAGGCCTATACTGGCACATACTTTTTTTTTTTTTTTTTAAATTGGGGGTGGCCGACTCGAGACAGCCCGAACAGGGACAACACGATAAAAAAGAAAAAAAAAATCACATACGTGTACATCTATGTCATCCAGAAGAAATAGCCAGAGACCCAGGCCTATTTGGGGTCTCCAGCAAGATTCCCAGGTCCCAGAGCTCCCTGAGAGGCTCCGATTTCCGCAGGCAGACATACAGCGAAGCTCTACCACCACAAGCCCGCCTACCATGCATCCAGGCGTACCATTCATTTCTACCGGCTCCCCGGGCCAGGCGCCTGACGGACTATTATCCAGTCCAACTAGCGCCTGACCCGCTCTCCCAAACGACCGCATTTACACTAATCTATTCACTAGCATTCTCCATTTATTCCTATTTATTACCACTTTTCTTGCCTGATCAATAGTCATTCATCTATCTTCCAACGCTTCTCCATCTCAATGGAGGTCTTCCTACCCCTCACCTCCCCTTATATCTGACTCGCATATTCTTTTTTTTATCTTCCATTCGTTCAACATGCCCATACCAGCTCAGCACCCTTCTGTCCACTCTGGCCGACAAATTTTCTTGCTGCCCCACTCTCCTACGTATCTCTTCATTCCTCAATTTGTCTCTACGGGTCACTCCACACATACTCCTCAAGCATAATAATATCTGGACTTTTGCATTTCACGTCTAATATTCACATTTATTGTATCACACCTTTCTACATCTCAGTAGTAAAAATATTTTTCTGAATGGGTATGCACCACTATTTTTTACCTTTCCTAACCCTAATCTACTGTGTAAAACCTTGGAATTGTAAAGAATGCATCATTATAAGGTAGTGAAGGTAATACTAAAAAACCTATTACAGGGCTCTGGCCCTGCTCAAGAACTGTTTCTCCATCCCAAAACTCCAATACCTCCTGCGCACATCGATGACCTACACGAACAATGGTGGCCTCCAAGAATTAGACAGCATAATCCGAGAAGCAGTGACCAGCATCACCAACGTGGAATTTAAAGAACGGGCCTGGACACAAGCCACCCTTCCTGTCCGCCTCGGGGGCTTGGGCATACGGAGAGCCTCGGATATTGCCTCCCCAACCTTTATCTCTTCCCTCATCGTGACCAACGACCTTGTAGTGTCCATCCTTTCTTCTCAACCCGGAATGACACTTAATGGGGACATAACAGCAGCGATTAACACCTGGAAGGGAAGTACAGGAGTAGAGGAGGAGCCTCAGGGTACCTCCAGGAGCAAGCAGAAAGCGTGGGATACCATCTCGGCGAAGAAAACTCAAGAAAATCTCCTAACCAATGCAGACCAGGTTGCAAAAGCACGCCTCCAGGCAGCCGCCCGTTCGGAGAGTGGCTTGTGGTTACACGCCATCCCCATCCCACCTCTTGCAACTCACTTGGTTGCCATCGCGCTCAGAGTGGGTGCGGCAGTTTGTCACCCACACACTTGCAAGTGTGGTGGGGGGATGGATGCTCAAGGTCACCATGCCTTGTCATGTAATTACAACGCAGGCCGCCTGCCAAGACACTCTGCACTAAATGATGTCATAAAACGGGCCCTGCAGAGTGCTAACCGTGCATCAATCCTCGAACCACATGGACTTCACAGAGAAGACGGCAAACGGCCAGATGGGATGACCACTTTCCCTTACAAGAATGGCCGGTGCCTCGTGTGGGATGCCACATGTGTTGACACTTTCTCCACAACCAACATCGCCAGAAACGCCGACGAAGCAGGTGAAGCCGCCCGGATAGCAGAAAATAAAAAGCAAGAAAAATATCAAGCCATCGCCAGAAATCATCAGTTCGAGCCCCTGGCATTCGAAACTTCAGGAGTCTTCGGCCCTACCACCCTTAAGATGGTGAATGAAATAGGCCGTAAAATCAGAGAAGTTTCAGGAGAACCCCGGGAAACCCTCTGGCTCAAGCAAAGACTAGGGATGGCTATCCTCCGGGGCAATGCCACCAGCGTCATGAGCTCAGTTCGACAGGACTGGGTCATGCCACTGTGTGAGGCCCGGGCAGGAGTGGTGTATCCGTAGTCTTTCCACAGTAGGGTAAAACAAAACATAAACTTTATTTGTATGTAACATGTGTGATGCACATAAATAAAAGGGGATGTGTCGGATGGTTGAAAGCCACAGTTGCTCGCGCGTTTGGGGCTAGCAACACGTATTATGAAAAACATGTATCCTCCTTCATTCACTGTCCCCCCCTTCACTCACTCAACCCCACAATTTGCCGGAGGATAACAGGTTTTTCACAATACGTAGACGGAAGTCTTTAAAAAAAAAAAAAATTACTTCATCATCATCATCTCTGACATCTTGTTTCCTCCTGGGAAACCCCCTTGATAGGATTGCAATGGCAGTAATATTTCCAGGTTATTGTACTGTACATTGTCAAGACATCCTTCCTTTGCCAGTGCCATATGTTCCTTCCCCTATGTGAAGTTTTTCCTCAATATATTTTTTTCATTTGCTTTTCCCATGCATTGATTGACATGTCTTCCACTACTAGCTGCTCCACTCACCTGAATCCCATATATCTTTCTTGGCATTCTGTCTTCGTCCATTCTCTGAACATGACCAATTGACCATACTCAAAGTACTTCTCTTGATCAACTCAACCACTCCATTCAATGCCCAAAGCTTGCTCTTCCATACAAAATGACTCGTACACCTCCCTAGTACTTGGTCAAACATATTCCTGCATTGACATTAAACTTTCTCTTTTCACAAACTCTGTCAAAATGAGTGACCATTCTTGGAAGTTCTTCCACATTTTCCGCCAACGGTACAGCATCGTCAATTACATACATTAATGAATAAATGACTTGCCTTAGTGCATTGGCTAGATTATAATATAACTGAAAAACTGGTTGGTGAAGATTGAGGTTATTACCTTTGTAACGAGCCTGAGGGCGGACAGCTGCAGTTCGGGCACATTCTCAACAAAGAACGGTCCAACCCCGAGACTAGAGAGCTGCAACACGGTGGTGTCAGTGAGGGTCTGGAGGGTAAGTAGGTCAGCCAGTAGTCCCACCACCTCGTGTAACTTGTTGTACAGACCCAGGATGTTACGGTCGCGCACGTCTTTACACTGGTTGCGCTTACGTTTACTTCCAACATATCCCTCTGACAACAATAATAAAAAAACCATGTTAGTACAGTACTGTAGTAGAACAAATAATACAGAAATAGGGCTTTATTTGTTACACTGATTGTTCTATATTATTTCCACATAGCGATTTTGATAATTTAATTTGACTTTATATTGTCCTTGTCCCAATTTTGGTTTGTTTAGTTGGCAAGTTTTACATTTTAATTTGCATAAGGCTTATAAGGCTTCAATCATTATAGTACCGCAGTAGAACTCTGTTTATCCAGTATTCAAACAACCGGCAAATATAATAATGTAAAACTTGTAAAATAAACAAACCAAAATGAGGATGAGACAATATAAAGGCAAAAGAACTAACCAAAATCACTGTGTGGAAACACTTTAGCACAATCAAATTTTGAAATAAAAGAACACAATCCACCACATAGGGTGCACATCACTACATCTGCAAACTAAACAAACCAAAACTTGGACAAAGACATTATAAAGGCAAAATTAAAATGTAAAACTTGCAAACTAAACAAACCAAAATTTGGACAAGGACAATATAAATAACTGATCGAAATCGCTATGTGGAAATAACGCTTACTAAAATAAATTTATGAAATACATTAACACAATCCACCACATAGGGTGTACATTACTACATGAGCAAGTTAATCTGTTTGGGAGTTAGTTATAAGACTTGAGAAGTTGAGACTAGAAATAAGAAATTATGGCTATCATTACTGAATTTTACTCAGCTTAAAGAATCTGTGGAAATCAAAAGGTTAATTGATGTAGTTTCAATATCTCTAATTCTCACAGATCCTTTCTAAACTAAGTGAAATTTTTTAATCTTAACCAGAATATAAAAAAATTGCCTTCATCGTACTGAAGGGGTAGGCCTACTGAAAAAATTAAGTTTAGGGAAACACTGACCCCTCTTGGAGTCGATCCTATACACAGTATCGAAGGAAGGGTAGATGGTGTTACTGAGTTGGAATTTGGTGAACTGGACACAGCGCTCGATGACATCTTCCAAGTAGACTCTCTTGCTCATGTTACTGGAGGTCATGATGTATAGGGCGGTGAGGGAGGCGTCCATACCTCGCAGGATACGCTCCATCACCAGCTCCATCCACAGTTTTTCGTCGTCATCATCGTCCTGGAATGAAGGTAGGTTTTAGAGCAAGTTATAAGACTAAAGACTATAAATAAGATATGCTATAGATATGATAAGTTGTTAACAATTTGTGAAGAATTTGATGGGCTCCTTTTGTATTACTTCATCTGTAAATAGTTTAGCTGATTTTGGAAGACTTCGATAGGCCCCAGTGGCTTATTTAATTGAAAACATGTAATGCTATAGTGTTCTTTATTCGCTATATGATACGCCAAGGTATATGCTAAGGATTTTGGATGACCTTGATAAACACTAGTAGCTAGTTCTTCATCATTCTGCAACAAATATCAGCTTATACAGAGATCCTAAGCGCAAGAAGGTTTACATACCCAAAAGGAAAGTGTGGCTGCTGAAGGACAAGGAAGTTAGGGATAGGTTTCATAATGAACTGGAGGAAATGAATAGAAATAAGGAAGCTAGGCCTAACGATGTAAATAGCCAATGGAACTTTCTTAAGCATAGCCTTATCGCTGCCACTGACAAAGTCTGTGGGAAAACAAAGGGTCACCCCAGGAATAAGACCTCTTGGTGGTGGAACGATGAGGTAGAACATGCTGTGAAAGAGAAAAGGAGATGCTTCAAAGCATGGAAGAAAGGAGGCAGCAGGGAGGAATACCAGGCAGCTAAACGAACTGCCAAAAGAGTTATTTACAATGCTAAAAATCGCATTAAGGACCTGGTCCTCGAACAAGTGTGTAACACTGACAATCCCAATGGGATCTTCAACCTAGCTAGGCGAGTTAAAAATGACAGTAGGGATATTATAGGTGAACAGTGTGTTAGAGATGATAATGGGAAGATTGTGTATGCAGAAAATGAAATCAGAGAAGCATGGAAGGTACACTATGAACGATTGCTAAATGTAGAGTTTGAATGGGATAAGGAACAGCTTAGTATCGAAAAACCAATATCTGGGCCCCCTCCTTTGATAGCACCAGCTGTAGTGAGCGACGCAATCAATAAAATGAAGGACGGTAAAGCTCCAGGTTGCTCCGACATTGTCGCTGAGATGATAAAAGCCTCAGGGGAGATTGGTGTAAACTTAGTCACTGAGTTTATTAAAGATGAGAAAATCCCAGAGGATTGGCTCAAAAGTGTAATAGTAAATATATACAAAGGAAAAGGGGATGCGCTAGATAGAGGAAATTATAGGGGCCTGAAAATGCTTGACCAAATCATGAAGGTCTGTGAGAGAGTCCTTGAGGGTTTGATCAGGCAAAGCATCTCTATTGATGATATGCAGTTTGGTTTTATGCCAGGACGTGGTACAACCGATGCTATCTTCATAGTCAGGCAGATACAGGAAAGATACCTACTAAAAGGCAGGGATCTTTACTTTGTGTTTGTGGACCTGGAGAAGGCCTTTGATAGGGTACCTAGAGATGTTGTACAGTGGGCTATGAGGAAACTTGGTGTGGAAGAGTGGCTGGTGCGTGTGATAATGAAGATGTATGAGGATTCGCGAAGTTCGGTGAGGGTGAAGGGTGTACTGAGTGATGAGTTCGCAGTCCGTGTTGGAGTCCATCAGGGTTCAGTGTTAAGCCCCCTCCTCTTTATTATGGTCTTGGAGGCGCTGTCTAGAGTTTTTAGAGGCGGACTCCCGTTGGAACTGTTTTATGCAGACGATTTAGTCCTAATAGCTGACAGTATGCAGGATGCTGAGGCCAAATTCAGAAAGTGGAGAGAGGGCATGGCGAGCAAGGGTTTAAGAGTCAATATTAACAAAACCAAGGTTATGCATTGTAGTTTGAGACGAGGCAATGTGGAAAAGAGCGGTGCATACCCATGTGCAGTGTGTGGAAAGGGAGTGGGCGTTAACTCAATTCAATGTAGCATCTGTCGATGTTGGGTACACCATGGGAGTAAGCGCTGTAGTAGAATAAAGGGGCCCCTGCCGAAGGATAAGTCAGAAATAGAGAAATTTGAGTGCGTAGTGTGCAAAGACGAGCTTGTGTTAAGTGATGATCCTGTGGCTGTGAATTTTGGAAATGAGTCTTTGGAGCTGGTGAACAAGTTTTGTTACCTAGGAGATACCATCTCTGCCGGTGGTGGGGCCGAGGCTGCCACTGTTGCTAGAATTAGGTGTGGCTGGGGGAAGTTCAGAGAATTGATGCCAATCCTGACCATGAAAAGAATGCCTCTCCCCCTGAAGGGAAAGGTGTATGCCTCATGTGTTAGAAGTGCAATGACGTATGCCTCAGAAACATGGGCCGTTAAAGTAGAGGATGTCAACAGAATGGAGCGTAATGAGATGAGAATGGTGAGATGGATGTGTGGGGCCAGGCTACAGGATAGAATAACAAATGTTGAGCTGAGGAGACGTTTGGGTATAAAGAGTATTAGCGAGGTGATGCGTACAAGTAGACTGGGATGGTATGGACATGTGGAGAGAATGGATGAACAAAATTGGGTGAAAAAATGCAGGTCTGTGATTGTGGAGGGAGCTGCACCAAGGGGTGGACCGAGGAAGACCTGGGATCGGACTATACGCGCCGATCTCAAATCCAAGAACTTGACAAGTGAAGCAGCCCTTAACAGGGTTGCCTGGAACGCCGCCATTAGGACAAGAGACTGAAACTGCACTTATGTGTGGAACACTCAGTCTTAAAATTTTATGTATGTATGTATGTATTGTGGGTTAGCTATATGATCAGGCATGACATAAGCTCAGGATTATGGACGATATTGATATATAGCTACTGACAAATGTTCATGAGCTCTTGCGATTTTCTTTATGCATATACTGTACAGTATATCCACTTAGGATTGATGTTCAGCTCAAATCCGCTATATATTAACCCATCGCATTCGGAGTGTTTGAACCTTAGTGCCAACCCTGAACTGGCTGAAAAATTGCATGCTTTTGGTGCACTTATAACCAAGCAAGAACATGGCCTAACTTAGGTTAGATATATATCCAGAGGTAGTACTCATTGTTGTCTTGCGAAGGGTGAAGACCAATTATTGTAGTCCAGTTATTACAGTTAATATAAGTGGGTGAGTTATGGCTGCCACAACCCTAAAAGCTAGTGAATGCTCGAGTAGTGGGATTTTTGGTTATACATATCTATCTATTGCAGGACGCCGTGATCTCCGAAGGGTGGCCATGAACGAAACGCCCCAATGCACATCTGTCCCCAGTCAGTCGACGCCCCTCCTCCCATCTAGCATCGCTTTCATGCATATACTTCTTAACTCCATCCTTCCACCTCTCTCTCGGTCTACCTCTCCCTCTCTATCATTCCGCCTCACTTTTGTACACTCTCTTTGTCATTCTCTCGCTTCTCATACGTTCCACACATAGCGAAAACAGCTCAAAAGCTCAAAACCGCTAATTTTTAGCGATTTTGGCTGACCTTCGCAAGAAAACCAGACGTTGTACAGAGATGATTTAGGTACCATTGAAAAGCTCTATTACTGTACTTTCATGGATATATAATTGTATTGCGTTGTATTATGGTGTTAGAGAAGAATGCATGAAACCATAGATTTTAAGGCAAAATATAGAATTTAGGAAAGAACATGAGAAAAGTTGTAATATAATAATGAGAAATAAAGTATTGGAAGAGGTTGAAAGTTTCAAGTACAGTACTTGGGAGCTGTACTATGCAAATATGGTAAAATGGAAGGATGGAGTGAGGAAGTATATACGGTAGATGAAGGCGGTGCTGGTTGGGAGGAGGGGCGTCGAGTGACTGGGGACAGAGGTGCATGGGGGCGTTTCGTTTGTGGCCACCCCTTCGGGGATCACGGCGTTGGGCGATAGATAGATAGATAGGTAAAATAGAAAGTGAGATAAAAGAGAGAAAAATGCAAGGGAGAAAGGTAATTGGATAACTTAACAGTATGCTGAAAGGTAGAATGGTTAGCCAAGAAGTGAAAAAGTCACTGAGGAACAGTGTGCTGCTCCCAACACTCTTGTATGGAAGTGAGACATGGACAGCAAGTGACGAGGACCTCTCCAAACTGAGAGCTGTGGAGATGAGCTTTTTCAGAATGGCAGCGTGCGTGAGTAGGCTAGATGGGCCAAATAATAGAGAAGTGTAAGAGTCTTTTGGAATGGAAGAGCAAGCTTTGGGCATTGATTGTGGAGTGGGTGAGTGGATAAAGAGAAGTATGGTCATGTTCAGAGAATGGATGAAGACAGAATGCCAAGAAAGATATATGGGAGTCAGGTGAGTGGAACAGCTAGTAGTGGAAGACCACCTATGGTATTGGAAAAGAAAGTGAAAAAACATTGAGGAAAAACTTCAACGTAGTGGAAGAGGCATTGCGACACGGGCAAAAGAAGCATGTCTTGACAAAGTAGCCTGGAGACGTTTCTGTCATGGAGATCCTTTAGCAGGGGTTTCCCAGGGGGAAACAAGACGTCGGAAATGATGACGACGTCCTGGCTCTTGTTTATGCATGAAAATGTGTAGGGAATGAAGGTCAATTTAGGCCAAAATTCCAACACTGAAAGTGTTAAGGCTTCAATCACAGGATTTTCCATAACTTAGGAGCCTGTAGCCTATTAGCTCTGATAGGTCAGAATGAAACTTGAAAAGACTAAGTCTAGAGAAGACCGTATTTCTCATACACAGAAGATAAAAAACTACAGATAAATTGTTCTGACCCACCTCATCCATCACGGGCGTAACCCTGGCCCCGTCCCTGATGTTCTTCTCCAGAATGTTGAGGAGACGCACCATTCTCTCCGGCGGCACGATGGCCATAGCTCCTAGACTCTTAAGTTTGGCTGCCTCTGAGCAAAGGTCTGTCAGCTCATACTTGGGGATCAAGTACTCTTGGGGCACATCTCCATCCTCCTCTGTTGGGGGAAATATATATTTACTGTACATATAAGAAATGAATGAATGAGTTAATAAATAAAAGAGTGAAGCTGAGAGAATGAGATACATACATAAACTTCGTAGACTGAGTGATCCAGAAGCAATTATGGTTAGGGTTGCAAAGGGTGGGAAAGTTTCCGGAAATATGGTAAATTTCTAGGGAAAATTTCGGTAATTTTCAAGGCCCAGGAATTTTTGAAATTTTGGGGAATATTCATATTATTTTTACAAATTTGTATATACTTGGGGTGAGGGCTGGTCCTATCCAGAGTGAGGTTTGGCATCCTCTACCCAACCTTAGCCGTTTCGGTCTGTCTGAATATAAACACCATATGAGGAGGAGCACTTTATTGACATTTCGCAGATACCTTCTTCAGGTCACTGAGACCGAATAAGCTACTGTATCTGCGATACGTTGTCAAGAAAGTGCTCTTCCTCTTATGGTGTTTATATTCATTCAGTTAACTTTTCAAAGTTATTTCAACATTCTGTCTGTCTCTTTTACAGTCATACTTTTCCTTCTGGGGTCAGGGGGCTAGGAATCCTCCTCCCCTTGTAAAATTCACCAACTAGACGAGACAGAATAGGGGGCGAAGGAACGTGAAAGTGGTCCCGGACCCTAAGAATTGGAACTATGAATGTTGTTTCTGTTCGGGCTCTGTCTCGAGTCGGCCACACACAGCTATGGGGTATGTGCCTCAGTATACATACATATTAATAAGTTAAGCAATTTTGGGTAATATATTTATAAATTAAACATACTCGAGCATTGAGAATATGTATTTCAAAACAATTATATTACCTACAAGGTCAGGGCCGGATTTAAGGCAGGGCACAATAGGTCAGGGGGCAAAGAGGAAAGAGGAGTATGTCTTTTAAGCGTAGTAGGGAAGGTGTACAGGAGGGTAGTGATTGAGAGAGTGAGAGTGAGAACGGAGAAATGGATAGGCGACGAGCAGGGAGGTTTTAGGAAGGGAAGATTTTTACCCTGAATTGTGTTGTGGAGAAATATCTGGAGAAGCAACAAAAGGTGTATGTTGCCTTTATGGACTTGGAGAAGGCCTATGACACAGTGGATAGAGAAGGTAAGTGGAAAGTACTTAGAATATACGGAGTAGATGGCAAGTTGCTAAAAGCAGTGAAGAGCATGAATGAGGGTACAAAGGCGGCAGTACGTGTGGAGAATGAGCAGAGCGAGTTCTTTGACCTGAATGTTGGGTTGAAACAGGGGTGTGTGATGTCCCCGTGGTTGTTTATTGTATATATGAATGGAGTCATGAAAGAAATACTAGGAAGAGCAGTGGATGTTGGTGTATCACTGAAAAGGGAGGGAAATGAGTGGAAGCTGCCTATACTGCTGTTTGCGGATGATACAGTTCTGATGAGCGATAATGAATGGGAGTTGCAAGGTCTGGTAAATGAGTTTGGAACAGTGTGCGAAAAATGTAATTTGAAGGTAAATGCGGGGAAGAGCAAGGTTATGGTCTTCGAAAGAGGTTAAGTCACATAGTTTTTTTTTTTGTTTTTTTTTGTTTTTTCTATATTCCAACTACTCCCTCTCGGGCATAGGCTGAGAGCCTGTACATTCCACCGCTCAACACGGTGAAGCCTGTGAGGTCTTGTTCCAGCCTGGGGGTGAAGTTGAACGGTCAGGCTATGGAGATCATCAGCTCTTTTAAGTATCTGGGCAGTGTGTCGAGTAAAGATGGGACTATGGATGAAGAAGTGCGGGAGAGGGTACAACAGGGGAAGAGGGTTGTAGGAACGTTGAAAGCAGTAACAAGAAATAGGGTGGTTAGTATGGAAGTGAAGAAGTCCTTGCATGACAGTGTGGCAATCCCGACACTAACTTACGGAAGCAAAGCATGGACGTTCGGGAAGAGACTCAGACCAAGAGCGAGAGCGGTGGAAATGAGTTACTTGAGAAGTGCGTGTGGAGTTACATGGAGGGATAGACAGACGAATGAGGAAGTAAGAAGGTGTGATGTGGAGGTAGATGTGCTGGAAAGTGTGAAAAGGAACAACTTGAGATGGTTCGGCCATATGGAATGTATGGAAAGCGAGAAAATTACTTAGAGGGTGTACGAGAGCGAGGTGGAAGGACAGAGAGGGAGAGGTGCACCGAAGGAGAGGTGGAAGGATGGAGTGAGGAAGCATATGGATGAAGGCGGTACTGGTTGGGAGGAGGGGCGTCGACTGACTGGGGACAGAGGTGCATGGGGGCGGTTCGTTCGTGGCCACCCCTTCGGGGATCACGGCGTCAGGCAATAGATAGATAGATAGATAGACAATAGGTCAGTGCCCAGGGCGCCGCGAATGCTTATCTAATGATTACCATACCACAAACTCAGATTTTGTTTCTCCTTTTAACTCCCGGTACCCGGTTGGGCTCTGAAGAGCCCAAAACAAACTCGCGCTGTGGCGACCGGATGGGCTCATGAGCTCCATAAGCTTGAAAGCCTATTAAGCGTGTTTCGAAAGCCATGCATCCGACGCATTTAAACACAGCCGGTCGGAGCCACGCGCACCTTCAAAAACAAGGAGAAGTCGCACTTTTGTTGTTATTGTTTTGGAGAACAAGAATTAGTCTTGTTATTGTTTTGGAGAACAAGAATTAGTCTTGTTATTGTTTTGGAGAACAAGAATTAGTCTTGTTATTGTTTTGGAGAACAAGAATTAGTCTTGTTATTGTTCGATTATTGCTAACATCGCCTCAAAACTCTCTCCACGGAAATCGTCATCAAAACGGAACCAGTTGACCTAGAGAGCTCTACTCAATGCCAGTCTTTAGATACGAAACAGGGCTACGTTTTGAGATGTGTGTGAATTCTCTAGCAGTTAAACTAAAGATAGGGCTAGCTTATTACGACGTTTTTCGGCCAGATCCCCCGGGTTTCGGGGCTATCCTATAGAAGGCGAGACCGGTCTGTGAGGGTTAAAGAACCGTAAACAAATCAGGATACAGTAAACCCCCATTATCTCGGACTCTTTTTACTCGGAAACCCGTACTTCTCGGAATGGCATCGGCCTCTCGGATAGTTCGCCATAGATCTCGGCAAAATTCTGATATTTAAGATTTGTATCCGAGGGACCACCGTGGCTTGTCGGACAGGTGTCCATATATCTCGGAAATTCCGAGATCTAAGGGGTAAAACTCCGGGGGCCTACGTGGTCTGTCGGATAGGTCACCTCACAACTCGGAACATATCAGAAAATTCTGAGATGTCCGTGGCGTCATGCCCAAGCCGCAGACATCCCCACGCGGCGAGCTTCCATTGCAACCACTCCCCCCGCATGCACCCCCCACCCGTATCCTCCGTCCCACCCCCCTTTGTTTACCCTGACTCACCCTCCTCTCCCGCCTTAATCATCCTCAGTCCGCTTGTTTTTCTCGGGCGCATCGCATCCCTTAGTCCGCCATTATTGCGATTTTATGAAGGACTTCGATAAGGTCCCACATAGAAGGTTAATAGAGAAAGTTAGAAGCTATAATATAGGGGAGAAATGTGTGAAATGGATAGAAGCCTTCCTGAAAGATCGGAGACAGAGGGTACTGGTGAATGGAATAGGCTCGGGGTGGAGGGAAATTACAAGTGGGGTACCTCAGGGATCTGTGTTGGGACCACTGCTGTTCGTTATATTTATCAACGACTTACCTGAAGTTATAACTAATGGAAGTGAGGTATACCTGTATGCAGATGACACTAAGCTGTATAGAACAGTGAGGAGTAAGGAAGATGTGGGGTTGCTTCAAGGAGATGTGGAGGGCATTAAGGGATGGTCTGAGCATTGGTTAATGCCTTTTCATCCAAAAAAATGCAAGTACATGCGGATTAGGACAAGCAAGATAGACAAGGTAGGATACAGTATGTATGAAGCGATGGAGGAAGTGAATGCAGAAAAGGATATAGGAGTAGTGATAGACAATAAGTTAAATTTCTCAGAACATTTAGCGGAAAAGATAAACAAAGCCAATAGAATTGTAGGGCTGATAAGGATGACATTTGTGTCACTTGACGAAGAAATCTTCAGGAATCTCTATACAGCGCTGGTTAGGCTGCACCTGGAATATGCGAACCAGGTGTGGGCTCCATATATGGTAAAGGATATAGAAGCAGTGGAGAAAGTGCAGAGGAGAGCTAGCAAGCTGGTACCAACGTTGAAGAACGCGGGCTATGAGCAGAGGTTGAGGACACTGGGGCTTCCGACACTGGCATATAGGAGAAAGAGAGGGGGTATGATAAGAGACTTTTAAGATAGTGTCAGGAAAGTACGATGAGGATGTGTGTGAAGGTATCTTCTTGATGCGGGAGGGAACGAGAGGACACTCTAAGAAAATTTACAAAGAAAGAAATAGGCTTGAGAAGGCAAAGAACTCATTTTGTGATAGAGTGGTAAATGAGTGGAACGCACTGCCCCAGTATGTAGTCGATTCCGAATCAATAAGGGAGTTTGAAAGTAATCTTGATAAAGCATGGGGAAGACAAGATTTGAAGTTTGATTATAAAACAAAAATTCAGAATAGTAAAAATGTTGCGTCTGCTACCGCCGCCGCCAACACCGTGAACGACCGCAGCAGTGCAAATACTGGTACCGAGCTGGATACACAGGCCTAGTTTGCCTTTTTCCAGAGGATCTACTGTAAGAAAACTGTAAGTAAGAAATTATGCCTCCCAAGGATAAAGTGAAGCTTAAAGTGACATCCGTATCTCTGGAGACGAAGCTGCAGATGCTGAAGGACCTGGATGGCGGTATGAGAGCCCAGAGAAGTTGTGCAGTGGGCATTGGGAAAACTTGACGTAGAGGAGTGGCTGGTGCGTGTGATAATGAAGATGTACGAGGACTCGCGAACGGCAGTGAGGGTGAAAGGTGAACTGAGTGAGGAGTTTACAGTTTGCGTCGGAGTTCAATAGGGCTCTGGATAAGCCCTCTCCTCTTTGTTATGATTCTGGAGGCACTATCTGGTGATTTCAGAAATGGGCTCTCCTGGGAACTGCTATACGCAGATAACCTAGTATTTATCGCAAATAGTGCTCGGGATGCCGAGCTTGTATTCAATGACTGGCTCGAGAGTGTCAACTTTGGCAACGAGGCACTGGAGATGGTGGACAAGTTTTGCTACTTGGGTGATACTATCTCTGCCGATGGTGGGGCTGAGGCCGCCACTATAGCCAGAATAAGATGCGGATGGGGAAAGTTTAGAGAACTTTTGCCACTTCTCACCATGAGAACACGCCCTCTCTCCTTGAAGGTAAAGGTATACGCTTTATGCGTAAGAAGCGCAATATCATATGCTTCAGAAACGTGGCCTGTTAAAGCAGGTGATATCAACAGAATGGAACGCAATGAGATGAGAATGGTGAGATGCCTGGAACGGCGCCATTACGACGTGAGACCAGAACCGCATTTTGTGTGGAGCACTCGGAGGAAGTGCAGGAGATGAGCAAGGTGTTTAAGGATGAGATCTGTGCAGCATGTGAGGAGGTGTGTGGAGTGAGGAGAAGAGGGAGGGGAGTGAAAGGTACAGCATGGTGGACAGAAGAGGTAAGAATAGCTGTGGAAGAAAAGAAGAAAGCATATAGAGAGTGGTTGGGTAGTAGAGGGAATGAAGATTTCGAGAGACAGAAACGAGCGAGGTACGTGGAGAATAAGAGGGTGGTGAAGAGGGTGGTGAAGGAAAGTAAGAGAAGAGTAGATGAGGAATCTGAGTGTAAAATGGAGGGAGAGTAAGAAACTGTTCTGGAAAGAAGTCAAGAAAGTTAGGGAAGGTAGCAAGGGAAACAGTAAGGGTGTGAAAGATAAGAATGGGAGAATGCTAGCCGAGAAGCAAGAGAGAGTCGAAAGATGGAGGGAGTACTTCAATGAGTTGCTAAATGTAAGGAATGAAGAGCCAGCAAACATAGCTGGATATGGTATGGGAAGGAGAAGAAGAGAAGTAGTGGAGGAGGAGGTGAGGATCAGGAGGTCAGTAGTGTGGGAAGCCATGAAAAGAGTGAAGTTGGGGAAAGCACCAGGAACAGATGGAGTGTGTGGGGAAATGTTGAGGTATGGTGGTGAGATAGTGATCGAATGGGTATGGAAAATGTGCAAACTAGCATGGGAGAAGGGGAGTGCACCCGATGCTTGGAAGACTGGCATAATAGTCCCCCTATATAAGGGCAAAGGGGAAAGAGGAGTGTGTGGTAACCACCGAGGAATATGTCTTCTAAGCGTAGTAGGGAAGGTATACAGTAGGGTAGTGATTGAGAGAGTGAGAACGGAGAAATGGATAGGCGATGAGCAGGGAGGTTTTAGGAAGGGAAGAGGATGTGTAAATCAGATTTTTACCCTGAATTGTGTTGTGGAGAAATATCTGGAGAAGAAACAAAAGGTGTATGTTGCCTTTATGGACTTGGAGAAGGCCTATGACAGAGTGGATAGAGAAGGTTTGTGGAAAGTACTTAGAATATACGGAGTAGATGGCAAGTTGCTGAAAGCAGTGAAGAGCATGTATGAGGGTGCAAAGGCGGCAGTACGTGTGGAGAGTGAGCAGAGCGAGTTCTTTGACCTGAATGTTGGTTTGAAACAGGGGTGTGCGATGTCCCCGTGGTTGTTTACTGTATATATGGATGGAGTCATGAAAGAAATACTATCAAGAGCAGTGGATGTTGGTGTATCGCTGAAAAGGGAGGGAATTGAGTGGAAGCTACCTATACTGCTGTTTGCGGATGATACAGTTCTGATGAGTGATAATGAATGGGAGTTGCAGGGTCTGGTAAATGAGTTTGGAACAGTGTGTGAAAAACGGAATTTGAAGGTAAATGCGGGGAAGAGCAAGGTTATGGTCTTCGAAAGGGGTGAAGCTGAACGGTCAGGCTATGGAGATCGTCAGCTCTTTTAAGTATCTGGGCAGTGTGTTGAATAAAGATGGGACTATGGATGAAGAAGTGCGGGAGAGGGTACAACAGGGGAAGAGGGTTGTAGGAATGCTGAAAGCAGTAAGAAGAAATAGGGTGGTCAGTATGGAAGTGAAGAAGTCCTTGCATGACAGTGTGGAAGGATGGAGTGAGGATGTACATGAACGAAGGCGGTGCTGGTTGGGGGGAGGGGCGTCGATGACTGGGGACAGAGGTGCATGGGGGCGGTTCGTTCGTGGCCACCCATTCGGGGATCACGGCATCAGGCAATAGATAGATAGATAGACTCGGTCTATAAATTTGGTATGTATGTATGTATGTATTAGGAAAATCGTCTCACCTTCAGCCGCACTGTTAGCAATCAGCACCAGGTAATTTGTGTAGAGCAATATTATTTACTTTAATGAAATATAAATGAATAACAGAGAGAAATGTTGTAAATGCAATACCTATATATTAACATATTTAACATACCAATCTCCTGGTTTAGATCGAGGTCCTCAGTATTGTCGAAGATCTTCTCGACGGCCCGATTGAAGCGCTGGTACACATTGGTCTCCATCAACTCCTCCCCAGTGAGCTTCTCTGTGTGGGCCGCCAACTTACGCTCAATGCGTTTGTTACTGTAGGAGGCCTTCTTCGGGGTTGGTGGAGGGGGCGCTGGGCCTGACCTACGCTGGTTACTCTGGGAAGAGGGAGAAGGTACAGAATTAGCAGGCGGCTCTAACTGAGAAGGGCATCATGACCCTCAAGGTGATAGAAACCAGGAAAAGATATATGCTTATCAAAGTAGGTTCCTATTTTATCATTCTTCTATAATCTCTACAGATTGACCACTTACAATGTAAATGCAAGAATTTTCAAAAGTTACTCAAAACACTTGCAATCATAAGGGTCTGGAATTTGTACACATGTTAGCTTAAGTAAAGCTGGCAACCCACATAGACCACTTTGGGCCAGCCTATTTTGTTCAACATTAAAAATAAATTAACATACAGTATATGAATAATGCCTGGGACTGAATGTTACATTTTGAATGGGGCCCAACGGGTTAAAGTAAAGTACTTGTGCTTTAGATTTTTGCTAACGTGTGGTCCTCACCAGCAAGAGGTAGCCTTTTTCCTTGGAAATTAACAATGCAAAGATATTCCTTCTTGGCCAAGATCGCATTACATTTGACGAGTAATTGATGTATTTAACCCTTGGAATCCGGGAGGCCTAATATGAGGGAAAATGCGCGGCTAAAAAGTCGCCGATATAATCATCAGAACTCGGCAACCACGCAACGTAGCGATGTCATCTCAACGGCAGTCTACAGACACGAAAACGTTCTACAATTTGCAAAAAAATTGACTGCTCTAGGTGGTCTCAATCAGTAGCTACTGAATTATGAAGTTTGAAAATACCAAACTTCATATGAGGCCCCCCGGATCCCAAGGGTTAATAAACGATGACAAATATGACAAAGAAACGTTATGAAAATACCTTTCCGCCGCCGCCGCCTCCGCCGCCACCACCACCACCACCGGCACCGCCATCATAGTCTGAGTCTTCATCATCATCTTCATCCTCCATCTGGCCTCCCTTCCGTCTCCGTTTGTTCTCCTGGTCCGGGTCATACTCATCCTCATCAGAGACTATTCGGTTCCTCTTACGGTTGGCTTTATCTGCAACAATGATAAATACATATGCAATAATAATAATTACATTATTGTAGTTAGATTTATGGAAAGGCATAAAAATGCGATTTCTTTCCAAAAACATTCATTAGTGCTCGCAGAATTTTAATATCTATCTATATCTGTGGATCAGATTTTTGCAGTAAGACAGCTATGCTAGAAGTATTTAGAGAAGCAAAAGAGATATTTAGGGCTTTTATGGATTTGGAAAAAGCGTATGATCGTGTGGATCGAGACACATTGTGTCTCGATCCACACGATTAAATTGATTAAATTGATTAAATTGGAGGAAATTTGTTATGAGCAGTCAAGACTTTTTATGAAGAGAGCAGAGCGTGTGTTAGAGTAGGAAATGAGTTGAGTGAATGGTTTGAGGTAAATGTAGGTCTGCGACAGGGTTGTGTAATGCCACCGTGGTTCTTTAATGTGCAGTCAGGTCTCGATATACACGGTAACCCCAAAAGTTCCAAAGTCGGCCACAACACGGATAAAGTCTGGAAATACTCGGGTGGCGGCCCGAGGTGAGGCCTCGGCGCACCAGCACGGGCGCTCTGTACGTGGCCTCCCGAGCATCGGGACTCCCGCGACATCACACTCTGGCCCGCTCGGCTTGTCTCGGTATTCCTGTCACCCATCTCCTCGTAAATGATGACCCTAACAAAGAAAGGGCAGACCAAAATGCAGCATTGGTTGCTAGTGCCCTCAACAGTATCAGATCATGTTACATGAATTTTTTTTTTTTTTTTTTTTTTTTTCTATGTGATTGAGGGAGGCAAAAGGCATAACTGCCTATAGCGAGTGCCTCCCCCATAGTTGAAAGAGTGACAGGGCCGAAATCAAGGGACGTTCGAGCCAAAATGCCTGGAAACACGGAGTTTGAAGCAATTTAAGTCATAGGAAGAGGGAAAGACTGATTCTGGGAGAGAGTTCCAGAGCTCAGCTGTTGAGTAGAAGAAAGTTTGAGAGTAACGTTTCACTCTTGGGTTGGAGAGTTGCACAGAGTAGGGGTGGGATTGAGTTGCAAGACGGGTACCACGTGCCCTACGTAAAGGAGGTGGTATGCACTGGGATAGCTCTGAGGAACACTGATTATTATAGTAGCGATAGAATAGCGAGAGAGATGCAACATTGCGGCGGAGAGAGAGAGATTGCAGAGAGTTGGTGAGTGGACGGGAGTTAATGATACGAAAGGCCTTCCTTTCAACTTTGTCTAGGAGAGCGGTGTGAGAGGAACCTCCCCACACATGTGAACAATACTCAATACAAGGGCGCACTATGCCCCTGTACAGAGCAAGAAGCTGTGCAGGGGAAAAGAACCCCCTAAGGCGGTTGAGCACACCCAGCTTCTGGGAGGCTGCCTTAGCAAGACTGGTAATATGGTCCTTCCAAATGAGAGCAGAAGAAAAAGAGACACCAAGAATATTGAGAGAAGATGAAGGGTTGATTTTTGTATTGTTGAAGAATAAGGGATAGTCCGCTGGGAGATCCTGACGGGTAGATAGATGGAGAAATTGGGTTTTGGAAGCATTAAAGTTAACAAGGTTTTCTCTGCCCCAATTGGAAATAGTATTTAGATCAGAATTTAAGAGTTCTATGGCTTCATTACGTTTGTCGTTGAGGGATTGCTGGCTGGGGCGTTCTGAAAAACTAATGGAGTAGTGTAAGGTTGAGTCGTCTGCGTATGAATGGATGGGAATTAAGGTACAGTTAAGGAGATAATTTATAAAAATTAGAAAGAGAATAGGAGATAGGACAGAGCCCTGAGGAACACCGGAGTTTATAGGGTGAGGAAGTGAACAATGGCCGTCCACAACCGCGGCTATGGAACGGCCGGAAAGGAAATTAGAGACAAAGGCACAGATGGAGGGATAGAAACCGAAGGAGGGTAGTTTAGAAATTAAAGATTTATGCCAGACTCTATCGAAGGCTTTCGATATGTCTAGTGCAATAGAAAAAGTCTCACCGAAGTCCCGGAAGGAGGATGACCAAGAGTTAGTAAGATATGAAAGAAGATCACCAGTAGAGCGACCCTTAAGGAAGCCATACTGGCGATCTGAGAGCAGATTATGAGAAGAGAAATGCTTAAGAAATTTGGAAGCAAGAATAGTTTCAAAAACTTTAGAAAGACAAGAGATAAGAGCAATTGGACGATAGTTGGAGGGTTGAGAGCGGTCACCCTTCTTTGGGACAGGTTGAATGTGAGCAAACTTCCAGCATGAAGGGAAGACGTTAGAGGATAGACAGAGACGAAAGAGTTTGCCTAGGCAGGGAGTCAGCACGGAAGCACAGTTTTTGAGAACAACAGGAGGAACACCGTCCGGACCGTACGCCTTATTAGTGTTAAGCCCAGAGAGGGTAGAAAGTACATCTTTAGAAGAGATTAGGATATTAGGCATAAGTAAGAGAGAGGAGGGCGGAGAGGGAGGAATAGCACCGGAATCATCCAAGGTGGAGTTTCTAGCAAAAGTTTGAGCGAAGAGTTTAGCTTTGTCAGAGGAAGAAGTGATGGTTGTGCCATCAGAGTGGGAAAGGGGAGGGAAAGACGAGGAAGAGAAATTGTTGGAGAGGTTTTTGGCTAGATGCCAGAAAGCTTGGGAAGAGCTAGAGTTGGATAGTTCAGTGCATTTATTATTGATGAAAGAGTGTTTGGCAAGTCGAAGAACAGATTTGGCTTGATTCCGGGCAGAAACATATGAAGAATGAGAGTCTTGAGTTTTAAGGCGTCGGTACCGTTTGAATGCTTCCTCCTTATTGCGGACAGCAGTAGAACAGGCGTGAGTAAACCAAGATTTTTTAGCATTAGTCTGAGAGAAAGAGAATGGAATGTATGCTTCCATGCCCGATAGGATTACCTCGGTAATGCGTTCAGCACTCTCCGAGGGTCCTCGGCCATGGAAGCAGAAATAATTCCATGGGAAATCAAAGAAGTACTGCCGAAGAGCCTCCCAGTCGGCAGCGCCAAAGTGCCACAAGCACCGCCGGCTAGGAGGATCGGGTGGCTGTACTGGAGAGATAGGACAGGTGACAGAGATAAGTTTATGGTCGGAGGAGCCCAGAGGAGAGAAAAGATCGACAGTATAAGAAGAAGGGTTAGAAGTTAGAAACAAGTCAAGAATGTTGGGCCGATCTCCGATGCGATCCGGGATACGGGTGGGTTGCTGAACTAACTGCTCTAGGTCATTTAGGATAGAAAAGACGTAGGCTTGTTCACCAGGTGGATCAGTAGTGTGAGAGGAGAGCCAATGGCGGTGGTGAACGTTGAAATCTCCTAAGATGGAGATTTCTGAGAAAGGAGAAATGGATAGAATGTGTTCCACTGTAGAGTTTAGATAGTCAAAGAATTTCAGAAAGTTGGTAGAGTTAGGGGAAAGATAGACAGCACAGAAATATTTAGTAAGAGAATGACAGGAAAGTTTGAGCCATAAAGTTGAGAATTCAGAGGAGTCGAAATCGGGAACACGAGAGCAAGTGAGTTTGTTGTGCACATATGCACAACATCCGCCTTTGGCTTTGAAACTAGGATAGAGAAAGTAGGAGGATACAGAGAAGGGGTTGCTGGAAGTTGCTACAGACACCTGAGTTTCGGTGAGGAAGAGAAGATCAGGTTTGTAGGAGGAGAGATGGTGCTCAACAGAGTGAAAGTTAGAGGAAAGTCCGCGAATGTTGCAGAAATTAATAGAAAGAGTAACAGGCCGAGGTCCAGGTAATTGTGTGGGGTCGTCAGGGGATGGTCGGATGAGGGGGCATTTATGGTCCCCCCCCTGGGGACTCCGAGGCTGGGCTACAATTCATCATTTTTTTTTTTTTTAATTTTGGTGTGGAGGAATGAAGTGTGGTGTGCATGTTTAGTGTAGTGAAGTGGATAGGAGGAGGAGGTGTTTGTGAGAGCTAGCTGGATTGCTCTCAGTGTAAATGAGGCACAAAGAAAATCAGTAAGAGAGGCCAAGCAAATGAAACAGGAGTTCCAGCGACTCTTTATCACATGCCTATAACCTCACCTGGGTCTAGCCCTGATCGATTGGACCGGGAATCGAATTAATTCATTCCCGGCAACAAGCGAAGATAACAGAGTTCTTTCGCCAGCGCCGCCACGCCAACAACAAGCTGACTCAGCTGAGGCCTCCCCCGACAGTGACAAAAAGTCTGATTCTGATGATGGACAATATTTCTGTATTCTCTGGTTTCGATGAGGACGATAAACATGCTGGGGAACCTGGAGGGGCAGATGTGCGAGCTGTAGCACAAGGCACAAGGGTCGGTGTTGTTGCCGGGGCGAGGCGGGGGGAGGGAGTGCAGTGGCAGGGATATTTACCGAACGTAAAAACATCCATTCACACAAATAGGTCAGTAACAGGTTCAAAACAGTTCTTATTGATGCTTAATGTATTCTATGTTATGTCATATAATGATGTTGGTGGTATAATGTAATATAAGTTGGCTGAAGGTAGGCAAAAAGGGTCAAAAGGGGGACTTTGGGAAAGTGTCGAACGAATAAATTAATTCCCATAAGGCCTGTTATCAACTCTGCGTAAGCAGAGTTTGGTATCGCCCCCCCCCGTATAGTGGGTACCACCGGAAAAAAAATTCTGTCGTTGTCGTCGTCGTCGTCCGTCTGTCCCGAACTCCTGCTAAACCGTTGACGGATTTTCACCAAACTTCACACAAACATTTGTTGGGTGAAAGTGACGGTCAGTCAAAAAAATCTTTTTTGAATGTGCAATAGTTATGATTTTAGGTCCAAAATATGGTTAAGTTGTCAGTGTCAGTTTATTTTATGTTTGTGATATGCTGTTTGAATGTCATATGTTGGGAGCAGCAGTGTTCCTCAGTGACTCATTCACTGCTTGACTGACCATTCTTCCCTTAAAGATACAATAAAGTTCTCCAATCACCCTAAACCTGAAAGTAACTAGCACCTCTAATTCAGCTTATCATCGGACATAGGCAGTAAGTACCTCAATAGAAGTACATACACTTCAAAGACTGAGCAATCTATAGAAAGCAGAGTTTTTGCTCTATGTTATAATGGTGGTACTCCAGGCAGCATCACTTTAGGTTGAATCTACTATATTAATGTAAGGCCCAGCAAAACCTAGCTCAAAGACTGACTAGAGATCGAAATGCATATGGACTAATTTTTTATATACAGTTGGGCATTTATCTGTTGTCACACTTAAAACTTTTGAACCAGACTTTAATTTTTTTATAAAACAGAAGAACAGAGGAAGAAAATAAACAAAGCTGATGAACACATGCTCCATACTCTTAGCTCTCTCGTGTTTTTTATGCACATTTTTGTGCATAACCTGTTTACTCCTTCAGGTTTGGCATGTATATACTTTTAATATAAACAATTATACAAATGCAATTGCCTATGATTGCTGTTCATAAGTAGTTGTGCGAGTCTTTCTCACTATGAGACTGGAACATGAAGATTATGTGATAAAGGCTTCCTCTATACACTAGTATTTATATAAAACTGCAAACTATTCCGACCTTACCTTTTTTCTTTTTCTCCTCCCGTTCCTTCTCCCTATTCTTGAAGTATTTATTGGGTTTCTTCTTGTCATCGTCCTCAGACTCAGACTCTGAGGTAGCCTCCCTGTAGCGGCTGGAGTCTCTTCCGCCCCGCCGCCCTCGGGAACTGCCACCACCTCCACTGTTTTTCAGGAGAATATAAATTATAATGTAAAACTTGCAAAATAAACTTTGTGTCTGTTTTTCTGGGCTGTGAAGTGTGTATAATGATGTGTATATTTGTCATATGATTGAAAGACTTAAATGACTTTATATTGTCCTTGTCCCAATTTTGGTTTGTTTAGTTTGCAAGTTTTACATTTTAAAATAGTATAATTAAAAGTAAATTTACATATGTGGGGTATTTGTAATGAGTCTATCAACCCCTTAACCCCATGTGACACCATATGGCGTCAACAAATTTTTCTATCAAAATCCTGAGTGACGCCATTTTCACGCCAAGCAATGAAATGATACGGGTCCTCAGTAAACATACCGCCGCCGCCATGGATGAGCGTGTTAGTGCTTCTCCCATCCCCACGACACCCGCCTCATGCCTTCAGAGCTACAACCCACGCCCTCGCCCAGTACCTTGACTCCCAGAAAGCCCACTTTACCCCATTCAGACATCCTGAGCACTAGTGGCATAGGGAGGGCCCTATTATTTCATGAAAAACATGGAAGCGATTTGAGTCTAGGCTTGATCGTTCGTCGAGTGAGAGTGAAATTAGTAGGTTTAGTGGTGATGATGGTGAAGGTGTTTATGATGAAAATGAAGATGATAATGATGAGAATGTTGGTGTGGGAGATTATGCTACCACACGTGGTGCTATATCCCCTATGCCCAATGCTTACCCCATGCTCATATCCCCTCTAACTCTGTCTGTCTCTAACAAATGTAAGCCTAATTTCTTCAACCTTTCTTCATATGGAAGATTTCTAATATTATGAATAACTTTTGTCATTCTTTGTTGTACTACCTCTAAGAAATCTATTGTCCATTTTGAAATATGGACACCAAAATTGAACAGCATAATCCATATCACTCTCACTAATCGACAATTGAAAATAATTTGCATTTTAATAATATTATTATGGTGAGGGAGGTGAAAATGAGAACTATGGGTAGAGGATTGTGTTTAGTAGGAAAGAATGGTAGAGATTGGAAGTTGAATTAGTTGCTGTTCGCTGATGACACAGCGTTGGTGGCGGATTCTGAGGAGAAACTGTAGCGGGTAGTCAAAGAGTTTAGTGTAGTTTGTGGGAAGAGGAAGTTGAAGGTGAAAGTCAATAAAAGTAAAGTGATGGTGTGAAATAAGGGTGATCATAGGGTGAATCTAGATGTGAGGCTGGATGGGGAAATATTGGAACAAGTAGAATGTTTTAATCTATCTATCTATTGCCGGACGCCTTACTCCCCTTACGAGGGTGGCCATACACAGAATGCCCCCAAGCGGACCTATTCCCAGTGAGAGGGACAACCCGAGCCAGTTTAGTGAAGCACTTACAGGATTGACCACTCAATTTTGGATCCATCCGACTCCGAGGCCCTCTGTGTATCTTGTTACCACTATTTTTCTACAGTGGTGTTTGGCTAATCCATCCACTAACCTTCATTACCCTTAGGTAAGCAGTACGGATTTGTATCAGGTTTACTCCCCTAGACAGGTTGCCAACCAAGGCTTTAATAATGTTTTAATATCCCGGTGGATCACATATATGCTTTAATTAATTTCATTGGAGGCGTTTGGTGTTGTGGTGAAATGAATAAAATATAGAATATCTAGGAGGAACGATAAGCAGGAATGGAGGTAAAACAGAGAGTATGTGAAGGAAGGAAAGTTTTCGGAGCAATGGGAAGTATGTGGAAGGTGAGAAATCTTGGAATGAAAGTTAAAAGTGTAATGTATCAACTGATGTACCAACAGTGATGTATGGGGCTGAGACATGGGCTCTGAAGGCAAAGGAGAGAAGAAAGCTGAATGTGATGGAGATGAGCTGCTTGAGGAGTATGTGTGGAGTGACCCGTAGAGACAGATTGAGGAATGAAGAGATACGTAGAAGAGTGGGGCAGCAGGAACATTTGTCGGCCAGAGTGGACAGAAGAGTGCTGAGCTGGTATGGTCATGTTGAACGAATAGAAGATAAAAGGCTTACAAAAGGAATATGGGAGTCCGATACAAGGGGGGCCGGGGGAGTGCTGGAGGGACCTTGGTGACCCTGGTCTTTGGGTCTTCTCCTGGATGACCTAGATGTGCGTGAATTTGTATTTTGTTTTTGTGTGTTCGTTGTTTTCTGTTGTGTTTTGTGTTGTCCCTGTTCTTGCTCTGTCTTGAGTCCCCCCCCCCCAAAAAAAAAAGTAAATAAATAAAATAAAATAGGAAAAGTGGGGATTGGGCCTGAGTAAATAGATAGATACAAGGGGAGATAGAGGGTTAGGAAGACCTCCATTGAGATGGAGAGACTGTGAAGGAGAAGCATTGGAGGATAGAGGAATGACTATAGATCAGACTAGAGAATAGTAATAAATAGGAATGAATGGAGAATGCTAGTGAATAGATGAGTGTAAAACGCAGTCGTTTGGGAGAGGGTCATGTGCCAGTTGGACTAGATAATAGACCGTCAGGCGTCTGGCCCGGGGAGCCGTTGGTAGTGAAGGGTGCGCTTGGAAGCATGGTGGGCGGGCTTGTGGTGGTAAAGCTTCGCTGCGAGTCTGCCTGAGGAAATCGGAGCCTCTACGGGGGACCTGGGACCTAGGAATCTTTTGCTGGATACCCCAAATGGGACTGGGTCTTTGAGTATTTCTCCTGAATGACCTAGATGTGTGATTTTGTGTTTTGTTTTGTTTTTTTGATGTGGTGTGGGGTATGTGCCTTAGTAAATACATACATACATACTATTAAACTATTTAATTCTGTTTTGGAAGAACCTCCAGCAATTAAAAGGCAGCAAACTATCTCAATTAGACCTCTTAAATACCACAGATCCTTCCTAAGCTGCATAAAATTGCATAAATATTACTACTGAAAGAGTTAACTATTAAAGTTACAAGGTGTCAACTGATTGAAAGGTTTACGAATCCCAATTCTATACCTTTTTGTTGATGAATATGTAATGTATGAATATACAGTAAACTTCCGTTAATCCGAAGGGCAGCGGACCGGCTCTCGTTCGGATTAGTGGATTTTTCGGATTATCGGACTTTACCCCTATGAACCTGTGTATGACGAAAACATTGAGACATTAGGCCACCCAAATGACACAATGGTGCACACACACATATCATATGTTCATGAAATCACTTCAAAAGTTTACCATTGTCATTGTAGCCTATTACCTACTTCAAAACATTCAGATTAATGGTCAAAGGAATCTGCTGATGTAAACGTCTTCTTCTTCTTCCGTCTACTAGCGAGTTTGTCTTGCTCTTGAAGATCAGATGTGGTTCGGGAAGTAATGCCTTAACAACGGCACTTCCCTGAGAGGTTCTTGTAATTTTCCTTTTGTGATTTTCCTTTTGTGACGTGCTCTGTTATATTATATTGTATTGAAAGCACCCTTGTCTTGTTGTCTTGAAAGCACCCTTGGGATGCTCCGATCACTGAACTATAAATAGTAGCGTATCGGAACATCCAAAGGTGCGTTTTCAAGCTCAAGACTAATACGTCCAAAGGTGCGTTTTCAAGCTCAAGACTGAATGCGCTTGCAGAAAATGCGGTGCAAGCCAGTAGCGCATCGGAGCGTCCCAAGGATGCGTTCAAGAGCAAAACAAACTCTCTAGCAGACGATGTGGAAGAAGAAGAAGACGAAGGTGTTTACGATTATATCAGTAGCTTCCTTTGACCATTAATCTGAATGTTTTGAAGTAGATAATAGGCTACAATGACAATGGTAAACTTTTAAAGTGAATTCATGAACATATGATATGTGTGTGCTCCATTATGTGTCATTTGAGTGGCCTAATGCCTCAAAAAGGGGACTTTGGGACTTCTTGAAATTCGGACCATCGGGTGAATTCGGATTTGGCCTCAAATTGAAAAATTTGGACTATTGGGAGATTCGAATCATCGGTCGTCGGATTAACGGACTTTTACTGTATATTACTTAAGCGTTGTTTCCACATAGCGATTTTGATTCGTTGTTTTGTCTTTTTACTGTGTTCGTATACGTTTTGGTTTGTTTATTTTGCAAGTTTTACATTATAATAAGATAAAATAAGCAAAATATACAAACCAAAACAAGGACGACACAATATAAAGGCAAAAGAACTTATAAAAATTGCTATGTGGAAATAACTTTTAATAAAATAAAAAAATTAAATATAAGAACACAAAACGTATGAACATAGTAAGTGGGAATGGTGAGTATGGTGGGATGGTAAAGTTGATGAATCTGTCCTCTGTTGACAATGTGATAGTAGAAAAACCCAGCCTCTGGGTGAAGTCGGTTGAAGAGAACTTGGCAGTGGGGAGGCTAATTTATATTTTATTTAATGCGATGAAAGTGTTATTATATTCCTCTGGAAAAACTTGCAATTTTAAGAAATAAACAATCATCAAATTATCATTATTATTACTAATATCAGATGGTATCGACTTACCTGTGCTTGGCAGAGTCGGCATTGCTCACAGGTTTGGCATTACCTCCTCCCAACTTGGGGATACGAGACATTGACTTAAGCTCCTGGGGAAGAGAGAAAACAGTAATAAGTACCAAAATATCTATTCTATCTATCTATATGCTCAGGCCCAATCCCCATTTTGGGGGTAGCCGACTCAAGACAGAGCAAGAACAGGGAAAACACAAAAACAACATAAAACAAAAAATAAACACAGATAAAAAACACAAACTGTCACCCAGGAGAAGACCCAGAGACCAGGGTTACCAAGGTCGCTCCAGCACTCCCCCGGCCCCTGACCACCAGGAGAGGTTCCGATCTCGGCAGGCAGACATGCAGCGGAGCCAAAGCGACAAGCCCTCCCACCACACTTCCAGGCACACCCTTCATATTAATCGTCTCCCCGGGCCAGGCGCCTGATGGACTATTATCTAGTCCAACTTGCGCCCGACCCCTTACTCCAAATGACCACGTGTTCACTCAACTATTCACAAGCATTCTCCATTCACTCCTGTCCACCACCACTTCCCCTGCCTGATCTATAGTCATTCCTCTATCATCCAAAGCCTTTCTTACACAGTCTCTCCATCTCAATGGGGGTCTTCCTGCCCTTCTATCTCCCCTTGTACCTGACTCACATATTCTCTTTGTAAGCCTTTCATCTCCCATTCGTTCAACATGACCATACCAGCTCAGCACCCTTCTGTCCACTCTGGCTGACAAATGTTCCTGCTGCCCCACTCTCCTACGTATCTCTTCATTCCTCAATCTGTCTCTACGAGAAACTCCACACATACTCCTCAAGCAGCTCATCTCCATCACATCCAGCCCTCTTTTCTCCTTTTTCTTCAGAGCCCATGTCTCAGCCCCATGCATCACTGTTGGCACAACAATTCCTTGATACAGTGCACTTTTTACTTTAACTCCGAGATTTCTCGTCTTCCACATACTTCCCATTGCTCCGAAAACCTTCCTTCCTTCACACACTCTCTGTTTTACCTCCACTTCCATACCTCCACTCCTGCTTATTGTTCCTCCTAGATATTTAAAACACTCTACTTGTTTCAATATTTCCCCATCCAGCCTCACATCTAGATTCACCCTATGCTCTCCCCTATTACACACCATTACTTTACTTTTATTGACGTTCACCTTCAGTTTCCTCCTTCCACAAACCACACCAAACTCTTTGACTACCCGCTGCAGTTTCTCATCAGAATCCGCCACCAATGCTGTGTCATCAGCAAACAGCAACTGATTCAACTCCCAATCTCTACCATTCTTTCCTACTAAACCCAATCCTCTTCCCATAGTTCTCCTTTTCACCTCCCTCACCACACCATCCATAAACATATTAAACAGCCATGGTGACATTACACAACCCTGTCGCAAACCTACCTTTGCCTCAAACCATTCACTCAACTCACCATTTCCTACTCTCACACATGCTCTGCTCCCTTCATAAAAACTCTTAACTGCTTCTAACAAATTTCCTCCAATTTCATAAATCCTTAACACCTTCCACATTGCTTCACGGTCCACACGATCATATGCTTTTTCCAAGTCCATAAAAGCCCAAAATATCTCCTTATGCTTCTCTAAATACTTCTCGCATAACTGTCTTACTGCAAACATCTGATCCACGCACCCTCTTCCCCTCCTAAAACCGCACTGTTCTTCTCCTATTGCAACTTCCGTACACTTTATTATCCTCTCTATCAACACCCTGCCATACAGCTTTCCAACCACTGACAATAAACTAATACCTCTATAACTTGAACACTCCTGCCGATCTCCCTTCCCCTTGTACAACGGCACAATACATGCACTCTTCCAGTCTATTGGTACCATTGACACAGCAAAGCACACATTGAAAAGTCTCACCAACCAATCTATTATCACATCTCCACCCTTCTTTATACACTCCACAGCAATACCATCCAAACCTTCTGCTTTTCCCGCTCTCATTTGTTTCACTGCTTCTTTCACCTCATTTTCCTCAATCCTTTCATTCATTCCCTGCCACCTGGGTGGCCTGGGTAACCTATCTCCATCCACCTCTGCTTCAATCACTGCTTCTCTTCCATCTCTTGTATTTAACAAAGATTCAAAATACTCGGCATATCTTTTCCTCACTTCAACTGGTTCCACTAGTAATTCTCCATTTTCATCTTTCACTGACTCTTCCCTCTTTTGTCCTCCTTTCCTTACTTTATTTACCTCCTTCCAGAACATCTTCTTTCGTTCTTCAAAATTCTCACTCAGCCTTTGGCCCCACCTTTCGTTTGCATCTTTTTTCGCTTCTCTAATTTTCCGTTTTGCCTCTCTCCTTTTCTCCTTGTACCTCTCCCATACCTCAACACTACCATCCTGTAAAACCCTCTCAAAACACTGTCTCTTCTCCTCAACTGCCTTTCTCACCGTATCATTCCACCACTCGCTTCCCTTCCTGATACCTCTGCCTCCTACTTTCCTTTTGCCGCATACTACCTCTGCACTTGCTTTCACTCCTTCCTTAAACTGTTGCCATTCAACCTCTACTTCTCTCTCTTCCATCTCTCTCACTTCCATCCACTTTTCATTTAGTCTTTCCTTGTACTCCCTCTCTTTTTCACTCTTCTCTAACTCACTAACTTTTATTACCTCTCTTACTTCACGCTTGTCTCTTATTCTCCTGTAACTCTTAACTCTTAGCTTTCCCTCCACCAGGTAATGATCTGACATACCCTCCGCCTCACCTCTCATCACATTCACATCCAGCAGTCTACACAATCTTTCCCTTGTCACCAGCACATAATCCATCAATGCCCTCTCTACAATCTCTCCCCTCACAAGTCTATGCCAGGTGTACTTGTGTATACGCCTTTTTTTGAAGAACGTATTACCTACACTCAATCTACACTCTTCACATACATTTTTCAGTCTTTCTCCACTCTCGTTTACACCATCCACACCAAAACTACCGATGACTCCCTCCCTACCAAAATATATATTTCAGTATTCAGTTATTTATAGATATGGAAACAGCTCATTATATAGTCATTATATAGTCATTATAATGTGTCTATTAAGATAAATAATATTACACTATTGAATACTGTACAATAATATCTTTGTTCGATTTATCGATTTATCAATGGAGAATGGCTACGTGGAATGTTAGTGGCATGAATGATGGCACAAAAGAGAGAGAGGTTCTGGAAGTGTTAGTGAATGCCAGGCTGGATGTATGTGGAATGACAGAGACCAAATGGAAAGGTTCAGATGTGAGAGAGTGGGAGTGTGGAATGGGTGTGTGTGCTGGAGTGAGTGAAGGAACAGCGAGAGAAGGTGCATGTTTGTTTGTAAGTAGCAAATGGAAGGAATGTGTAAGAGAGTATGGGTCTGTGGGTTCAAGGATTGTGTGGGTGAGAATGAAAGTAGGAATACAAACGTGGGTGATTGTATGCGTGTATGCCCCGACAGAGGATATACTTGAAAGAAAGAAAGAGGAGTTCTGGATGAATGTGGAGGCGTGCCTGGAGAAGTTTGACAAGAACGAAAGAATATTTCTGATTGGGGATATGAATGGTAAAGTGGGTGATAGGAAAGTTGAGGGAGTGGTGGGAGGGTGGGGGGTACCATCAGAGGTGAATGGGAATGGTAGTGCACTTGTGGACGTATGTGTGGGGAGGAGGCTGTGGATAGCCAACACCTTCTTCCGACACAGAATGATCCACAGGTACACGTGGAAACGGATGTTGACGATGAAGGATAAAACAGTGGTAGAACGAAAGTCATTGATTGATTATGTATGTGTGGATGAACGAATGAAGAAATCTGTGATGGATGCTAGGGTGTATAGGGGTATTGGAGGGGGTCTGTCTGATCATTATGTAGTGGTAGCTAAGGTTAGGATACAAAAGAAGTGGGTGAGGAGAGCGGGAGGGAGGCGAGAGGAGGGTGGAATGGTGAGGAGGGTGGAGAGGTTGCAGGAGGAGGAAATCAGGGAGGAGTACAGGAGAGCAGTGGAAAGACGACTAGGTGGGTTCGACCTGGAAGTTATGGAGGAAGTGGAGGAGATGAGCAAGGTGTTTAAGGATGAGATCTGTGCAGCATGTGAGGAGGTGTGTGGAGTGAGGAGAAGAGGGAGGGGAGTGAAAGGTACAGCATGGTGGACAGAAGAGGTACGAATAGCTGTGGAAGAAAAGAAGAAAGCATATAGAGAGTGGTTGGGTAGCAGAGGGAATGAAGATTCCGAGAGACAGAAACGAGCGAGGTACGTGGAGAGTAAGAGGGTGGTGAAGAGAGTAGTGAAGGAAAGTAAGAGAAGAGTAGATGAGGAATTTGGAAGGAATCTGAGTGTAAAATGGAGGGAGAGTAAGAAACTGTTCTGGAAAGAAGTCAAGAAAGTTAGGGAAGGTAGCAAGGGAAACAGTAAGGGTGTGAAAGATAAGAATGGGAGAATGCTAGCCGAGAAGCAAGAGAGAGTCGAAAGATGGAGGGAGTACTTCAGTGAGTTGCTAAATGAAAGGAATGAAGAGCCAGCAAACATAGCTGGATATGGTATGGGAGGGAGAAGAAGAGAAGTAGTGGAGGAGGAGGTGGGGATCAGGAGGTCAGAAGTGTGGGAAGCCATGAAAAGAGTGAAGTTGGGGAAAGCACCAGGAACAGATGGAGTGTGTGGGGAAATGTTGAGGTATGGTGGTGAGATAGTGATAGAATGGGTATGGAAAATGTGCAAACTAGCATGGGAGAAGGGGAGTGCACCCGATGACTGGAAGACTGGCATAATAGTCCCCCTATATAAGGGCAAAGGGGAAAGAGGAGTGTGTGGTAACCACCGAGGAATATGTCTTCTAAGCGTAGTAGGGAAGGTATACAGTAGGGTAGTGATTGAGAGAGTGAGAGTGAGAACGGAGAAATGGATAGGCGACGAGCAGGGAGGTTTTAGGAAGGGAAGAGGATGTGTAGATCAGATTTTTACCCTGAATTGTGTTGTGGAGAAGTATCTGGAGAAGAAACAAAAGGTGTATGTTGCCTTTATGGACTTGGAGAAGGCCTATGACAGAGTGGATAGAGAAGGTTTGTGGAAAGTACTTAGAATATACGGAGTAGAGGGCAAGTTGCTGAAAGCAGTGAAGAGCATGTATGAGGGTGCAAAGGCGGCAGTACGTGTGGAGAGTGAGCAGAGCGAGTTCTTTGACCTGAATGTTGGTTTGAAACAGGGGTGTGTGATGTCCCCGTGGTTGTTTACTGTATATATGGATGGAGTTATGAAAGAAATACTATCAAGAGCAGTGGATGTTGGTGTATCGCTGAAAAGGGAGGGAATTGAGTGGAAGCTACCTATACTGCTGTTTGCGGATGATACAGTTCTGATGAGTGATAATGAATGGGAGTTGCAGGGTCTGGTAAATGAGTTTGGAACAGTGTGCGAAAAACGGAATTTGAAGGTAAATACGGGGAAGAGCAAGGTTATGGTCTTCGAAAGGGGTGAAGTCACAGAGTGTGAGGTGAAGCTGAACGGTCAGGCTATGGAGATCGTCAACTCTTTTAAGTATCTGGGAGTGTGTTGAGTAAAGATGGGACTATGGATGAAGAGGTGCGGGAGAGGGTACAACAGGGGAAGAGGGTTGTAGGAACGCTAAAAGCAGTAACAAGAAATAGGGTGGTCAGTATGGAAGTGAAGAAGTCCTTGCATGACAGTGTGGTAATCCCGACACTGACTTACGGAAGCGAAGCATGGACGTTGGTTGAGAGACTCAGACCAAGAGTGAGAGCAGTGGAAATGAATTACTTAAGGAGTGCGTGCGGAGTTACATGGAGGGATAGACAGACTAATGAGGAAGTAAGAAGGAGGTGTGGTGTGGAGGTAGATGTGCTGGAAAGTGTGAAAAGGAACAACTTGAGATGGTTCGGCCATATGGAACGTATGGAAAGCGAGAGAATGACTAAGAGGGTGTATGAGAGCGAGGTGGAGGGACAGAGGGGGAGAGGTAGACTGAATATGTGGTGGAAGGATGGAGTGAGGAAGTACATGAACGAAGGTGGTGCTGGTTGGGGGGAGGGGCGTCGACTGACTGGGGACAGAGGTGCATGGGGGCGGTTCGTTCGTGGCCACCCCTTCGGGGATCACGGCGTCAGGCAATAGATAGATAGATAGATAGATATAATTAGATAATTCTATTCAGGTTAGAAAGACACTAGCCTAATAAGGGCTAAGGTTCTGTAGGCTGGTATAAAAATACTTCATCAGCAGCAGATGAATTGAGACAATATAAATCTATTAGATTCCAATAGATCCGATTCCAATAGATCCTATCTATCTATCTATCTATTGCCTGACGCCGCGATCCCCGAAGGGGTGGCCACGAACGAACCGCCCCCATGCTCCAATAGATCCTGCCTAAGCTTAATACAAATCCCTTAATGTTAGCCAGAATATATGAAAGATTATTGCATCACTCCGAATGGGCAAATAATTTGCCATACTGAAAACTACAAACCTTAGGATCTTTGAATAGTTACATAATGTGAGCACAAATATATACAGTAAGCTAAACTGGTGCTAATGACAATAGAAAACACAAATATACAGAACACATCACATACCTCCGAGGAGAGCTTATTCAACACCACCACCGGTTCTTTCATGTTTCTCCCCACTGAGGCAACATGATCTTTCCACTCTGTAAAGAACACACCATTCTTTATTGTACACTCCGCTACATACAGAGAGGGCAATGTGGGTAACATCGCTTCTCGTAACCTCTTGCAAGCGGGCATAATTGCCCGAAATTACCTTCATTCCATTCTCATTTTCATACATAATCAAAAGCCAGAGTGTAATGCTATACAATAATATATCCGTGAAAGTACGGTAATAGAGCTTTCAAATGACACCTGAATCATCTCTGTACGATGTCTGGTTGTCTTGCAACGATCTTGCAAACGAAGGGCATTGTATTGATTGCTTATCTTTTTCTATTGTTATTATTGATTTTTTCTAAAAAATGTATTGTTATTGTTTAAAGAGTACTCTTTGTTTAAATCTGTTGTTGCTTCTTCAGATTTTGCAAGTATTATAATTAATGTAAAACTTGCAAAATAAACAAAGCAAAACTTGGACAAACACAGTAAAAAGACAGAACAACTAATCAAAATCGCTATGTGGAAACAACGCTTAAGCAAAATAATAAAAATCGATAGTATCAATTGCTTGCTTTTGAGATTTCCTTAGTTTATTTGTACAATAAATGTAGGTTATTAGTAGGGTAGCAATTGTTAGGGGTCACTTGAGGCATGCTATGCTTACAGGTACCTACCCGATAGCACTATCGTTAGTGATAGTAATATGTATTTTTTACTATTGTTAATGTCTTGTCAAGTTGCAAATTTGATTTTAATAGAACATTTTGACACTAATTGTAGTTTATTCATGCAGAGTTTAGTAAAATTTACCAGAACGTCCCCGACTTCCCAAATTGACTAATTCCTTGAAAGTGACGATAGTGAGTTGTTATGCGTGCGATTAGTTTGCTTGGGAAACAGATTAACTTGCTCATGTAGTAATGTACACCCTATGTGGTGAATTGTGTTCTTTTATTAATGATTTATTATTTTACTTAAGCGTTGTTTCCACATAGCGATTTTGATTAGTTGTTTTGTCTTTTTACTGTGTTCGTATACGTTTTGGTTTGTTTATATTGCAAGTTTTACATTATAATTTACAAATAAAAGAACACAATCCACCACATAGGGTGTACATTACTACATGAGTAAGTTAATCTGTTTCCCAAGCAAACTAATCACACATATAACAACGCACTATCGTCACGTTCAAAGAATTAGTCAATTTGGGAAGTCCAGGATCTGGTAAATTTAACTAAATTCTGTATGAATAAAGAAACTACAATTAATATCTAAATTTCATATTTCACAAAGTTTGCAATTTGACAAGATATCAACAATAGTACAAAATACAAACGGCACTCGCTAACGATAATGCTAAAACAATAGTACAAAATACAAACAGCACTCACTAACGATAGTGCTATCGGGTAGGTACCTGTAAGCATAGCATGCCTCAAGTGACCCTTACCAATTATTACAATACAAACAACCTAAATTTATTGTACAAAGAAAGTAAGGAAATTGCAAATGCAAGCAATTGATACTATCGACAATGAATAGATATAATATAATTAAGAAAAATAATTGCAAAATATTAAGAAGCAATTAAAGTAGTCCCTCGTTATCGACGGCTTTTTTATAGACGGATTTGATTATAGACTGATTGCTTTATCATAGACGGATTCGACTATCGACTGACTTTAGACTGATTCGAGTATCGACTGATATATCGACGGATTAATTGTTTATTTATATTACTCTAATATACCAACCAAAAGTGGATTAAATGATGAACAATAAGAAAATACACCGAAAACGAGAGCAAAAATAATTAGCCTAAAGACTAGGTTTTGAGTGAATCCGGATTCACCGACGATCGGAGCGTCACTTTCGACCTCCATTTTTAATGTTGTCAAAACCAGGCAGAAGCTCTAAGTCCACCCGCCTTTTACTTGCTTATTTGTGCCTGAACCTTGTATCTCTTGCGTTTATTATGGCCTCTAATGTATTCAGTGATAGACGGTGTGCCTGGTGGTAATAATGAAGGAATTGAATCCCCAGGACCATCAAAACAGTCAAGTCAAGTGCCATGTCTGACGAGGTTATGTGTAAAGGAAAAACTTAAAAGTACATAGGATAATTTTATTTGCAATATACTCTAATATGTAAGGTTATGTGTAAAGGATACACTTAAAAGTACATAGGATAGAGACCACGGATACTGTACGTGTATGTACGGTAATGCGGTATCGACGGTTTTTGCTATCGACGGCAGTCTTAAGAACGTAACCCCCGTCGATAACGAGGGACTACTGTATTATGTTCCTTCAGATAACAGATTTAAACAAAGAGTACCGGTACTCTTTTAACAAGAATACATTTTAGAAAAAAATCAATAATAACAATAGAAAAAGATAAACAATCAATACATACAGACAAAAAGAGAGCAGAGGTTATACGAGAAATTTCAAGTTAAAAATGCTTGATTAGAATCATTGATGTTAAAATGGCTTGATTAACCCTTGTTTAGCGGGACCCGACTTAAGTCGGCCTAGAGAACCAAGGACTAAGTGGCGGGGCCCGACTTAAGTCCGTGTGCAATTTTTGAGCAATAATGGCTCTGAGAGAGAGACGAGCGATGGGAGGAGCGTAGGTCGGCTCATGACCGCTCAGCACGGGTCCCGCGCGACTACTGACATTCCCTCCACACACATCCACACTCACTCACTGCCTCGCTACACAGGGAATTATGTAAGGATATTACCGTATTTTAGGGATTTTGCACTCGTCTTGCACGATCGTTGCAAGAGAACGCGTGGTCGTAGAAGGATGGTTCTGGTGTCATTGGAAAGCTCAATTATCGCCCTTTCAGGGATACATAATTGTATTACGCTCTGGCTCTTGTTTATGCATGAAAAAGGGCATGGAAACAAGGTCGTTTAGGGTAAAACCACCCGCTTGCCAGGTAGAAGTTACCGACCTAGCCGCTCGTGGAGTGTTAAAATTATTGATATCAAATTTTAGAATAGTCATAATAATTGACCTTATAAAGATTAAATGTATGCAACAATTTACTAAAGAATAGTCAGAATACAGTCACAATAATACCATGCAGTCCTTGCAACTGCCCGTATCGAGCTGTACCAGGTACCGTGACCACATAGCGATTTTGATCAGTTATTTTGCCTTTGTCCTAGTTTTGGTTTTGTTTAGTTAGCAAGTTTTACATTTTAACTAGTAAATATACTGCTCTGAGACCTTGGCAACACTTCTCAGCCTGGATCCAAGCCTATGGGAGCTAGCTGGGACATTATTCCTCCAACTTTTGGGGTGAGAGGGTATTCTCTCTTGACACTGAAGCCATTTTTTCCGCAATACCTGGTACTGGAGTGTACATTTATAGTAATACCCTCGGGTACAATAGGGGTTAAACACATAAATAATATATATATATTTGTTTTTGTTTTTTTTACTCAGGCCGCCACCTGGCCAGCGCAAAGCTCCATGGAGAGCACCTCCACTATCCCTGTCATAGAAATGGTCTAACCCATATATTAAATTATAACAGTACATTTCAACATTACTTATATATAAAAAAAAAAAAAAAAAATTAGTCTGCTTACCTTTAGCCTTAGTATTTTGTGAGTGTGTGTTCTGAGGCTTGGCCTCTTGACTGTGGGCCTCATGGGCCAGGCCACTTTTGGTCTTGTCTTCAACCTTCTCCGGGCTGCTGCTGACTGGCTTGTCCCGTATTACCTCTACGGGGCGATCAGGCTTACTTTGTTGGGGAGGATCGTGTTTTATTTTGGGAGGAGGATCGGGCTTATTTTTGGGAGAAGGATCAGGTTTATTTTTGGGGGGTGGATCGTGTTTACTTTTGGGGGGTGGATCGTGTTTACTTTTGGGGGGTTGATCGTGTTTACTTTTGGGGGTTTGATCGTGTTTACTTTTGGGGGGTTGATCGTGTTTACTTTTGGGGGGTGAATCAGGTTTACTTTTGGGGGATGAATCAGGTTTACTTTTGGGGGGTGAATCAGGTTTACTTTTGGGGGGTGAATCAGGTTTACTTTTGGGGGGTGAATCAGGTTTACTTTTGGGGGGTGGATCAGGTTTACTTTTGGAGGGCGGATCAGGTTTACTTTTGTGGGGTGGATCAGGTTTACTTTTGTGGGGTGGATCAGGTTTACTTTTGTGGGGTGGATCAGATTTACTTTTGGGGGGTCGATCAGGTTTACTTTTGGGGGGTGGATCAGGTTTACTTTTGGGGGGTGGATCAGGTTTACTTTTGGGGGGTGGATCAGGTTTACTTTTGGGGGGTAGATCAGGTTTACTTTTGGGGGGTAGATCAGGTTTACTTTTGGGGGGTGGATCAGGTTTACTTTTGGGGGGTGGATCAGGTTTACTTTTGGGGGGTGGATCAGGTTTACTTTTGGGGGGTGGATCAGGTTTACTTTTGGGGGGTGGATCGGGTCTATTTTTGGGGGGTGGATCAGACTTATTTTGAGGTGGAGGATCAGGTTTATTTACTGGAGGAGGATCGGGTTTACTAGCCACAGGTTGAACCACAGGGTTACTTATGGGTGGATCGGGCTTGTTGGCTGATCTCCCCGGTAATTCTGAGGATGGAGCGGGCAGAAGTATGTGTCCACCTGGCTCGGATTTCACCTTGACTTGTCCAGCATTAGCTAGAGCCGGGCCACACTGGATTACCGAAACATTGTTCACGTGTTGTTGTTGTTGTTGTTGTTGTTGTTGCTGCTGCTGCTGCTGCTGTTGTTTGTGTCGGGCCAAAGCACTGTTGTGGTTCACTGACACACCCGCCTCAGTCTTTATAATGGCCGCTACCTCACTAACTCCTGGAACAATAATAATCCATTACAGTATATATCTTCTGTATTATTTGCGGGTGGCGGAATAATGATAAAGCAAACCGTCTCTATCACTTACGGCACAGATTTTTAATGCAAAAATTATAATAGAAAGACATGATCATTATCAATTTCTGTAATACTCTCTGCATACCAAATTGCCCATTACCTGCAAAAATATTTCAAAAGTTGCATTACCAAAAAGATGAACATAAATGTGTTCTTCCTTTCACATGGAAGTTTGACACTGTAACAAATACAACCATGGGCACAGGCAAACTACTGTACTGTTATTGATCGTCCCTGTTTTATTTATTTTATTTTAAAAGTTTGACATTATAATTATGATAGTTTCCTTTTAGCACAATGATTGCTTCAGTGTTTGGTTAATGTTGATTATCTGGGACAAATCATCAAGTAGTGTAAAAGAGTAACAGCTATGCTACTTATGCCCACAGTTTTACCACATGGATCGGATAAGAAAAATATGTATTATTAGAAATATAATACAAACATACATTCCTGATCATCATTCATTCACAAATAGAAGCATGCATGTACACATAGAAAGGGACCTTTTTTATATTATGCATACAGTATATAAATAAAACTATATATACGATGTAATATTATCTTTTCTTTTAAAATAATTATGATATGGGAATGTTTATAAATTTATTTTTATCAATTAGGGTAAGATGCCCAATGCAGACGCCTGGACCCAAGGAGACGCACTTGAAACAAAATAACTTACACACACATAGGATGAGTAGATAATTGCATGAATGGTAGGCCAAAAAATTCTTTAACACCTAATAGTCTCGCATACCAGCTTTAGATTTTCATATTTTATTGTAGGAGATAAGATGAACTTCAAATTCCTTACAGAAAACCTAAGGATATAAATTTGTTTAAAGCTAAATTTCTCACAGTTCCCTAATTTGACCCTCTTTTCTGTTATTGCAGGTTGATAGTGTATGAGTTAAAGTATAGCACTGCATGACCAAGAGGCTTTTACTTGCACAACTGAAGGGGGAAAGGGCGCGTCCCCTTAGGGCCAGCAAAATTACCAAAATCCAATAGAGCTGTATTTTTTCAAACTGATGCCAGAAGGTCATACACCACACTGGTTGTTGTTGTTGTTGTTCCCAAAGCTGCCTGGCCGAACAGCCCCAAGGCCCTGAGCAAGGCCAAGGCCATAACCGAGCACCCCCACAGAACCCTCCCTGCCGACCACAAGAAAGCCTGGGTGACCGAAGCCACTCCATGGCGGGGAGCTGAGGAGGGTGCAGAAACGCCCGGGAAACCAAAGCCCCACCCAGGGCCATGTGCTCCTCAGCAATTATGAAGAGAAAGTTGAGGGGCAAAGGAAAAATGTGACACTTTGGCTTCCAATCTTGGTAGATTGGGAGGTCAATCCACGGAAGAGACGCCGTCACTTGAGATCTAGAAAATATATAAGTAAAAGGAACAGTCAGAGTAAGCTATGGGTATGGCAGAGTTCGCTCAGTTCTCATTCTGATAGACCAGCCCATCACCACACACCACACTGGTAGAATGCCATACTCCCCTCTATGTCTGGTATAAATACAGTAAGGTTGAGTTTCCTTCACCATTGACGAAGCTGCCTTAACTAGAACATGAGCTACCTTGGGACCTATAGACGCGCACTGCGTAAAACCTATGGAAACGCCTGTCTGCTTAAAGTAGCTGGGTTGTGTCTCCTTTGGTCCCTGTAAATTATGTGTGTTTATTTTGTTAACATTATTAAGCATAATAACCCTTTCTTTTATCTCAGGTGAATGAAACTCAACCTTATTTATACCATACATAGTGGGGAGAATGGCTCTCTACCACTGGGGTATGCCATCAGTTTGAAAAAAATGTGTCTATTGGACTTCAGAATTTTTGCTGGACCTAAGGAGTCGCACCCCTTTCACCCCCTCAGCAATTCAGAATTGAATCCAGCATTTTCTCATAACACAATCAAATTTTGTTGTGGGCCCTATCAGCCTAATGATGAAATAGGCTTTATTCCCCCCCCCCCCCCCCCCCCCCAAGCCTCTCCCTACTTTCCCCCACCATCTTCCCAACTCCCCTCTTTATCATGCGACAGAGTGGTAACATGCATGAACGCAACTCTTGCACAACAGACACAAACACACGCATATACAGAGAATATTGATCACCTGACCCCCCCCCTCCCCCACACACACACGCACACAAGCACGAACCAGTTTTGCCATAACTTTTGAGTTAACCACACGTCTACCAGTCTACCCCACAAAGCAACGGTTTTTGTTGCTTATTAGACACTTGCTATTTACAGAGATAAGCAGCTATAAAACAGGTGTATTAGCACCAAATATGCCCAGGTAAGCAAGTGGCGCTTGAACTAAACCTTGTATTAGTATGAATGTTCCATGTATAACTTCCCTGCATCCTCTAAACTCCTATGTTAATAGCCTACAATGAGTAAGCTTAGTAAAAAAAAATCTGTCTCTTTAACCCTCAACTGCCAGACGCCTTCATCTGTGAAGGAGTGGCCACGAATGAATCGCTTCCATGCTTTCACAAATTCCAGTTTCTGCTATTTGCATAATGGAAAAAACAGGTCCAGACATTTTCTAAGCATGTACAGTATTATTATTTAAATATGAATATATATATATATATATATATATATATAGGGGGTAACTAATCTTGAGTGGAAGCTCTCTGTAATACCCAAAAGAAAAAAAGGGGACTTGCCTTTACCTTTGGCTTTATACATGCATCTTAAAAGCTTGGGGTGTATGGCGAAGAATGCAAGTAAATATGTGTATTGCTGGTGTGGTATCGGTAATGCTTGTATGCCCAGCCTTATGAGGGCTTCTGCCCAGTAGGCTGTTGACAAATAGTTGTTATTATTATTATTAATGCTTGTATGAGATAAGACTGTAAAGAGTTGCTGAAAGAACCTAGAGCCAACAAACATATGAATGGATTTACGGTGATCATAATACACATTTGGAGAAGATATAACCCAAATTAGCAGTCAAAATTACTTATTACAAACAGTTTTACTAATAACTGCCACTTCTTTTGCCACTCTCTTTCTACTGAAGAGGATAACAGTTGTCACTAAAACAGCTTGGAATAAATAATTTGTATAAGCAAGTGTGGGTATTTCAACAATCATGCCAGTGTGACTTCCCTGCCATTATGGGGCAACATAAAATACATACAGCAATATATTTCTGTTACTCCCAGGCAGTTTGATAGAATGAAACCGTACTCCTGATGGATCACTTGAATGCTTAAAGTATATGTATGTATGGACGTCCATCCCAATTTGATCTGTGGAAACCTGAGAAAAACCAACCTTGGGAAGAGATGATTATAAATACCAATCATGTAACAACCAAAACAAAATACCACACACCTGCCTCCTTCTTGATGCCAGCCACACCTTCAATCACACCTGCAATAACATCACGCCAGCTAGAGCACACAGTAAAACACTAACAAAAATAAACTAAAGTTCAGATAATGAAAACTCTACAAATAATATGCAGTCTAAGTGAACTATACACCTGAAAGCCTCAACAAATATTCATAGGCCCTTCTACTAGCAACTCCAACCTTAATAGGAAAATAGTCCTGTGAGCTTTTGAAAATATGTTTACTATATACCTGATATCCTAGTACTGTAATTTAAATGTTGATTTATGTATTAATTCAAACTTCAAAATATTAAAAAAATAATTAATGATGAGTGGGCCAAGGCCGCCACAATCGCCAGAATTAGATACAGCTGAGAGAAGATTCCCTCTCCCCTTGAAGGGAAAGGTGTAGACTTAATGCGTTACAAGCACAATGGCATATGCTTCAGAAATGTGGCCTGTCAAAGTGGATGATATCAACAGAATGGAACGTAATGAGATGAGAATAGCGAGATGGCTGTGTGGGGCAAAACTGCAAGACATGATATATATCTAGTGAAGAGCTGAGGAAATGGTTAGGTATCAAGAGTAGGCTTATCAGTGATGAGATGCATACTAGTTGTTGTTGTTGTTGTTCCCTAAGCTGCCTGGCCGAACAGCCCCGAGTCCCTGAGAAAGGCCATGGCCACGATCGGGCTTTCCCACAGAGCTTTCATTGAGTGTAGATTGTGTTGTTGGCGTAAGTGGTTGTGTGAAATGCAGTCTTCTATGATGTGTTTAATGGTATGGGGTGCTGTGTTACATCCCGGGCAGGCGTCGACAATGGAGTCATCCAGTCTCTTCTGATAGCTCAGGAGAGCTGGATGGTGTCCGCATCTCAGCCTCAGCGTACTAGTAGGCTTGGGTGGCTTGGATATGTTGAGAGGATGGATTATTAAGTTGGGTGAAAAGATGTAGGTTCATGAACGTGGGGGGAGCTGCATCAAGGGGTAGACAAAGATAGACGTGGGATCAAACCTTACGGTTTTATCTGAAATAAAAAAAAAATTATAAGTGAGGCAGCTCTGAACAGGACTGCCTAGAGTACCATCATTAGGATGTGAATATGCTCCATGTAGCCCACTCGTTCTTCAAATTTTTGTATGTACTGTACAGTATTAATGGTATTTTTAATTATATTATTTTTAACTTTGTTGTTGTTGTTGTTGTTGCTGCTGTTCCCCAAGCCGCCTGGCCGAACAGCCCCAAGGCCCCGAGCAAGGCCAAGGCCATAACCGAGCGCCCCCACAGAACCCTTCCTGCCGACCACAATAAAGACTGGGTGACCGAAGCCACTCCATAACTTTGTTCATAACACAAATAACACCCCAAATGAAATTAATGAATAGATACGATCATCCCAGGATTTCACATACAAAACTTACACGCTATAACCATTACACCATCAAGACAGCTGAGAACTTTTCTACCAAATTATATGAAAGAATTGAACTACCAAACAGTACAGACATGAATAATTATGATAAACATCTTAAATGTGGAAATACAGCATTAAAACCCTTTATGAGTAAACTAAAAAACAGCATGACAGATGCTAAAATAATTTTAAGGAGAAACAAAATATTTAATGCTAGAATTGAAGTAGGCACATGGAGAGTGAGTTATGATCACATACAAAGTGAAGGTGGAGGAGGATAAAGGCCAAGAGGTAGGCCAAGGAAGAGGGGTTTTTAACCCTTTTTTGATAAGACATTTGCTTAGTTAATGCTAGATTATTTTACTAAACTGAACAAAACTGTCTGGAGGTAGCTATGTTTAGGGGTAAGCCAAGAAAGAGTGCTTTCAGTTACATGTAACTTTTAAGTAAATTAATTTTACAAGGGGAGGAGGATTCCTAGGCTTCCGCCCCCGAAGTAGGAAAAGTACCGGTAGTACTAGAAAAGAGACAGAAACTGCTAAAGTTGGGTAGAGGATGCCAAACCTCACTCTGGACAAGACCAGCCCACACACACCAAAAAAAAAAAAAAAAAAAAAAAAAAAAAAAAAAAAAAAGTGAAGAGATAAAAAAATGAAGGTCAAAACGGCCACAAGAAAAATACAGCCACAGTTATAAATGGCCTTGGATAGGTTTGGTTAGGTTGTTAAATTTGGTTAGGTTAGGGTTTGAGACTGGATATTTTGGTCTGTATCCATTTTGGTTGTGGTTGATATAACTGGACATCCATTTGGACTTGAAACCAACACAACTAGCCGTTTGTTCTGCTTATGAAAAAAGGTGTTGTGCTTACCTTGTCTAGCAGTGAAGACAGTTGGCTTACAACGTAGGATGCCCTGTAGCAGAGGAGGGGCTGTTTTAGCCTCTACGCTCACCTCAGCACCCGCATACTGATCCTTCAACTCACTGCAACAAGAAAACAATAAATTCTTGGTTATTTTTTTTTTTAGAACTAACTTACAACTGTGTTGCCCCTGAAGCTATTTATTCAAAAATATCCCCTCCACTGCATCGCACCGAGCAGGTGCCTGAGGTGTAAAACAGTCGCTGGTGGAGTCCAATAAACTCGCCAATGTGTATGTACCATCACAAAACTATCACCTGGTTCTCCATCTCAAAAGAAAGCTAAGGTTTCCTCCTTATTGTGGGCCCGTGTGTGGTGCAGTCGTAGAAGGCTGGGCTGGTATGCCTATTAATCCAGGTTCGATCCCTAGGTGAGGCAAGGATATTTTTGGAGGAACAAATTTGAGTGGTAGTACATAGTCACCAGAGGGTGCGATGTATGGTATCCAACGCTGTCCACACCCTTCATCACCCGGCGTTTCACCTTCTATTCCAATAATAATTTACATACAGTGCTCTGTTCATCTTTCCCAGGCAAGAATGGTAATTTCCCTATTTTGATTACTGAACTTAACTTATGATATATATAATCTGTTCATCTGAACTGGATGATCATTGGCCATGTTTGTTCCTATTTTGATTACTGAGCTGCATTATACTGTACAGTACTACAGCTTTATTGTGTTGTGGATGACAATTACTTAATTTACTGTATTGCTTCAAACTAAAATGGTTATCAGTCCTAGGACTCTCAGATAGGTGACTTTCTTCCATGGCTGTAAAACCAATGTGATTAATTATATCAGGAAGGTTATATTTACTATGCCATTACACAGTACAAGTACTTGCAAATGTGTGAAAAGTACTGACTATTCAATTACTAATTCAATCATTTCATACATCAGGGTATCACAAAATGACAATGACGCTTTTCCCATATTCCTAAAAGGATCTACAGTAGTTTAATGTTATACTGTGTATTAGTTACACTCGATATATAAAAATACCTTCATGCCTAGGAAGTTACTATACGCAACAGAAAATTATGGCATTTGATATAAATGGGTATGTGGGTCATACTGCCTAAACTCATTTGGAAGGACCATATTACCAGTCTTGCTAAGGCAGCCTCCCAGAAGCTGGGTGTGCTCAACCGCCTTAGGGGGTTCTTTTCCCCTGCACAGCTTCTTGCTCTGTACAGGGGCATAGTGCGCCCTTGTATTGAGTATTGTTCACATGTGTGGGGAGGTTCCTCTCACACCGCTCTCCTAGACAAAGTTGAAAGGAAGGCCTTTCGTATCATTAACTCCCGTCCACTCACCAACTCTCTGCAATCTCTCTCTCTCCGCCGCAATGTTGCATCTCTCTCGCTATTCTATCGCTACTATAATAATCAGTGTTCCTCAGAGCTATCCCAGTGCATACCACCTCCTTTACGTAGGGCACGTGGTACCCGTCTTGCAACTCAATCCCACCCCTACTCTGTGCAACTCTCCAACCCAAGAGTGAAACGTTACTCTCAAACTTTCTTCTACTCAACATCTGAGCTCTGGAACTCTCTCCCAGAATCAGTCTTTCCCTCTTCCTATGACTTAAATTGCTTCAAACTCCGTGTGTCCAGGCATTTTGGCTCGAACGTCCCTTGATTTTGGCACTGTCACTCTTTCAACTATGGGGGAGGCACTCGCTATAGGCAGTTATGCCTTTTGCCTCCCTCAATCACATAGAAAAAAAAAAAAAAAAAAAAAACTAAGAAATGTAGTGTTTTAATGAACATATAACCAAAATCAATAGTTGTCTAAAATCTTGATGCTAATATGCATGAACTATAGAGATAGGAACATTAACTTGACATTTCTATGATGCAAAACAAATAGTATTAGGCCGGGCTATACAAAAAATTTACTGTCGGGAAAGAGTGATAGTACGGTAACTAAAATCACAGATTATGTCATAGCTAGGTTATTGGCAAAGTATTCAAATTCTGAAAGTGCCTATACATAACAAAAAGTTCAAGAAATGATGATGAAGGGAGAATATCGTACATATGGTCAGCATGTGTGGCTGCGAGCGAGGTTGCTAGCTGCTGCACTAAAGCAGGATCCTGGCAAGAGAGGAGTCGCCGAGCCTCCTCAGCAACACGAGGATGGAACAACAACGATCGAGAATCTCCCACGCCCACACACCACGACGGTAACGGCAGCTCAGGAAGTACTGGAATAACAAAATACACATTAGTCATCTAAAAAAAAAAATTATTAGCATCATACAAGATACCATAGTTACTGATGTTAAAATACAACAGGGCTTATCAATGGTAAGTCTTTCATTTAACCAATGGACTGCTAATAAATGGACAAAATAAAAGATCAAGTTGAGGGAGCGAGGGGTAGTGGGGTATAAAGAGATACTATACTGTACTACTATTTTCTATGTGTCGCCCAATTTTGAGACATTTTCTGTCACTGATACAGTATTTGCATTTTTTTTTAACTATCTATCTATTGCTGGACGCCGTGATTTACATTTATAAGAAACTAAAACTGCCATTATTGTACATAAAAGGTATGTTGCACACTAACATTTATGATATGTAATGAGGACAGCTGACCCTGTGAGCTATGTTCTTTTATGATATACAGTATAATATAAATATTCTATTACAATTACACAATAAAAGCTAATAGCCCATATTATAGAAGTAAGAAGTATAGATTTGAATATATATATGTAAGTAAATACAGTATGCCTGTACAATTACCGACTATAATTTTATAAAAGGTTACATATAGAAGCAAGTATGATTAGAAATGAGCCCTCACAAAGATCCCACAAAGGCAATCCCTGGGACACTTTTAGTTGTGTGGCGTGTTCTCTGCTTCGTCAGCTGAATAAATACTAAACACTTCAAACAATTGAAACGGCGGACATTTAGTGGGTGTGGTAGTACGTCCTAGCATGTTTCACATGCTTGCACCCAGTCAGGGGACATCCTGACGACGTATACAGACTAAACACACAAAGCCACTCCAACAGCTTCCTCTCTCTCCAACACCCCTTCTCCCCTCTCTACACGCTTCAGAAAAATTGGAAAAGTAGAATGTAAATTACGAGGTGCCGTTGTAAAGGCTTATCCCTCAATACCTTCATCTGATCTGATCTGAGGTCTAGAGTTCCAAGGTGGTTGTTATCCAATATTGAATTTCTCAATATCTTCAGCATTATCATTATCTAATATCATATTATATTACAAGCACAAGGTCGTACTATAGCTATCTGCTCATCGGCAAACTTTTATAAACAAAATAAAGTAAATCAACGAATGCAGTAAAGTAAAGCTAAACACTTTCGGCCCTGTTTCAAAACGGTCAAACTTACTGTAAACCTACTGTAACTGTAACTCGTAATAATTATGGCACGTAAACACAGTGAAAAATGCATTAACCCGTTCAGTACCGGTGCTATCCTTTTAATTATCTTCTGGCAATGATTAGACAATTTTATTCAGCTTAGGAAGGACCTCTAGCAATAATAAGGCTTAAGACTATCACAACCCACCCTTTTAACTACCACACTGATATTTGGTATTGATAAATACGCTTAAACGTATTTTATCAATACCAAATAATGTGTAAATATAGCTAGAATAATATACAGCTCACGTCGTTGGTACTCAAAGAGTTAATCACATTGCTCTTTGATACAACATAATTTCGTAGCGTATTTAACTATTTCGATAACCATCATAGGTATTAACAATATAAATCAGTCAAATAATCAAATCAAAATATTTGAAAAATCATATCTGTTGTAAATGTACAATGTCAAAAGTTGCGCCGAACGCGGCAGCAAAATATTTCCCGCCAAAAGTGAGCCGCACTTGTGGCGCCATCTATTGCGGGCCGAGGGAAGCTTGAGTTCAGCCGGTTGCCGCTAGATGACACTACAGTACTTGAATGGCGGGCAGTTCTGAGAATAGATGCCTATCCACGAATAATTTTAGCATGTATTGTCAATATCGACGAAGTTAGTCGTACATACACATTTAATGGTAAATACAAAAATAGCAACACATAAATATCTAATAAATAAAAGTTCGTCCTGAGAAGCAAACGGCCTTGGCGGATGAATAACAAAAACGTTGGGATAAACGTTTCTGGCCTGACAGGCGAGGTCTCACACTGCGCAGCTCCTTGTCCCATCAGCTGAAGCATCCAGTTCAGGGTGAAAAGCTGCACTACATACACATATTTACTCGCAATCCATTGATCTTTTATAGCGTGAGGATTGCGAAGCAAGCAAAAACACTCTTATTTGCACTTTACAATGCACATAACTTATTTCTCAAGGTAATAAGAGACTCAAAAAGGCAGTGTTCAATACTCTATATTTAGAAGTTGGTAAACTAATCGCTAGCTGTTCAGATAAATTGGTCATGCATAATAGTATCGTAGTAATCTTTCCACGGTATATTGATTATCTTGCGATTGCTAATACCAAGTTCATACACAAAGGGCGTAGACTCAGGAACGCGTTGGATTGTAATTTATATTTAGCACATTTTTTAAGGCTAACTTTGTACGTAGGTTTATCCTTCAAACAGTAGATAACGTTCTCTAGTGGAAGTGTTGTGAAGCGGGAAGGCTATGTCCTAACATTTTAACTAAATTTGACAAGATGAACGTGTGCTAATGTTATCGTACTGCTCTACTTTTGTCAAAATCTGCTAGAGTTTTTAATAAAGCTAGTAAATAAATACATGGGATCGATTGCAATACCTGTATTTTGTTTTGCTGATTAGGTCCTTGCAAGATAAAAGTCCAATAAATCGATTAATCTATAAACAATAATTATTCAGTAATGTTCAAGAAGAAATATAAGTTTTGTGAGGTTTCAAGCTTTCCAGCTTAGATAGCTATGCAGGGTTCATAATATAAATATATGTAATGATTACATTATCCATAAATATAATGTTAACAGAAGGAAGTAAATGTCATTTGTACTTCCTCTATTACTTCATCTACCCTTAGTGTAAACCTAACCTTGCTCCTCCTTTGCACCGTATAAATAAACCGGCACTTGATTTTAACCGTTTAAATATTGTGGCGCTTTGTACATATTTATAAAGGCTAATAAACGAATGTACAGGGTTTATGAAGGATTCGTGGGAGTTAATAGAGTAAACTGATATGGTTTGTATCCCCGTCGATACCTTAGGCGCTTCCAAGGTTGAATACAATCGCAGTTGTTCAGAATACAATATAAATAATGTTGCGTCATCGTATACTGCGCTCATATTATAACACTACTGTTGCATTGTGTTCCCAGTGATATAGATATATACAGTATATATGCATCATTTTGAGACCTAACCAAAACAAATCAGTATACCATAACGCCTTTTTCTCTTTCTGGCTGCGATTATGCCAATTTATTAAATACAGGAAGGACTTGCGGGAACCAAAAAGTTACGCAAAGTACCGTATGTACAGGTATTGCGCTTTTGTTTCCTGCAGATCCTTCTTAGTTGAATAAACTTGTATAATGATAACCAGAATATAAAGAACACTTGCATTATAGACTCCGCAATACGTGTGCGTGATAATTATAGAACACATAACTAACAATAGGTACACATGTCATGCGTTTGAACACGTTTTATAAATAAAAAAATTATGCAATGCATCAAAATCCTGAAGTGTTGGATTTTTTTTTAACCAAAAACGATTACTTGAACTGTGTATGTGTATACCAATTTGTTATAATGTTATGTTCTATTATGCACACCCAATGTTGATTGTATAATAGTACTGAATGCATTAACTTAGATATATTTTGACCATATAAGACAACGCCATTATTTCAGGCAACAAAGCCAACAATATACAGCCGTGGACCGTTCTACATCCTTTGTAAACCTAAGGATAAGTATGTGTATAAATGACGCAACTCAAGTTGTAATCAGTAGTACACTCAAAATACAATACGGGTATGAAACGGGTAATTAAAGTGCCATAATAATCTGCTCGTTTAAAGCTATATTGATGGTAATAAACTCGTGTAATTCTAGGATCGAATGGTAAATCACTATCAATGTATCCAATAATTATGCATACCTCTTCATACCCTTGATTTTTTGTTTACAGAATGCATGTGAAACCACTACCTTTCTTGTGTTTTACTGCGTCTGTTTTGCTGAACTTTATGCATACATCCAATTAAATAGACTAAATAGCTCGACTAATTCGCACGATACAGTAGTTGTTGTTGTTTTTCCCCAGGCTGTCTGGCCGAACAGCCCCAAGGTCTCGAGCAAGGCCAAGGCCATAAACGAGCGCCCCCACAAAATCCTCCCTGCTTACCACTAACAAAGCCCGGGTGACCGAAGCCACTCCAAGGCAGGGAGCTGAGGAAGGTGCGGAAACGCCCGGGAAACCAAAGCCCCACCCAAGGCCCTGTGCCCCTCAGCAATTATGAAGGGAAAGTTGAGGGGTAAGGGAAAAATGTGACGCTTTGGCTCCCAATCTGCCAACTTCTAGGTTGGCAGTAGGGAGGTCAATCCACGGAAAAGACGCCGCCACTTGAGATCTAGAAGATATATAAGTAAAAGGAACAGTCAGAGTAAGCTATGGGTATGGCAGAGATCGCTCAGTTCTCACTCGGATAGACCAGCCCATCACCACATGACTAGAACCCAATCCTCTCAGCATCAGCTAGGAAAGGCCCTAGAAAGCCGCCTTTGGCGGGGGGATAGCTCCCCTATTTCAACTCCTTTCGGGGTTGGGCACCCGCCCGGTAGTATTAATCAAGGGCTAATAGAAACTCTTACAAAAGGACAAATTTATAGTAACATAAAATTCAATTTATGAGCAAGGTGACCGGCGAACTATTAATTTTGAATACTAGATTTCTAAATATACACTGTAATTTTAAGTTACTATAATTTACTAAGCGGAGGATGTTGTAGGCACCAGTCGTTCAGGGAAGTACTCCCGAGGAGCTCTTAACAGTAGGTGGTGTAAGGATTGCTAGACATCCTGTTTTACCACCTAGTCTCCTTTTCGCTCGCTCTAGCTCTCTATTTCTGTCTTAGTAACATAGCCTACACCTTTAAAAAAAAAAAAAAGCTTGATCGTAAGATACACACACTCATGATTTCTAACACTCCACAAGAGCTACACACCCTATACTATCTTATTTTTTGTTTTCAATTTCTTATTTTGGCGTAGGGATGGGGTGACCTTACCGCCCGCCACTTTTATGGTGCTATCAGCTTCTGTATCAGTAGACCACTGGTCCCATCTTTAGAACACTCCTGTGTTCAGTATGCTTCCGGCCAGGACCCCCACGGGGGTAAAGAAACTGTGGTAAAACTGTTATCCGGGTGAAGCGGGCATCACACTGGGCCAAATTCTTGTCATTCTCCAATCTCCAGTCTCCGTTTCCAGTCAGTGGCGCCGGCAAATTCTATCACACACGCCAAGCGTCCTGGCTGCGTGAGTCTCCTACACAACAATATCAATGTCCGACCTTAGCATATATTGGTCCGTTTCACCTATACTGTAATGTATAGTAATATGAATTTACATCTACAATTATAATGCAATATGACTCAATCTACACGTTAGTGTAGTGTAGTGTAGTGTAGTTGTTTTTAAATTTGAAGCTTATATGAGGACATTTATATTTTGAACTTTTTCGATCCATACCAATCGCCGTGGCGTAGGCTATAGAACAGTGGTTTCACTTAAACTGTAGAATAATATGGATTGATATTGACAAACTTTGTGTAATAGGACCCAATCTATACGTTAATGTTGCTATGTTTTGCGTGTGAAGCTTATATAAGTAGCTATGAGGAAGTTTTTCGCAAAATATAGGCTATAGGCTATAGCCTGACGGAGCCCCTGTCGTTACCTCGGCACTAAACGATCGTTTATATTGTCCTGTTTCACCAATATTTTAGAGTAATATGGGTTTATATCGACAATTATATTTCAATATGACTCAATCTACAAGTTTGCGTGATTATGTTCTATATTTGGAGCATTTATGAGGAAATATTTTGAACTTTTCGGAGGTTGTAGAATGCTTGGTAGGCTATAATCCTGTGTATGCGGGTAGACCTGTATTTATCTCAATAATTTGGTAATGTTACAATATATTTTTACATTTTACATTCATAAATAGTCCACTAATATACTAGGTTAGGTTAGGTTAGGCTAGGTTAAATATATTGTTCAATGATTCTTAGTAAATAGGCATCTGAAAAACAGTTCCTCCTGCTACACAACCGAATGTTTTCGTTTCATACCAATCGCCGTGGCGTAGGTATAGGAAGTGGTTATTTAGCTGCAAGTGGTGTAGCTATTTTAGCATTAATTCACTTAGTTTATGTCTATCCGCAGCCCTTCTCACAATCAAAACACACAATTCTGTAGCAAAATATATATTTTGACGTCATATACTTGAGATATCAATGAGATTAAATGCGAGCTGTAAAGAGGCTGACAATCTACCTCTATCAAAAAATGGAACTTCCCACCCAGTGCGGGAAGCATCCTAGCTCCATCAAATGGTGAGATTTGTGCCGAGACTGGCGGTAGCTCCATTTTTTGCGGAAGAATGACGAGAATTGGCCCAGTGTGATACCCCCTTGAGTGACTTCTCTGGGTCTGCTCCTTCAGTGCTAATGGTCTTAATCCACTTAGTGGAAAATGGCACTGTGGAGTGGGGGGGATGTCTGCGAGCCTGGAGGCAGTTTCTGCCCTTTTGTGTGTGTTTTTTTTTTGGTGTTTTTTGTTTTTTAAAGACCTCCGTCTACGTATTGTGAAAAACCTGTTATCCTCCGGCAAATTACGGGGTGAGTGAGTGAAGTGAGAGACAGTGAATGTACAGTATGAGGATACATGTTTTTCATAATACGTGTTGCTAGCTCCAAACGCGCGAGCAACTGTGGCTTTCAACCATGCGACACATCCCCTTTTATTTATGTACATCAAACATGGGGTTACTTCCTCTGTAAGCAAGGCATCAGATTGAGAGATAGAGAGAGTGTGTGTGTGTGTGTGTGTGTGTGTGTGTGTGTGTGTGTGTGTGTGTGATAATAATTGTCGATTTATTGTTCATTGCAGCTCTGAGGCTGAAAATCTAGTTTTTCTTAAACCTACAGTAGGTACCTTAACTACGAGGTCTCATGCAACCTTTGGCGACCATGAGGTGCCTGGCTTCCCACCAAGCACTGTACATACGCAGATGCACTTTGTATTTGTGAGAAGATGTGTAGGCTAACACAGGCTGATAGCAGCTTGGTTAGGCAGGAACCACGATACAATTCTCTCCGTCGTTATGGCCGAAAAAAAAACTTTAGGATTCTGGTGGATTCGAACCCTGGCCCCGGCCACTTGCGGTCAGCACGAAACAACGCGCCTTAACCGACTGGACCACAGCGATCCGTGTGTGTGTGTGTGTGTGTGTGTGTGTGTGTGTGTGTGTGTGTGTGTGTGTGTGTGTGTGCGCGCGCGCGCATCAATAACTGACAATTTCTTTGCAAAGGAGTAGATATGCAAATCTACGTTCTGGCGCCCAACTCCTGGGGGATCATGCGGTGTTGTATGGTAGTAAAGCTCAGAGCAGTCAAGTTAAGAAGCCTATACATATGAATGTTATAGATGAAAGGGTGTTTCTAAACAATCTAATTCGATACAAATTTCTTGCACGGCTGGAGAGTATTGAGGAGTTTGTCAGTAGCTTAACTGATGCATTGTATCATTGTGCTAATATCAGTAGGAGTCAGCCCAATGAACAACAGGTGAATAATAGTATGGGTAGATGGGAGAAGTTATTAAAATATAAAGACTATTTTAAGACGTGGAAAGCCATAGACTGGAAGGGAGAGTATGGCAACAAAGGAAATACAGATGATTGCCCGACTAATTATGCGTTTAAAGATTATTTTGAGAATGCTCTAAACCTCCCAACCAATGTGGGGCTTTCCAATCATGAAGTGTTTAATCATGTATTTATCCCTGTGTTAGATGAGGTTATAACGCCTATATTTATCCCTGTGTTAGATTAGGCATTAGCCTAAGGAAATAGAACAGCAAATTTAACCAGTGAAATCTGATAAGGCATGTGGACTAGGTGGTGTGTCGCCAGGGCTGTTCAAAATAATGTCAGGTTCTTGGATTTTGACTCTTTTGACGCTCTTCAAATTCAATATACGGTGTTTCATTAAGGTGTGTACCCACAGTCATGGGCAAAAGCAAAGTTGTTTACGATTTTCAAAAAGGGTGATCAATGATCAGTCAAATGTAAGAATTACTCGTGGAATTTAATATCATAAACAGTATTTCGAAAATCTATGACATGGTGCTGTGTTCACGTTTGAAATAGTGGTATAAACCATTTACAGAACAGGCAGGAGCTCAAACGAAACGAGGATGCTTAGAGCACATAGTAAGCTTACGTTTGCTTTTGATATGGCGAAGAGGAACAGACTACGGTAAAATTGTTCGTTACATTAGTCGACTGTACACACGCATACGACTTAGTACCGAAAAGTACTTTTTCCGCTTATTACGAAGGTTAGGATGTGGTTCATACACCGTGTGTATATGGATCTTGAGCGTGCTCACCACTTTACCGCCGCCGCAGCGGGGTCCAGCCAACGGGCCGGCCCCTCCGGCCTTTTGACCCAAGAACGAAGAAGACTGGGATATCCAACTTCTTGTCTATTGTTTATTATTTTTGTTAATGATTTCATTAGAATGATAAAGGAAACATGCGAGCTAGATGGGTTACTGATGTGGTTACACGTACTAGTACTTATGGACGATACTGTACTACTGGCAACAACTAGGCGATATATGATAAAGAAGCTATCTATATTACAGAGATATTGTACCGAGTATAGGATGAAGATTAATCAATCAGAGCCAGTTTTTTTGTAATCAGCGGTAGTAATGCAGACTCTGAGCCGTTGATTGTAAATGAGCTAGCTGTGAACCATTGTGATACCTATGTTTATTTGGGTTCACCATTTACGAGTGATGGCTGTGCTTCATCAGCTGTTAGAACCCATGCTAATGCAAAGATGTGGCATGTACAGTACATAAGTATAATTATATCATTTGTAACGAAGAATAAAGCTGTTCCTTTTATAGTGAACAAACGAGTACTTGATGCGTGCCATACGTCAACATTTATTTATGGATGCGAGTCGTGGTTGTATTCGGATCTAAAGCCGGTTAAGTTGTATAACTGGTGTTTGAAGCAGTTACTTGAAGTGAGGCAAACTACTTGTAATGACGTTTTTTATATTGAGTTGAGGTATCTTCCATTACAATACCTTGTTAAGTTCAAACAGCATACATTTGTTTATAAAATGTTGCAGGAAAAATCCAAATACCGAGATAACCTGCTTTAATTTGCCATTGGTGCCGTGATTGATTCGAATACTGTTACAGGTAGATTGGTGAGCGGATTCGTGTCACAAGATACAGGACATATGAGTGTTGCGATGCGAGATGTCTGGAATAAAGAATATTGAGTCTTCTAGACGTAAGACCTATAGGGAAATTAACCCTTCATATGAGATGCTTAATGTTGCATAATAAAGAAAGACATACTATTAACTAAGTCCATGCATTATAATTTACTCGTTTTCGCGTGAGTGGGCGCTCATTAGCTTGTGAGACACGTTGGTGATGTATCTATGGACCTTGGAGCTGAGCAGAATGAACAATGTGCGGTACAAAACTGTCCGCTCACCAGCCACCTCAGGCAGACCTATCATTTCGAAACTTTCAACAGTTAATGCATTCGGATCAGTTCACGCCCAAGATCTTATATTTTGTAAGATCATGCATGAGATTTTGGCTGCTTATTGATTTATTCGGACAATCAAAGGTGCTGAGGATATTCAGGGTTTACATTATATTGCTTGTTGTGTCACTTATATTTGGCAAGGGGTTTGTTTTTGGGACTCCAGTTTGCACTAGCGTTATTATATTGCTTGTGTCATTAATATTTGGTAAGGGGTTTGTTTTTGGACTACAGTTTTAACTAGCCTCGTGGATTAACTCTTGTAATTCTTGTTAAAACGACGCTTCTTAAAAATGGCTATTTAATGGTCTTACACAAGCATATAAAATACTCGGATCTTGGCCGTAACGGAGCCCTTTTTGATAATTTGCCCTGGGCGGTCCCTAAATCACCACCTTCTGCAGTAGCGATGAACAATAAAATCAGGCGCCTCTTAGTTATTTGTAAAACAAATATAATTAAACTACATATACACATACGTTGCCCATGTTGTATGAGAACCATTTCTGAAGATTTTCCTCTTAGCGGCTCGCTGTTGGGCCTTTTGCAAGAATGTTTATATAATTGGCTATTCTTAGATATTACAGAACAAAATGTAATGCAATTTCTCACATTTATACTTGGATCTAAAAGGGCCGTAACGGAGCCCTTTTCTTAATTTTCGTTCTGGGCACCTCGCAAATCGGCGCCTTCTGCAGTAGTAACGAAATAAGAAATCATGGCCTCACATTTTTGTCTAAAGTAAATTTCATGGAACTACTGTACATATACAATACACATGCTCTGGTATATTGTCCTAGCTGTAAGGGGACTATTTCTTAAAAATTATGCCCTTGGCAGCCCACTGTAATCCTCCTTCTGCAGGAATGATGGAAAGTAAAATAGGCTATTAGTTATTAATCAAACAAGTGTAATGCAATTGGGCGTGAAAGGGATCTTCATTGTGTGGTCCAATACTCCAATTGGCTTTCTGCAGACTCCCTTTTTCTTATGTTATTCTGTCCGTGGTTCGACACTGGGTGGGGGTAGAAATATGTTTATATAACTCACGTGCTTTTATGAGATATACTATTATACGTCATAACCAACAGTGATAAGTAATACTGTATTGTTTTAATTTAGAGGTTTTTCAGAAGTTGGACTATAACGTCTAGCAGATGGAAATCATAACACGCAACGGTACACAGTACAACCAAGACAACCATTACTTTAAGATATTTATACCACTAACTGATGACTTTGCTCAGCTTAGGAAGGATATCAAGTAATCAGACGGTTCAAAACTACTTTAGTTGACCCTCAACTAGGGCCTACAGTCCTTCATAAGTTGAATAATAATAATATAACGTCTGGAGGTATCTAGTATAAAACAAAACTTGGGATTCATCAGATGAACCGGGATAATATAGCCGTTGGTTATTGTAGAGCTAAACAAATGGGCAAATGCCCATGCACACACACATCTGGTAATATAATCTAGTTTCCGATTAAGTATGCCTTGTTAACTAATTTGTTTACCATTTCAATGCTGGCGTAATTTTATAGATTTTTCAGACTAGACGATTAAATTCAGTTTAAGAAGGTACAGAATATTTTACAAAAAAATATAAACCCGATATCCAGTGTTATAGACCTACCAAATACTTTCATTCTCCACAAGGTGTCCTGGTATATATATATATATATATATATATATATATATATATATATATATATATATATATATATATACCCGGTATACTGTATATATATATAAGAAAAAAAAACCAAAAAAACAAAAAAAAAATCTACATATTACTTTCACTACGCCCACGTTTTGCCAATCCTGAATGTTTTATGACAGTAAAGCTCCGTCCACACGATCGAGCAGTGTCCGGCGGGCTGTGCCCCCTCACCGGGCAAAGTCTGTTGTTGTTGTTGTTGTTCCCCAAGCTGCCTGGCCGAACAGCCCCAAGGCCCCGAGCAAGGCCAAGGCCATAACCGAGCGCCCCCACAGAACCCTCCCTGCCTACCACAATAAAGCCTGGGTGACCGAAGCCACTCCATGGCGGGGAGCTGAGGAGGGTGCGGAAACGCCCGGGCAAAGTCTGTTGAACACGCTTGTGTTGTTGTCCACACGGCAGCCGGGCAGTGATTGGCCAGTCAAAGTCTGCCAGTGGTCATAGTAGGTGCTCGGCAGGGCTGGGTCAGTGGGTCCAGTACGATCACCATGGTCCCCAACAACAATAATCACAGGACAATTATATAACCTATATATCCAAGCAGATGCCAATAGGAGGGAGTGTATATCAGCAGAAGCTCGATTGAAGGCAACACCTCATGTTTGTTTCAAATGTATGCAGCTACACTTATTTGCAGTATATTACTAGATTATCCAAGCATATTTTGTCTTGCATAATTCCTGAAACGTGTCGAGTAATATACGAAGTACTCAAACAAGAGTACTTGCAGGTGAGATTTGTATTGAGACGACCCAACCTAAGTTTACATAAAATTAATTAAATAATGCAATTACGGATATGTATCGACAGGAAGCTATTATACAAGAATGAGAAGACCGGCAAGAAGGAAACATACACGAATGTCCATATTACATAATAATATGCAGTCCCCCCTTTATTGTCACAGTGGTACGGTACACTCGGCAGTAAAAGTCCCGCTGCATCTACTGCCTCACCGTGACCCCCAAAATGCATAGACTCGAAAATGTATTGTGTACAAAACCTGCATAATTGCGGCAAAACATGGCACAATGTTAACTATGATGTTGGAAAGGAGGGGTAACCTATATTGGGGGTCGGAAGATATTGGGGGTCGGAAGGTGGGAGTTTGAAGATAAATATTTCATCATACTTATACAAATAATCTTAATATATATATTACTAATATTATTAATAACTTATCAATATAAATGGGGACGCTCCCCATACATTATTCTGAAGCTAACGTTTAATTCATACCATCAGTGACATTTAATTAATAAGTGGTTGCACACATTACATCCTAGTTACCTTCCACCAGATTTTTTCCTGATAGATAACCGCATAATAGGATAAAATATATCTTTTGATTAACCCCTTCTGTACTGGCGAAGTATTGTTTTATTTTGTACATTTAGACGATTGCATTAAGCTTAAAAAGATATATGGTAGCTAAAGGGATTGAGATCGTCTGTAGCCTCCTTTTGATGGGTAGACTTTCTTCCTATGCTGAGTAAAGACTTATTGTAATTGCCAGAATATAATAAAATGGATGTCACCGGTATTGAAAGGGTTAAAGATCAAGCTACACAGTATTCCCCTCCTTCCACAGGCTCCCTTTATCCCCATTCCCGCCGGCAAACCGCCGGGCAGTGTCTGGTGATTTCGCTCAACTACATGCACGGGCATATCCCTGGTTTGCCCGCTGAATTTGCGCCACATCGATAATTTCCCTTGTGCCCGACGGGCAGTGCTTGACCGTGTGGACGGGGCTTAATGCAGAGGTTTCGAAACTACATGGTTGTAACTCCACCATTAGGCCTATTGCATCAAATACACTATCACCGTCAATCCGTCATTAAATACATTTGCTTAATGTAACTAATAATCGGCTATCACGCAAATACAAGACATACTAAATTAACATATTCCATATATATTAGCTTGACATATTTACCAAACAAAGCAAATTCGTGTTTCATATCGTTTAAGCCGTGATTTTTCGGTCCCGTCGCAAGATCTACCCCGAAAACTGTTTTTCCGGTCCCGTCGCAAGCCCACCTTTAGCAAGCGAGACACCAATATTATCTTGCGACGGCAAGAGAGCTCTGGAGCTGGGTTGACGGCAAGCTGAAACATCTCACTCAACTTACTGTTTCTTCATTCTAATTTATTTCGGTATATTTGTTTACCCAAACATGATCTTATAATTTACTTGCCTATTATTAGGAAGTAGAGTAATAAGAGCCCACAGTAACGAATATCCAATTGTTGATAATACATTAATGTCGGGTAGTACGCTTGGTTAGATTTTGTCCACGAAACAACAAACCTGTGACTATGCTATTTACCGATTGTTTTTTCACAACAGAATTGCATTTGTATAATCCTTATGATAATTAAATTGGCGGTGAATGTTATTCCGATGAAATGGAAGTTGTATAGCCTAGCCCTAGCCTATATATTTGTAAAATGGTGCGCTGGCTTGGAGCAAGCCTCTGTTGTTTTTCCCGTCTTGTGATGATCTTGCGACGGGACCGGAAAATCACGTCTTTATAGTTATTCCTGAGTATAGCAATACATCACAGTAAATATTTTCCTCGATAATTAGGGTGGAGTAACCAATTAGAACACGGTGACACAATTAAATACTTGAAATAAAGAAGGGATACTTACAAATAATTAAATATTGATTGTCAAAATATACCTTATCGTACATTACGATTTTAATATTCGTTATTTGTTGGCATTTTATCGATTTCGCATACTAATTGGACAATCGTGGATAATCTACCCGAAAATGTTAAACGCCATCAAAGAATACTGATATACTGTATACCGGTACTACTATCGTAAACTGTAAAAAACTAATATGCACTGTACTGTTTTATTGTAAACTACAACAATTTAGTTGCACTATGGAATATGTATATCCCTACTATCAATACGCAGGGGATGGTGTCTAAGCCCTAAACGTTTACTATTCTATTAGCCCCATGAATATTCTTTCCTCTCACTTAAACATTAGGCTACCATGGTGCGGTGGGAGTATAAACATGATTAGATTAATATATTCGAGAATGGATAATAAGTCGTAGGCATGTGCATTAACCTTTAACCGTCTTGGTGGTGTAATGGTTAAGGTGTAAACAATCTGTGTGTGATAACCCGGGTTCGAATCCTGGTGGATCACACAGTCATGTGCTTTCATTAATTTCATTGGAGGTGTTTGGTGTTGTGGTGAAGTTAATAAAAAATAGATTAACTCTTCCCGTGTATCTTATTTATAGATATGAAAGAAAAAAATGCTACGCCCAACGGCTAACATTAACTCATGTTCTTGGAACTGGGTGTCATTTTGAACTAAAAATAATTCTACCTGTCGGTAAATTTTGTTTCCTTTCCCGTGATAATAGTAGGCCCTATTCTAAGTTTTCAACCATAATTTAAGTATTAATCGAAGACATACAATATGTATATTTGTGTTTTATGTGGTCAGCGGATCCCTAGTGAAGCAGGTGTTGTGTGGCCTACATCCAGGGCCTGAGTCACCCAGGGGCCAGGTATGCCGGTGGGCCAGACTCAATATGCCCCGGACTCGTTGTACTCCTGTAATACTGCGCAAGCGCGACCTACTTCCATTTCGGTTATATTTATCTACAACACATACAGACATTAACAATTTAAAACAACATAGACAAATGTGAAATTGATCACTAAAATGAGTGTGCTTGTTTTATTGGATTGCTTTACTATGGAGTTGTCAGACCATGACAAAAACATGCTCCGCCCACTTCCGATGTAAAGGTAGAGGGTTTTGGCATCTTCATGTTATTGCCACTGGACGATAAACAAAATCGGCAATACCTTCCCAAGGGTAACTCTTTAACAGGAATAGACTGAGAAAGGGGCTCAGAGAGCATGTGGCACCTCGAGTCAACGATGCCAGGTGCCTCTAGTATGGGAAATAAACATAGGACAGCAACCGATGGCAACACTTCTCCAACCAAGGGAGAGTTGCCTAGTGCCACAAACCGACGCGAGATAAACAAATCCACCGTACACGGTCGAGTGCGCTAGAGCTGCAGACGTGCCCCAGCGTTCAAGAGGGAAGGACGTTCACCGCTCTGAATACATTATTTTATATCGTGCATATTTATCGATTAAGCGCGGGCGTCTTATTTATTTAAAGTCTGCGGCATTTTCATATTATTCAACGTGCATGATTAGTAAAACAAATAAGCCACTATAAATGCATTTTAGCAGCCTCCATATCCTGAAAGGCTGGCCATGGAAAAGAACGTTGGGAGAATATTAAAACGTCACACGTCAATAAGTTGAAAGTAAACTAAATCGAATTGCTTCTGGCACTATATTTATGTGGAATGAAATACACGCACATAAATAATGTCTCCCAGTTCAAGTGAGAAACAAGGTTACTATCCATAGCCCAGTGATTTCAAGTTTCCAGTCAATGAATGGCTTGATACAAGAAAATACCTTCCTATAGTTAGGCTATGCTGTTTAGTTTATACTTAAACGTACGCTGATTTTCAACTCTATATAACATTACTTAACAGTATCGGAATAGTGTGCATTAGGCCTACAAAGACTAAAGCTATTTCCACAGTGATCCTGTGCATTATTATCAATTAGCACACCCGTTTCAGTATTATTTTTGGATTCAGGCACCACCGAGTACACTATTTTCCAGTGCATACATTGATAAATCAATAATTTTTAACTGAATAGAGGTATTTATGGTCATATGATGCATACATATTATATATTTTTAATAATTATCGTTTTAAATGCAACAGTCAAACCTTTTCTATGTATTGCATAGGCCTATACAATTTGAAGGATCTAATTGGCCAACTAAATATACAAAGGAATGCGAACAACAGACAAACTAGTTTAAAGAGGCTGCTCGTTTATAAGTGAAAAGAAAATATACCGTAGCTTAATAATTACAGTATACCCGTGTGTGCATGTGTCATTTTTCCATGCCTTTCTCTGCTATAAAACTCGAGCAGATGAGGGTTGCTAACTTGCTTGCATAAATTATCTAAACGTATTTTGAAAGTCGAAACAGTTTCACACTTTATTACATCATGTGATAGCATATTCAAAGCATTTACCACACGGTTGAAAAATAAAGCCATTGCTTGACCAGACTTTAATAGTTTTTCAATTTTTTTGAACCCATTTCCTCTCGTGTATTTCGACTGATCAACTGTGAAGTACTTGCAAACATCAAGATTATTATGGCCCATGACGATAATTTGACATATACAGTATTTATTTGTGTATTCATTCAGGGACAAACCTTACCTCTATCATTCCTAGCCTACTACTCAAAGCATGAAAATATTTAATTCACCTCCGAAACTTAATCCAATAGTCGCCTACGTTTCCTTGACATCGTAATTGATCAATCTAATAAAACTTTCTCTACATCCACCTATAGGAAGCTTACATATCCCGACCTAACGAAGAGAAATTCGTTTCATTCCAATGTTATACAAGAGAAATCTCATATCTACACTATACTCTATTCAACTGAAGCATGCATCTGGAACCTAGGATTGCCAGACTGTATTGTATTAACGTTTCCTGTATCGTGATATAGTATTTCTTGTATTTACAGTACTGTCTGTTATCTTATTGTATGAATAAACTATATTCCGTGTACACTGTTTGCATTCCTACTCCAAGTCAAACACCCTCTAATAAATGCCTTTAATAATATCAGCCCTTCAAAAATACAGTAAAATTATAAAGATAATAACAGAAGATAATAATATATAGACTACGGGAGATCAATAGGAAATGCTAGAAGACAAGTCACAAAGCTTGATTTAGCACAAACTAAAATAAAATATATCTGAAAATACATGGTTATAGTTAGTTTTAATTTATACAAACAAAATCTATTAACTACAATACAAATGTTAGTTAGTGTATGAACAAAATACAAGACAGCCAAGATAGGGAGGGGGGGGGGGGAAGTCTAAATCAATAGTTCACCGGCAATGTTGCTCATAAACTGTGTAATTCCAAGTTACGGTAATATTAACTATACTTGACAGTCGTCGAGTGTTTCTAATGGCACGTGACTATCACTAATTAATTCAGGTCGTAAAAGTATCGAGTTAATATCAATGTGCCATTCTCTTTATACCACACAAATTATCATCAAGGATTTCAACAAACTATCGATTTTGATGTTACGTTAATGGAAAAAATGTACGTGCAAAGCATGGGACAAATAGCTAATGGAGCACGCAAAGAGGCAAACTAATTGTGCAGGTTATGGGACAAACCGGTGGAATACCATAATGGCGAATGAGATTATAAAGGTGCTGGTAATGGGGAAATATGATGTTACCGTACGTCATCAATCAAATTGGTGGGGTAAAATCATGGTGCAAGTGAAGGAACAAGGTAAATAATGGTGCAGATAGTGGAGTAAACAAATCAGGCAAAAAAGCAATTAATGGTGCAAGTAATAAATAGGCAATGTTGCAAGTTCAGTAGTAAGGTAATGACACGAGTAAGGGGAGAGGATAATAGAGTACATGTATGGACAAACCAAAGGTGCAGATGAGGGGAAAGTGGCAATGAAGAAAATTAAACAAGCGATAGACAACAGCACATGGGAAAAGCAGAAATAGCAATGAGATCATAGGACATAACTAAGTGTTAGAACAAACATATAACTGTGTAGCAGCACACTAACGATGCGGGTGCTGGGAAAACAGTAAACAAATGATCTAAAACATAACTTTATAAATTATGGGAGAAACAACACTCTCATGGGACAACAGCACAGTGATATGACACTAATGACACCATATAGCTAGTGATATGACAAACAAGAACACAGTGAAACAATACATTAATGATAAGAGTGATGAAACCCACAAAACACAGTGAAACAACAAGTTAGTCATGGAACAAACACAATACAGTGAAGCAACATTTTAATGGGGCAAACAGGTCACAGTAAAACAACGCAATATGACAACAGGAACACGGTGAAACAATATAATAAAGACGGACAAAACAATGAAGCAACACATTCATGGTGCAAGCGATGGGACAAACAGCACAATTGGCGAAGCAATGTTTTAATGAGATAATGGGACAAAGCAGCACACTAATGGTGAAAGTGATGGAACAAACAAAACACATTTGGTGAAGCAGCACACAGATGAACCATACAAAACACAAATGGTGAAGCAACATTCTAAAGTGACACTCAAAACACAATTGGTGAAGCAAAACGCGAATGGGACAATCAAAACACAGTGAAACAGGTGATGGGCCAAACAAAGCGATGGGGCAGGCTATGATGGGGTACTTACAATGGGTTAGGCTGGTGATACCCGCGAGCGTTGTGACGGGCACTTGTGGGTTGGTGCTCGGCTCCCCATTCATTGTGCCCCATCACTACACCTGCAACGCAACACAACACCTGTCAGTCATCATTACAAACACCTGACCCAATACAAAAGCTGATCCTATACCATACACCTCTTTTAAGTCTGCCAAAATAAGTCTCGCTTCGCCATTTGTCCCATTACTACACCTGAAACACAACACCTATCAGTCCTCAATATAAACACCAGGTTCAATACAAACAACTGATCATATACCATACACTCATTTTAAATATGCCAAGATAAGTCTCGCTTCACCATTTGTCATATCACTAGGCCTACACCTGCAACACGACGCCTGTCTGTCCTCAACACAAATACCTGATCCTATACCATACACCTCCTTTAAGCCTGCCAAAATAATAAGTCTCCCTTCAGCATCTGTCACTTCACCATTTGTCCCATCACTACACCTGCAACGCAACGCCTGTCACGATATAAACACCTGATCCAATACCTTACACCTCCCTTAACGTGTTATATATTTTTTCTAGCTGTATTTTCACGATATTATGCAGCTTAGGAAGGACCTGTGGTGGTTGAAAGGGTTGGTTGATAGAGTTTGAAGTCTTATTATTGCTAGACGTCCTTCCTGAGCTGAATAACATCGTCTAATTGTTAGCAGATGATAAAAAGGACGTCCCTGGTACTGAACGGGTAAAGTCTGCCAAAACATAATACTGTATAACTTCACCATTTGTCCCATCACCACACTTGCCTATCACAAAATTTATGGCCAGCACTTCTCTGTCCAATCATAACACCTGCCAACACCTCTCAACATACAAAGCCTGCTCCATTATATCGTAAATATGTCATTCCACCAAGCAACTTTACCTACACCATTTCACCAGACACCAAGCATCTGTCCCATCACTACATATGTTAATAGTTAAACCAAACTGGTAAATACAACTTTTCTAAACACGTGTAATCAATGCAACTGTTACACAACATACTTAGACTTAAACATACACAGCATTATCTAAATACCTTCCCATCACTACACGATATAGAACACCTTTCAGTACTGATCATCTTTGAACACCTGTCTCATCACCACACCTGTCAACCTCAGCAACCTTTTATAAACACTTCTTGAATTATCATACGCACCGGACAGATCAACAAACACATGCTTGCTACACAACTGGTCCTTCAACTCTTACTGAAACAAACAGCTGTCAGTGTCCGTTTATAAGTTGTACAGTAATGCTCAAAAGTCGTGTCCTACTCCGGTAAAATATATATGAGCATCTCTCTGATAAATCAAAACACACACAAAAACTCTCATATCGTATTTGAACAAAGTATATAATTATCTACTTACTATACTACTGTGTTTTGTTTATTATTATTATTGCCTTAAATCAAACTAGGATAATGGTATATGTTAAAGGTGCCTATGACTTTAGAGCGTGACTATACAACACTTGCACGGGTCGCCACATCTGCAGCGAAACACCTGCTTGCTTTCCACACTTGTCATATAATACAGCCACCTAACCAAGACTTGAGTATAAATATTTTTTTTTTCACCTGACAGTAAAGTTAATCCGTTGGTAGCTGATTTTTCGATGCTGGTCAATTGCCGACTTGCGAGTTTCGTTCTCTAAGGAAGTTGGAGCTGTAGACGACATTTAATATAATTTACAGCTAAAATACGGTCGTAGTACCGGCACATATATAAATACATAAAACCCAATTCAACATACAATTTATCCATTAGAAACGTACATTATTATTGCATTTCTGATTAATATCGATGTTCACGGCTCCAACTTCCTTATTCCTTGAAACTTCCAAGTGGTCAATTATAAAACAATTGTCCCTGCATCATATTAATGGCAAGTTTTCATAATTAAAACCATAACCCACAACAAAATAGTCGAAGTATCTTAATGATCAAAATGGAAGCATGGCAATTTATAGTACACCGGTACACAAAAAACACAAGAATATGCATTTGTAACGTAAAACTTATTACACCACACATATTGTAAATATTGCTATTACTTCAAGGCAATGACATAATTGATTTTGTATTAAGGTTAATCAGATTTAATTCAGCTAAGGGAAGGCGTCTAGCAATTAAAGGGATAAATTTCACAATGATTGCCAGTCCACTGCACATATTTTAGGAGGTATGTCGTTTTTCTGGACCCCCTTCTCTCTCATGCTTATCCTCTTTGTCGATGTTATGACCTTTCGTCCCATTTCTTTATCAATATTAAGACCTTTCTCGCCATATAGGTGTCGATAATATCCTGACGAGCGAAAGCGAGCCTATAACTTAAGAGGTGGCTGCCTTTTGCCAGGACATTTTTCTACCGAAAATGTTTACAGATTGATCTTGAAGGGGCTCTTGGGAGTGTGTTTTTTTTTTTTTTTTTTTGGGGGGGGGGGGGTTTGATAGAGGTCTATGGAACAAACTAATATCTCCCTTAAGATGGGAATTAGTCAATTTCTCGATAGCTTATATAAAAACAGGCTATAGGTCCCTTGAATCGGGAGCAATACGATGGCGTCATTTAAATTTTACGCAGCCAAGGATCAGACAGGAGTGTTCAAGTTATAGAGGTATTAGTTTATTGTCAGTGGTTGGAAAGCTGTATGGCAGGGTGTTGTGTTAATAGAGAGGATAATAAAGTGTACGGAAGTTGCAATAGGAGAACAGTGCGGTTTTAGGAGGGGAAGAGGGTGCGTGGATCAGATGTTTGCAGTAAGACAGTTATGCGAGAAGTATTTAGAGAAGCATAAGGAGATAGTTTGGGCTTTTATGGATTTGGAAAAAGAGTATGATCGTGTGGACCGTGAAGCAATGTGGAAGGTGTTAAGGATTTATGAAATAGGAGGAAATTTGTTAGAAGCAGTTAAGAGTTTTTATGAAGGGAGCAGAGCATGTGTGAGAGTAGGAAATGGTGAGTTGAGTGAATGGTTTGAGGTAAAGGTAGGTTTGCGACAGGGTTGTGTAATGTCACCATGGCTGTTTAATATGTTTATGGATGGTGTGGTGAGGGAGGTGAAAAGGAGAACTATGGGAAGAGGTTTGGGTTTAGTAGGAAAGAATGGTAGAGATTGGGAGTTGAATCAGTTGCTGTTCGCTGATGACACAGCATTGGTGGCGGATTCTGATGAGAAACTGCAGCGGGTAGTCAAAGAGTTTGGTGTGGTTTGTGGAAGGAGGAAACTGAAGGTGAACGTCAATAAAAGTAAAGTAATGGTGTGTAATAGGGGAGAGCATAGGGTGAATCTAGATGTGAGGCTGGATGGGGAAATATTGAAACAAGTAGAGTGTTTTAAATATCTAGGAGGAACGATAAGCAGGAGTGGAGGTATGGAAGTGGAGGTAAAACAGAGTGTGTGTGAAGGAAGGAAGGTTTTCGGAGCAATGGGAAGTATGTGGAAGACGAGAAATCTCGGAGTTAAAGTAAAAAGTGCACTGTATCAAGGAATTGTTGTGCCAACAGTGATGCATGGGGCTGAGACATGGGCTCTGAAGAAAAAGGAGAAAAGAGGGCTGGATGTGATGGAGATGAGCTGCTTGAGGAGTATGTGTGGAGTTTCTCGTAGAGACAGATTGAGGAATGAAGAGATACGTAGGAGAGTGGGGCAGCAGGAACATTTGTCAGCCAGAGTGGACAGAAGGGTGCTGAGCTGGTATGGTCATGTTGAACGAATGGGAGATGAAAGGCTTACAAAGAGAATATGCGAGTCAGGTACAAGGGGAGATAGAAGGGCAGGAAGACCCCCATTGAGATGGAGAGACTGTGTAAGAAAGGCTTTGGATGATAGAGGAATGACTATAGATCAGGCAGGGGAAGTGGTGGTGGACAGGAGTGAATGGAGAATGCTTGTGAATAGTTGAGTGAACACGTGGTCATTTGGAGTAAGGGGTCGGGCGCAAGTTCGACTAGATAATAGTCCATCAGGCGCCTGGCCCGGGGAGACGATTAATATGAAGGGTGTGCCTGGAAGTGTGGTGGGAGGGCTTGTGGCTTCGGCTCCGCTGCATGTCTGCCTGCCGAGATCGGAACCTCTCCGGGTGGTCAGGGGCCGGGGGAGTGCTGGAGCGACCTTGGTAACCCTGGTCTCTGGGTCTTCTCCTGGGTGACCTGGATGTGTGTGAGTTTGTGTTTTTTATCTGTGTTTATTTTTTGTTTTATGTTGTTTTTGTGTTTTCCCTGTTCTTGCTCTGTCTTGAGTCGGCTACCCCCAAAATGGGGATTGGGCCTGAGCATATAGATAGATAGAGAAGGATCAGACTCAGGAAGGACTAATAATCAAGGGGGATAAAGACTCTTTAATCAACCCTTTAACACCCAATGGCCCTTCCTAAATTGAATATAATCGTCTAATGATAACCATATAATTAACCCATTTTGTACCAGCGGCATCTTTATAACTTTATTCTAGCTACTATGAGACGATTTTATTCAGTTCAAAAAAGGCCTCCAGCATTTAACAGGCTTCAAACTATCTCACAACCCTTTTCACTACCACAGATCCTTCTTAAACTGCAAAAAATCGTCTAAATATAGCTAGAATAAAATTTAGAAGACGTCGCCGGTACAGTAGGGGTTAACCCTTTCAATATTCCCGGGCGCCGTTTTTCATATTGTGAGGGGTTCATAACACGATTTTATGAAGTTTTAGTGGGATCATTTGGGGGATAAAGGGTTAATTGCGATAATTTATACCTCTTCCATTGCCAGATCCTTCCTAAACTTAATATTATCTACTGTTAATCAGAATCAACATAAAATGACACCATTGTATATTGAAGGGGTTAAAGGAGACCCGAAGGACTATACTGCAAAACTAATCATGAATATCAAAAGGTAAATATGATCAAGTTGGGCATTTTGATAATAATCTACTTTAAATTATTTTAGATTCCGTATTAACATATTAAAGGGTGCATATGCTACCCATATTCCTACACCCAACTTGATATTACCATTTTCACACCCGATTTTGTACAGTGCATTACAACCAACTCTAATTACCACACCGCTGTACTTCAATTGCAAGAATGTAATCATTCCCACACATCTACTGAATCCATCAGTACACATACCAACATCTGTCAGACTCACACCTAGAACAGCTGCAGCCAACTAAAACACCTGTGAATACAACCAACCAAACATCTAACTACCACTACCCGTGCACTACCCATACCGGTACACTGTTTACCTTTACCGAGCGAGAAACTGTCATATCCCTATCTTGATTACTGAAATCTAACTTTATTTTTAGTATGAAATGTGTAGTCAAATATGAACATAATCAATATGAAGGAGTTATAGCAGGTTCTTATCCGGGAGTTAAGAATCAGGAATTCAGTCGCTACTACATACAGATTATAATTATCTGATGGGATGTATACTACAAATTTTCTACAAAGGTCACCAACAAACTTGACCATAAATTGCTTAACATTGAACACAAAATCATTAGAGCACGCGGTTGCCATGGTGTTTAACAATGTCAAAAAGACCAACAATATAAATTGGCTTTCATTTCGTAAGAATAAATAAGGAGGGCGGAATTATGTTGGCAATTGTACCTGTAAAGGCCACATGATACCGTACCGGTTTTAGTAGTACACACGTCAGGGCTATTGCCGGTACCGGTACTACTAGGTGTACACTACATGTGAGCACGCAGCTGTCCCGGCACATGTCACCATTCACTATCTACATACGCTACACAATAAAGAGGAGATACAAACGTATGTGCACTACTGATAACTACAATTGAATACTTCCTGGTACCATATTTATCTTGTTAAATAGTTTGTCTGTCCTATATGTCTGTCTGTTTAGTCCGTTATGTCTCTCTTTCAATTTGTCTGTTTTTCTTTCGATCTGTCTGTAAGCATGTCTTTTTCGATCTACCGGCCTCCTTCGACCTGTCTGTCTCTTTCGATGTGTCTGTATATATCTGTCCGTGTTAAATGTTATAGAACAAAAGTTAAGAGAAGTTCATGCATAGAATATGTGGGTTCCTTACAATTCGAGCACAGAGTTTTGATTTTGGCAGGATTAAAATCGGTTCAAGAATTTACCAACAAATATTATTAATAGCGTTTAAAATCATGTTGGTATCTGTTCAGAAGCAAGAGCTGAATGATCATCATTGAAGGCACCGGTATTTATCTCTCCAATTAATAAGCCATTATTATAGTTAGATCCCCAAGATAAATCAAGCCTGTTGTTTAATCAATCCGCAAGATCCTTACTAAACAATTTTTTTTCCTATGTGATTGAGAGAGGTAAAAGGCAAAACTGCCTATAGCGAGTGCCCCTCCCATAGTTGAAAGAGTGACAGGGCCAAAATCAAGAGACGTTCGAGTCAAAATGCCTGGACACACGGAGTTCGAAGCAATTTAAGTCATAGGAAGAGGGAAAGACTGATTCTGGGAGAGTTCCAGAGCTCAGCTGTTGAGTAGAAGAAAGTTTGAGAGTAACGTTTCACTCTTGGGTTGGAGCGTTGCACAGAGTAGGGGTGGGATTGAGTTGCAAGACGGGTACCACGTGCCCTACGTGAAGGGGGTGGTATACACTGGGAAAGCTCTGAGGAACACTGATTATTATAGTAG
>CM064575.1:10801133-10998633 GCA_032716605.1 Paralithodes platypus
CATCTCTCTTTCACACAATGTATCACTATAATGACACGCTACACATTGGCTACCCCCCCCCCCCCTCTCAAACGTATCACCATAATGACCACCACACATAATCCTACCTCTATCAATCACACCTCGACCAAACCAACCATCACCTTCTCATGACCTTTTAAGTTATAATGTCAGACAAAGTTTATCATCCTCCTGGGCCCTGGCCTCGCCATACTTTCTGATGGTATTGTTTAAACTATTTTGGACCACTATTGGCATATCAGGCTGTAGGTAGAATAATTTGATAAATTGTAGAAGTCCTATATCAGCGTTGAGGGGAAAACGGTAGAACGGTGACCGGTCAACTCAACCAGTAGACCATTTCAACCAGTAGCTCTCAACCACTACCAAATCAACCAATACGGTTAGGTTAGGTTAAGTTAGGTTAGGTTAGGTTAGGTTAGTACTATATTTTGGCACTGGTTTGGTTGGTCTGGGTTAATTTGGCACTGGTTGAGAGCTACTGGTTGAGATGACATGGAACCCGGTAGAACACGCTGATGTAAATCTACCTTTACGGCTAGTTTACACAAACACTTTTTCCGACAAACGTTTTTTTAGGTAACTCTGAGCTGGCACCTTCTGATATAGTTTAGCCTATGTTGTCAAAAAATATAATTATGTGTAGGTATCGGAAACTAGTCTGAGGGTAAAGTATTTTATGTGAACGAAATATTTAATATTGTATTTGAACCCCTTCAAACAGGCACGAGATATTGTGTTTGTAACTTTATTTACCGTATTATATTGCTAGCTTATTCTATCTATTTGGCTTGAGAACTTAAAAAGGACCTCAGGGAAGCACTCTATTTTGATAAGTCCTTCCAAAGTAAAGTTGATGTATAATAATCTGCAAATAGCTAGAACAAAACGAATATTGGCACTCAATGATTGAAAGGGTTATAAGCTGCCCGACCAGAGATGCCGAAACAATTTGCTAGAAAAATGGATCATTAGTCGCGTGTATAATTTATTGTCCACGATAGTTTTCCTTCCACGCCACAGCCTTTTAAGTACAATAACTCATAAAAGTTAGTAGACCTCTCATACTTTTTCATTATGCAAATACAAGTAAGTTTATGTAATGATTTTGGCTTGCATTAGTAATAAAGCCAAATATATAACCTAATGCAAAGCAAATTGCATGTTTAAATAAATAAACCTAAGGGGCTACACTTGTATAAAGAAACTGTAAGTGGGCAACGCAATATGAGTGTACCGGTAGGCTACCTTATCTGTGAGCATCTCTCTTATCTCCACGGACACTTAGCCTACTCTTTCTAGTTACATTAGTGTTTGCCTGATTTACGTTCTAGTGCATATATAAGCTACATGCGCGCGCACTCACACGAGAGAGAGAGAGAGAGAGAGAGAGAGAGAGAGAGAGAGAGAGAGAGAGAGAGAGAGAGATAGAGAGAGAGAGAGAGAGAGAGAGAGAGAGAGAGAGAGAGAGAGAGAGAGAGAGAGAGAGAGAGAGAGAGAGAGAGAGAGAGAGAGAGAGAGAGAGAGAGAGAGAGAGAGAGAGAGAGAGAGAGAGAGAGAGTCCTCCATTTACAGGTTGTTGGGTTAGTTGTAAGGATCTTGTATATTTAAGGTTATATAATAACCTCGACAGGCCCCAATGGATTCTTATATTTTATTTAAGTAGATTAAATAAGTTATTCTTACAATATTCAGAAAAAAATATAACAAAATTATTAACAAACCAAAACAATGAAAACCAATAATCAAATCCCTCCTCTATTTGATATCCACACAAAAGGAGAATAGAATAACAAACCAAAACAATACTCAAATCCCTCCTCAATTTGATATCCACACACAATAAGAACAATAGAATAAAGGCCGCGTCATACAGAACTCGAACGTCGCGCGACCTACCCCCGAACACGATGACTTGCATTTGTGAGGCAAATGCATCCGATATTGTCCCGATGTTGGTGAAAGAAGAACATCCCCAGATAATTCCCAGACTATGCCCCAAACAAGACTCGAATGTAACTCGACACTCCCGACCGATTTACGTTAAAGACCCGAACATTAGAGGAATATAATCCGATGCATGCCAGAGCAAGACCCGATCAAAACTCGAATATGCCAAGAATCAGCCGACAAATATTTAACGGTGTTTACACCCGAACCTACCTTGACCCGATACAAAAGATATTATGAGGAACACCAGAGGATCACCGGCCGCATCTGCCCGACCATCAGAAGACCTTAACACGATACTAGAAACTGATGTTCGGGGTAAATTCCAGTCTTTATCGTCTCTCATTCCTGTCATACGAGTTGTGTTCTTCCCAGAATCTTCAATAGACTCGCTTGATCTTGCCTTATTCCTCTGTTTATCGGGGGAATGTCGTCTTTTATTAGAGTATATCGTCTCTCATTCGGTTGTTATTATGGTTAATGTCGCCTTATATTCATACGAATCGGGTTAATGTCTGCTTATGTTCGGCTAGATCGAGTTAACTTCGTCAATGAAAATAACAGACGAACAACGGCCGAAACGAAATAACGTGACCCGAATGAAAGCCGAACATAACCAGAATGAGAACCGACAAATTTTTAAAGTTTTTTACACACGAATATCGGCTAGAAGTTAACGCATGCACTAACTTCTGGCCGAACCCCAGGATGTTCGGCTGCACCCATGAACATCCCCGGAGCTTCCCCCGAATCAACGAGAACATTGGCCGAATTGACCCGAACATTTGAAAATTTGATTTTTTTTTGCAAGTCATCCTGTTCGGGGGTAGGTCGCGCGACGTTCGAGTTCTGTATGACGCGGCCTTAACAAACCAAAACAATTAAAAACAGTATTCAAATCTTTCCTTTATTTGATATTCATGCAAAATGAGAACAATAGAATAACAAACCAAAACAATTAAAACCAATAATCAACTCCCTTCTCTACCCTACCAAATCCAAAGACTATCTTGTCTAGTTGTCGCGGGTACTAGACCACGGGAACAAGGCGATCTCAGTAACCCCGCGTCACCCCCCCCCCTCTACCCCCCTGCGATCAATAATTCCCCCGCCACCTTTAACCCAGTTCAACTCCCCTTCTTCCTACTCCCCCACAGTTCGCTCTCTCTCTCTCTCCAACACGACGGATATATTGTTAACATTATATAGTTGGCATATAAACAATCCAAATGTACTTGATCTAATTCGCTACGGTATATTATGCTTGAGTCAGACTTCTACTAAAATCTCTAAAATTTCCTCCCTACAAATAGAACTTAAGGGGTGGAGGTTCCAACTCCCTAAATAAAATCCAGATAGCCTATATTCCTATACGATGACAGTTGCTTGTCTCGAAACAAAAAAATAATAATAATAATTTGTGTGAGCAACATGTGCTGCAGCTTCAGGCGACATACTTTACTTCGTAGTCATTTAAGTCTAATTTCGTTAAAATCCCTGATACGCTAACCAGAAATACACATACAGACGCCCGTCCTCCCGCACGCATGAGAGCGCGCACATACACCAACGCACACAATTGATAGATGCACATACACTGACGTACATGAACATACACACACATTCCCCCACCCCTAGAGCTAGAGCCTTTATCACCCTTGAGTGCCCCTAAGCTCCTGTTCCATCAAATATTAGCGAGGAGGCGAAAGGGGACTGAGAGTTGGCTTGGTTGACCCACTTTTGTGTGTGTGTGTGTGTGTGTGTTCACCTATTTGTAGTTTACAGGAACTGAGATGCGCTTGTGTTCGACGTGTTGTCCTGTCTCCAGTTGTGTGTGTGTGTGTGTTACAAGAGGATAATTCCAATAATAGCTACCTAACGGGAAAAACAGAATTACCTTAATCTATACAATAATTATAAAACCATAGTAGATTACGATGTAGAAACTACAAAATATATAGAGCCAATAGATGTGTTTTAACAACGCTAACTTATTGAGTTTGCCGTGCTGGTTTTTTTTACTTTCCAACGTTTTAAGGTTCCTAGATATATTTCACCCTTAAACGCTCAGTAGATTCGAGTGTTGACAATTTGCCAAAACTGTCCCTCTACATAAATGCCTCTCTTAACGGGGTATGACGAACTATTATCGTTCATGTTAGATGGCCAACATCTTTCCAGCAACATACCTCATAATTGTTTGCATTGGTATCGAAAAATAGACCGAGAGTAGATTAATTAATGAGGCAGAATTAAACTGATTAACTGCCGTCTAGAGTTCCTGGTAAAAGTGGATAGAAAAATGTGGCTGGAGCTTTATCTGTGTGTGAATCTGGAGGCGGGTGCCGAGCAAGGATATCTCAAGGTAGCAGCCATGAATAAGGGGGTGTGGGGTAGAAAGGTGGGACAAGGATGCTGGTAACCAATGGCTGGGCAGGGTAAGGTTCCGTACTGTGTTCTCGAACAGGGAAGGGTTCCAATCCTGTTAACTGAAATAGACACTCCCAATCTTCATCAACTATATCCTAATAGCGCTACAAAAGCGCACCTTATAAACTGCTGTTGAAATATTGTTGATACGACATAGCCTTAGCCTAGACTCCTTGAGTATTTAACCCATCAAGTATAATAATGCAATTTTACATTCAGATTAACAATATATAGGCTACATCTGAGTGGAAACATTAACAGTGCCGTGAAAACAAGACTGGAAAGCTAAATACACATCGATAAAAGTGTTTTATTTAATGTAGAAACGGTAGTGACTGAAAATATATGAAACTATATTCGATCACCGATGTGGGTTTAGTTTTCAAATATACATGCATCTTTTAACCTCGTCTGTTTTAAATAAAATACACTCCCTGGCTACACCAACCTAATATATATATATATAATAAATTCCTCACGTTTGAATGGTTTGTAAAGTACGGTAGCCTACATCTTAATGATCTTACTCTAACATATCTAATCGACAACTTTATTGTATTCAATTCAACAAAGGTCTACAATACTGTACAAGGAACAATAATTTGCCAAATCAAAGGAAACCCAAGCCGTGGTCTGTGCACCAGAATATTAAGTGCAGGGTATTCTTGTAAAGGGAGGGAGCGAGGGAATGTGGTGGCAAGGCACACGGGGGTGCTGTTGCTATCATAGTAACTGGTCTTATGGGTCGCTGATCATGTGTCTTGGTTCAGGCTATAGTATTGATGTGGAAGGCAGCGTAGCGTAGCAAACGTGTAACAAACTATTAACGGTACATATTTGGCTAATTGATACGCGGTAGTCCAAATAATTACGCAAATTCGATAAATTACTACAACAAAATTTATGTTAGTGGATTTAGAAACATACGGTACATTTAGCACCAAAATGTACGCTAGCTAAGGTAAATTTTGACACTAAATATAATCCTATAACTACCAAATTCGGATGTTATTTTGTTAACTCCTTCTGTACCAGCGACGTCCTTCTCATTTATATTCTGGCAACTATTAGACGATTGTATTCAGCTTTGGAAGGACGTCTACCAATTAAAAGGCTACAATCTCAATTAATCCTTTTAACTACCACATATCCTTCCTAAGCTTCATAAAATTGTACAATGTAACTGAAATCAAATTAAAAAGACGTCACCAGTACAGGAAGAGTTAACAAATATATCGCATACCGTATTAATTGGACCACAGCATACACATGGTTTAGCATAGCAGTACCCTATTATCGTCTCAGATTATAGTATTAAGGGGATGCAGACCGTTTGTTTGGTCTATTAATTCATTTATTCATATATTTGTTTAGTTTCCTCCCTAGACCTCCATCAAGCTTAGAAAAACACCCCCTTCAAGATAAATTTGTAAATTTTTCGATAGAAAAATGTCCTGGCCGAAGGCCGATTCCTTTTGAAATTGCAGGCTCGCTATGGCTCGCCAGGAAAACAGACACCTAAATGGCACGAAAGGTCTTAAAATTGACAACGAAATGGGTAGAAAGGTGTTAAAATCGCCAAAATAATGGGCCGAACGGCTTATAATCTCAAAACTAGTGGGGCTAAACATTAGGGAGAAGGGGGTCCAGAAAAACTGTCTTCCTCCCCTTAATGTGTACAGTAGCCCAGCTAGGCTAACGAGCGTACCTACCTACCAAAGACGTTCCAAATATGACATTGGTTCAGGCTACGGTATAGACGGGTACACGGAAGACACTATTTCAAGCAATTCGAATTCAATGCAGCTCCCCATTCTTGAATGAGGGGTAGGCTACTAATCAAACACAAAAATGTATGGCATCGCAGCTAGAAAAAAGATTGACGGCAAATTAAAATGTAAAACTTGCAAACTAAACAAACCAAAATTGGGACAAGGACAATATAAAGTCAAATTAAATTATCAAAATCGCTATGTGGAAACAACGCTTACTAAAATGAAAATTATTAAATAAAAGAACACAATCCACCACATAGGGTGTACATTACTACATGAGCAAGTTAATCTGTTTCCCAAGCAAACTAATCGCACATATAACAACGCACTATCGTCACGTTAAAGGAAGTAGTCAAGTTTGGGAAGTCTAAGAGGTAATTCCAATTAAGATTAAATATACTTGGCGGATACAGAGGGATCGTATTAGCGAAAAAACTTGGGCCGATAGTTATATGAAAATTAAAATAAGGTAGCACACAATATAACTATGTGGCGGTAGCTACAATAAGACTAAAGTTATTTACATATATATATATATATATACAGTATTTGAGGAAAAGAAACATTAAAAGTCAGAGTGTAACAACCTAGGATGGTATTATAGCCTGTCGTTAGCAAATAACATATCTGGAGGTAGTTAGACAGGGCGCAAATCGATTAGTTTAAATATGATCGTAATAATTTCGATACAAATAAACTTTTCACATTTACTTTAACAATAAACGGCAGGTATCTGATTTACCTCGCTTATGTCACGCACTATCCACAGCCGAGTACAGGAGCACTTTTTTCGCCATTTCATGGCAATTGCAGTCTGTAAAATTTCAGCCAAAGTATAACTATATTAACTCCTGCTAAGTTGCCGATACCCATAAACACAAATAGGAAGGAAAAACAACTCGCATAAACACAGTAGTCGATCTTGTCTATTTAAAAAAAAAAAAAAAAAAAAAAAAAAAAAAAAAAAAAGGGAGGGGGGGGGGGGAGATCTTTATCCAGGTACTTGAAACATGTCAATGATACATTGACCCCTTGTCTACGAATCTCACTAATATCATGCTCCCCAGTAATAATATAAATGTTCTTTAGTGTGTTGCGTCTGTGTTTTAGCGTGTTATAGCATATTTATGCATTCAAATAGTTAAGCCATGAAACACATACGAATGTATTAAGGGATAGTGAATGAATTACACAATGGGAGCCCTACTGTAAAGCTGGTATAAAGTTCCTATAAAGGGCCCTTTTGACTGTGAGGAGAGAAGAGAAAGGCTGGGAGGTGGATCGAAGCATGTGAGCCAACGAGGGAAGAAGGCAGGGTTATCACAAAATATCGCTAGATTTATCCTAAAAAGCCGTTCGTTTCGTTAGAGTAAAACAAAAAATCTCTCATATACCGGTATATATATATATAATTTTGTGTTTTTTTCATAAAATATCCATAGCCTATCAATCTGGCACAATATCTTTATTATCACTTAAAAATGTCTCAGACCTAGATAAATAGCTAGACTGAATGTTGCTAGATGTCATAATTACAGGAAAATAGAAGTAAACCACTCTTAATCTAGCGGTAAAGAAGCAACTTGGCACCACTGGATGGAGAGAAGGAGAAGGCGATAGTTGCTGTGAGGGAATAACATGGAGGAGAAAGGGGAGGGAGGAACATGGAGGGAGGGAGAGGAGTATTGAGTTGCTAGACACCTCAACATTCTTCTAGCAATGCAAATGATCGCCGCTTGGATAAGTTCCCACACAAATTACACAATATACAGGCGACTAAAGTACCGGTAGGCTAGAACATAATTATGGTGACATATCAAATTGAAATAATGATACAGGCTACGATGGGAAATTCACTGCATTAGCTTAATTAGTCACCTGGCAGGCTGGCTGCCTCTATGCAGTTTTTAAAGGCGTAAATTTCTCCTTGTTCCCATTAAAATAATAGTAACTAATAAAAACAAAAAATACGTATGGTCTTGATTAAGCTCAATATGGACACAATTATATATACTGTATATAACGGCTCTTCCTTAGACCTGGATTTCAATCCAAATAATAAGAGATCGTTGGTTGTTCAAAGACTTGGAAAATTAATTATAATATACTTTACCAAGTGTGGATGTGAAAAGTACACATAAGAATTGATAAAGTAAAAGGGGAGAGTAATTTAAAATTATGCATCCACGGAACAAGGCGTACGGCGAACTATTGATTTTGACTGTACCGTGGCTCAAACATATTTTCTCTAGTATTTCCTTGTGACGTGGACCAGCCAACCATATTGCTTGTCTACACTACAAAGCTGATGCACACATCATTATTACTTATGGATTGATAGATAAAACAAAGTTGACAATAATCAAATTACATGATCTATCGATATAAATTAAAGTGTGTGTGTGTGTGTGTGTGTGTGTGTGTGCGTATGCGGGCGTGCGTGTGTGTGTGTATAAGAAACAACCACTGGCAGAGGTCCAAGTTTCCCCTCGGTGAGTCAAGGTGGAGAGGTTTATCCTGGGCCAACACCAGACATCACATGACACATTTCTTCCCGGTATAGATAGGACACGACCTCCAGGATAGGTATCCACTGGGAATCCTGGGCAACTCAAACCATTTGATTATTTCAACCAATGCCAAGGTAAAGTCCTAACCAAGTTTAATCTAATAGCATTGGTTGAGTTGGCTTTGATTGAAACATAAGAAAATGGGAGTCTGCAGAAAGCCGATCGGCCCACACAAGGCAGATCCCTCTCACCTCCACCCCAATTATAGGCCCAACTCACTAATACCATGAGGACCGACCTCACCAAAACGGTCAGAGGTCAACACGGGAAAACTGGGGTCTGCAGAACGCAAATTGGCCCACATTCACAGGTAACGGTTGGCACAACAATATATTTATGTAGCAGTGGCAGTTAATGAAGAATGTATTATTCTTACCCTATAGTATGAGAGAGAGAGAGAGAGAGAGAGAGAGAGAGAGAGAGAGAGAGAGAGAGAGAGAGAGAGAGAGAGAGAGAGAGAGAGAGAGAGAGAGAGAGAGAGAGAGAGAGAGAGAGAGAGAGAGAGAGAGAGAGAGAGAGAGAGAGAGAGAGAGAGAGAGAGAGAGAGAGAGAGAGAGAGAGAGAGAGAGAGAGAGAGAGAGAGAGAGAGGAGAGAGAGAGAGAGAGGAGAGAGAGAGAGAGAGAGAGAGAGAGAGAGAGAGAGAGAGAGAGAGAGAGAGAGAGAGAGAGAGAGAGAGAGAGAGAGAGAGAGAGAGAGAGAGAGAGAGAGAGAGAGAGAGAGAGAGAGAGCTTGGGTGACAAGAGCAAGCGGCAAGTACACAGCCTCCAGCACCTGACTACAAGCTTTACAAGATATCCTTTGGTACCGGTAGCATATATACACGCGCTTTAATAGTCAATTCCAAACACCAATTACGAAATTCCTTCATAAAATGTAAAAGTTAAAACATATATTGTTACGCAAGCTTCGTTTAAATGGGTGCGTTCTTATTATCGGGGTCGGGCGTTACGAGGTTGCCACACTGTCCATGTTTCAACTGAAACGGGCGTCAGCACGACCAGGAAATGTGGCAACGCAGCGACTCTGCCACCGTTACCTAAGCAAGAAGTAACTTACGGCCATTATGTTGTTCTCCACAATTATACTTATCAATAAGCGTGAACAAAATATATGCCTACCAAACGAACCTAACTACGGAAAAACTGATGACAATCACTAAATAGTTTAACCCATGGGAGTCCCCTTCTAGCTTCATGCTGTAACCAGCAGCCGCCTCTGCCGCTGCCGCCGCCGCCGCCGCCGCCACCTCCACAGGGCCCCCACAGGGCCCCCACAGAGACCTCCCTGGCCCCCCTCTCTTACCACCATCACAATAACATCCCTACCCGGACCACCACCACGACTACTATCTCAACAATCAACACTTACTGTTCATTACATCCACCCCCTCACCACCATAATAAGTTAACACAATTACTGTATACTACATCCAACTCCTCTTTATCACCAGACCATAACAACCATTTCAACAATCAACATTTATGGTACCCCCCCCCCACTATACCTTTTCCACCACCATAACATATCTACCATATCAACAAGTACTGATACCGGTACTGTTTACCACAATCCTCCTTACCACAGCACAATACCCTCACTAATACCATCTCAACCATCATTAATAACTGCATATTACCATCATTTCCCACACCTCCAACACACACCCTCACAGGTGGTTTGCATCACCACAACGTCCATCTGAACAATCCATATTTGCTGCATACTATTCATCCTACCACCGCACAACACAACTCCCACCTGTATCACCACCACACTATCATATCAACAATCAACATTTACTGCATTTCACTGTTATCACTAATGTTATCACTACATAACACTACCCCACCTGGATCGTGACCACCACACTACCAAAACCGTAATTGCAGGCAATAAATTATTGCCTACAATACTCGCGAACCCTACCTTAAATGCATACCGCTTTTTCCTATGTCAAAAGTCGGATGGAATATCGGCATCCAGTTCTCCAGATGTATAGTATAATACGGTACTAGACTTAAAAACACGAGTGTTCACTCAGACTCTACAGGTATTATTTAGTCAATCTCAATGTCTGAATTAGTATGTACTTTATTCAGCATAAATAATTATATACAGCTTTCGTAATTTTAATCAATTAGGAGTAATTATCGCTCAAAAATTATAAGCATCATGTGATAGTCGTAACCTTAAAATACTATGATTAGCATTGAAGAAAGTTCTGTAAAGCTTTAGCTAGAAAAAATATTAGTTTCGTTTTAGTCACATCAATCTGAGGGGCTAATACCAAAATATTAAAATAACAAGGTCTTCTCGGCATGAAGATGCTAAAGCAGCTAAACTGAGATCTCACACGAGGGTAGGGGTAAATAATAAATTAAATTTATTTAACAAACAAACGGAGTCTGAACTTTTGTACTACCATACGAGGGACGATTTCCTATATGAAAAAGTACATTCTATAAAAAAAAAAAAAACATCTAAAACTTGGTACTACGAGGCATAATTTCCAATCTTATTAAAATATATCCAACAAAAAGTACAGAGAGTCAAATCTAGCTCTGAGCTCTTGTACTACGAAGGACAATTTCCAATCTTAAAATAAATCCTAAAAAATGGCATCATACAAAAGAGGATAATTTAGATGAAGGTAGTTTTTAAGTTTCATCCATTTTTTTGTAAAGTCTTTCAGTAGTTAAAACAAAAACGGGTTGAAGGTTTTTATAGTGACACCATCGTCATACCCATCCCTTCACAACTTCTGAAGCCAAGAGGTTAGCTTTCCTTTACGCAATTGTCGCCATAGTATTGCAACAATTCAACGAACCAACGCCATTGTCGCAATGAAACAATACACAAGGAAAGAGAAAGAGAAAGAGAGAGAGAGAGAGAGAGAGAGAGAGAGAGAGAGAGAGAGAGAGAGAGAGAGAGAGAGAGAGTACAAAGGAAATCAAGCAACAACAGGTCTAGTGACCCTTCTAGGTTGCTTGTCCTCCAAAACACTGAGGATCAAGTGTCCAAACAGTGGTTTAGAGTGGGTAAGGGAACATTGGAAAGGGAATTACTGCCCTGGAACTAATGTCCGTGGCAGGATTAGGGAGTTAGTAGAGGACAGATGGGTTAGTAACTGAGGGGGGGATAAAATAAAGTTATTCATTTACAAACGCAGTCAGTCACGGGTTTAATGAGAGATATTTGTCTAGGCGGAGTTTAAATGAATCAACGGTGATGCAGTCTATAACGTTTCGGGGAAGCCCATTCCACAAGTTGACAACTCGATTGAAGAAGAAATTCTTAGATTCGTGCGAGTTAAAAGATTTACCAATAATTTTGCAACGGTTTCCCCGCGTGTAATTAGATTGGTCGATAGTGAAGTACTTACTACAGTTCATATTGTCGATGCCTTTGATGATTTTGAACACTTGAATTAAGTCACCTCTTAATCTGCGCTGGGTTAAAGGAAATAGATTTAATTCTCTAAGTCTCTAAGACGCTGAGAGAGAGAGAGAGAGAGAGAGAGAGAGAGAGGAGAGAGAGAGAGAGAGAGAGAGAGAGAGAGAGAGAGAGAGAGAGAGGAGAGAGAGAGAGAGAGAGAGAGAGAGAGAGAGAGAGAGAGAGAGAGAGAGAGAGAGAGAGAGAGAGAGAGAGAGAGAGAGAGAGAGAGAGAGAGAGAGAGAGAGAGAGAGAGAGAGAGGGGGGGGGGGGTTATTGTGTACCATGATCCACTGTATACGGTATATAGGGAAGATGATGGCTATTGGATAATGGCTGACAACCACCATTTACGCAGATCAATGCACTCTATAATGTACTGTACATTAAAGTTGCTCTCAGGTAGTAACCGGTAGTTAGGCTGGTATCACACTAGCGCTTTGACAGTTTATAAATCAAAGTTGATTTAAGAATTCAAACACCGGTACGTAAAATATAAAGCCCTCCAATCAGACAAGGATTCCTAAACTGAATTAATACTAGTTATTTTTATACTCTCTATGACATTGGGAATCAAAGGGTTGTGACTTCGAGTATCATTATATCAATTACGGTATTTAAGTATGACAAACTTGTCAACTATTACTTCAACTCGAAAGCTATCTGCAAACCTATTACATAATACAGTATATAACTAATAAATTAGCTCAAATTCCATCTCATGATTTCGTCCATAATATAAGTTATTAGAAGTTAAAAAATTAATTATAAAAAACTGCACAAATTTCCTCTGTACATTTTCAGACTACGACTGCAATTATCAAGACACCGTTTATTATTATTATTATTATTATTATTATTATTATTATTATACACACATTCCCAGTGCCAGGGCATAAGCTAGTGAGATTATCAATATTGCATCTATAAGACAGGTGGTAGTTACGGTAGGCTACCGTTATGTAATACATAGTTATTCATTTAGCTAAGATGGCGTACCGGTAGGCCTACTTCTATTTTATTCTAACATTAGATAATTTTACTAAGCTTAGGAAGGACATCTGGAATCTAAGGAGATAACACCATAGTTTCAATATTATGTCCTACTCCTACTACAGCCCTTTCTAAATTGAATAAAATCGTATTAAGGTATCCACAATGAAAGGATGAAAATAGTCTCCGTACGGTACTGCAATCTACAAGGGTCAAGTAATAAGGTCAGGATGGTGTAGACTGTAGACCATTACAACCCGTCGCTCTCTATCAACGTTAGCTCAACCTACACAACAGTATATTATAAGTCAGCCAGAAATCGCGACCCCCAACGTTTTTATAACTTGAAAGGATTGAAATAATCGACCAGATATTTCTACCATACAAGAAGGGTCGACTAAGAGATGGGCGTGGAATTTTACAGCCCATCATTCTGCTCCAGCCTTGTCCTTAAAAGCAGCGTCACATGGACATATTTAGACATTTTTAAAAGCCAATACTCGGTTACGGCTTGTGATTCTTGGATACAATCAAAGACCAATGTCAGTCACAAAGCTCGATTAATTCACTTCAGTAATCAATGAAGTACCCGAAGTTAATGACCATCGTAGTACATACGGTAACTCAGGCAATTAAAGGCAAAAACAGGGAAACTGACACTATAACAAATTAGGTCACAATAGGTGGCAGTCTAGAACAAAGCTATTTGTGACGTCGCCTTTGGTAATTTGACTAGAATCCAAGTGGTTTCGCATACATAATTACAGTATTATGCACTGTAGAAAAATATCGGTTTACAAGAAGTATGAAATGAAGTATTTATGGTAACGAAATTGTCCATTGCAATAAATTGCAATGGACATAAATTGCAAAGAGGGACACACAGGTTTTGTGTGTGTGTGTGTGTGTGTGTGTGTGTGTGTGTGTGTGTGTGTGTGTGTGTGTGTGTGTGTGTGTGTGTGTGTGTGTGTGTGTGTGTGTGTGTGTGTGTGTGTGTGTGTGTGTGTGTGTGTGCCATTTAGAAACAATTAACGTGCGGTAGGTTGTACACAACCTAAAACTTACTGACAATAACAAAAAATCGTTCTTAGGCTTCAATTCCTTACGACGAACGTTTTTTTTAAATCATATGGTCTTGAATATATATATATTAATGCCTCGAAGAAATTTCGGGAGGGGGGCAGTGTCATTTAGACTAAAGAGTTTGGACAACTGGTGTCCCTACATATTTGAGCTAAGCTGTCCATGATTGATCGGGCCAGGTCACGTGACATCCATGGTTATTTTTTTATTTTATTTTTTTTCGAGCTGCCTTATTGCCCAGACTGCCATACAGGAGTACAAACTGTCAGGGAAATTTATTAATTCTTAGGTTACTCTTTCATGAAGTTGGTTAGTATTTAGCCTTGAGATAGTTTATTATGAGGCCTGGGATTGTTAAAATTATTCAGGAATAATTTAAATGTTAAACGAATAATAGCTAAGATTCAATAACCACCATTGTGTATATCCCCTACAGGTCCCACACAGAACTTGTGGGGAAAAAAAAAAATAAAATTGTCAATTACCGGTAAATATTCGGTGAATTTAAGCCCCATGAAGTCAAGGGTAGCATATGCTTATTAGCCTTTAAATTTGACGAGGATTGAGCATGGTAACTGGGCTTCAAGTTAATGGGAACAGATTCAAGTAGCAAAGAGAAAACTAAACAAGTGACGACATAAGGAAGAAAAACGGGTAAGGGATGCGATGCGAGATTGTTTGAGTAAGGATGTGTAATAGCGTACAGGTACGCAGGTAGTGCTTACGTGTGGGAGGGTAGGAAGACCTTATTGATATAAAGTTACAAGGAATAAGTAGTATTTTAACACCTTGCAGTCAATTCGTGGTGAAAAGAGATTGTGTAGACACTGTAGAGCACTACACTGACAGCAAAGTACAGTATATGCAAATGTTTGTTAATGAATAAAATTCTACAGAGAGAGAGAGAGAGAGAGAGCAGTGTGTTGTCTGGGTTACCCGCCACGTCAAGCCCTCCTCTCCCGTTACTCCACACCTCCTCTCTTTCCTCCCTTCCTACGCCCTCTTTCCTCCAGTCTCGCTCTTTGTATCGTTCCTCTCTTCCTACGCTCGCTCTTTTCCTCCAGCCTCCCTCTATACATGCCCTTCCTTTATAATAAGTAACTCTCTCTTAATAAACAAAACCCTTACTTTAAACCATCCAACACCACCTCCTCTCTTCTATCAAACGAGATTTTCCGCCCACTACAGTTTTCGGCCCACCTTGCATCTCACGTCTTCTATCAACACCAACTTGCCTTCTCTACCACACCAACTGATCTACGAGCGGCGGGCCTTGGCTTCACCTGTCAAATGCTAGGTGCTCTCTATTGGAACTAAAATATTGTCATTCTAGTAACTATTTATATCCTGAATCCGAATTTACATTAATATTACAAACTGAACATTAAAAGTATTTGATTCGGCTTAGGATCATTATCTTAACATACAAATTATCTGATTTGGCTTAGGATCGTTCTCTAAAGTTTTAAAGGGTTTTCTTACAATACAAAATATCAACAATACCCATAGTTAGCACACGCCCTTCAAACAATGTCATAAATTATATAGAACTAACTCACTCTCTCTCTCTCTCTTAGCTATTCCCGTTACATTCCCTTCCAGCAGTTAGTTATGAAGCTCGCTATGCTCACACCACTAGACCATGCCAACAAACTCTTTACACAAACCAACAAAAAAATCCTTCCTCTAAAGCAGATCTGTAAAGACAGAATATAGGTACTTATCATCCCCATATCAATACAAATATATGTTAAACTGTGTAATACAAAATTGTGTTATTGGCACATAACTCTGCCACATCAAAGCATCAAAGTTGGGACAAAGTACATTCTTCACCTACAATTATTGAACAGTGTATCCTAGTCTAGCCTACCTGACCCTATTCGCTTGCTTCCACTCTCAACTCAAAAGCAAGTACAGTAGGCCCTATAGCAAACCCCGGAGTTACACGAACGCATATTACTGGAATTATGACCGAACAGCTTCTGAAACAAATACTACAGTATGCTTATTCAAACGTTAAAAAACGGGATTTTGCAAAAAGCCAATTGGCTCACACAAGGCAGATCCCTCTCACACCCAACCCATCTCGTCCATGTGACCATCTAACATTATCTTGAAGCCCTGTCGTTCTCAATCCAACTATAACACTCGGTAGCCTACTCCACAACTCTGTTACCAATCCAGTATTAGCCCATATCTTTTCTGACACGAAATTTATCCAATTTGAAACCATTTGTTCGAGTTCTCTCACGATCACTGAGCTTCAGTGCATCATTTATGTCCCCTCTAGTAATCTCACTTACCCAGTTGAATTGAATCTCTACTACTTCCGCCACCAAAGTTGGGTGGAGGTTATGTTGTCGCCTCCGTTTTTTCTGTAGTTATACAAGATATCTCACTAAGTTCTGAACCGATTTTGATGAAATTTGGTGGGCACATAGGATATGTACTAAAGAAGCTATTACATTTAGGAGCCGATCCGGATCATATCCTGGAACCCAGAACCAGAAGAAAAATCTGGCCAATGATTTTATTGGTATTTAAAAAAAAACAAAAAAAACAGCCATAGTAGGCGGAGGTATACATAAAAAGTTAAGAACATAACAAAACGGGAGTCTGAAGAGACGATTGGCCCACACTCGGCAGATCCCTTTCAAACCCAACCCACCTCGACCATTACTTTCATTAATGTACCGTATGTCCACAAACATTTCAGAAACAAACTCCCACAAGAAGACCATGAGAAACAATTGATTGATATACTGTATACAGTATACATACCCGGTACACAATTTTAAAGACCGAGTGCCTAAAGGCGGCGTTCCAGGCAGCCCTATTCAAAGCTGCCTGACTTGTTAAAGTGCCTCACTAGTTAATTCTGATCTTTGCATCTGCATTTCAGAGGTTTGCTAAATCAGCCCGAGGTTTTAAAATTTATCCAAATTCATGACCACGACTTACCGGTACTACAAAATACTCGGGGAATGTTGCTAAGATGAAGTTGCTGATCCAAAGTCACCTCAAAAATGCACGGATGAATCATCCTTTATAGTTACTGCTTCTACCAGTACCATTCCATAATTTAACCAACACATTAACATTATTTAAATTCCACTAATTAAATAAGCATTGAATTACCGGTCACTTCACCTCGCATTATAACCTCGGTAAAAGGTCTACACTATTGGGAGCGTTTAACCCTTTCACGCATGTGACGCAATTTTGAGCCTATTGGGGATACTTTAAAGCCTTTGTTACCATCAGGGATAATTAGAAACCTTTAGTTTAGTTACTTCAACCTCTGCAGAATTTGTCTTTGAGTTAGCTGTGGGCAGAAAACTAATTTTGGAGATGTAATTATAAGAGTGAGAGAACTCGATTTCTTATTGCTGATCTGGCAAGCTCTGCGTCATAAATGCGTGAAAGGGTTAAGATCACTGAAACTTTACTCGTTAGAGCATAGAAGGAAATGTTACTAAACAATATAAAAATGGAAAATCGCAGAGGGTTTAGCACCATATCTACACACCCCGATAGTCATTAAATTCTGTGATAGGAGAGGCTGGGAATGCGATATTAGTAGAGTCATTTTCAGAGCTTCCGTGACCGTGTTTAGGATACCAAAGTTTCTCAGTGAATTTAACAAGGGCAACTGATACTAAAAAAAATAAGCCCCCATACACCTCACCAAAATGACGGGAAAGTTGTTATTTTAGAAGTTTTTCAAAATGGCCACCGCCGTCATCTTAAAAAAATTGATAAAGTTCTATTTCTTGAAGTGAATGGCCAAAAATTACAATTTTGGTGTCTATTCCCACTAATTTTGGTGTCAGAAGATCAATGACATGGCACAATCAAAAAATAATTACCAAATAATTAAGTAAATAAGAAAATAATTAAGAAAATCAATGGGATGGCATAATTCATGATTTAGAGTCCCATTAGCCTCAATATCTAAGACAAATATGATGTTGTTAAATCCACTGAGAAACTTTGATATCCTAAATTAATAAAACATGAGACCTACTGCATTAAGATGCACTATCACTGCAGGACAAATATGATGCACAACTGTCAGAATCACTTCCGCTGTCATCATCGCTGCTCTCCATTTGTGGATGACTTGGAGATTTTAGAAGATCCAGGAATGATGGAAGTGCAGGTTGGGTATAGCGTACTGGGAGGCATAAGCCATTTACAAGGTGCCATCCATGGCCAATTGGTGATGGATGATTCTGAAGCTGGAAATTCTTCTGCAGATATGTGAGGTAATTGGTGCGCTCTAAGTGTGGTCGTAGACTGTCAGAATCAGGTACCAGTCTGATGATCTTCTTTTTCTTGAGTACTGACCACTTTGCTGCTCTCACCTCTGCTAGCGTCTTGTGTTTGGTGTCACAATAGATGTACCGGATAACAAATTTCTGTAAGTCATTGATGATTTCCTGTGTGACTGGGATGATTGTGCCACAACTTTTAAGGAGGTTGCGAGCTTCTGATGATTTTTCTACACGGTCAACAATAGTTTTCTTGCCTATTCCATAAAAGCCGGAGTTATGGTCGCATCCGGTAAGAACATAAAGTGGGATCAAAGACTCCGCCATTGCCTCACTACACAAACACCGAGTATTTATCAGCTGAGATTTGCGTTTCAAGCACAAGAGTCCTGATATTTGCCGAGACACATAGGCTGCCTGAACGTAGTTATCAGTATCTTCAGTGTCTATGACAACTGCTTCTGTATACCCTTCTGACCGCAGCTTACCATAAAGAGTGAACAGAGCTGTGTCTGCTTCTGCATGGGCTAATGTCAGATTCTGCAAAACTTCATCTGTGGTGAGATTCCTTGCTGGTTTGCCAACAACACAGTGTATGAGCTGAATAGTGGTTGTAGATGCCTTTCTTTTGAAAGCAGCCTTGATAAATGCTTGAAGGCGAACTTTATTCTCTGGCTTACCAAGAAGAGCATGAAAGTCTCTATTAGAAGGAAATTTGTCCTCTGACTTCATAAACACATTGCAAATGGACTGATTTTTTTGACGGTGTTGTCGTTCACTATCTTTGATGGAGAAGTCTTGCTCGTACGAGTCATTAACCAAGATAACACATTCTACATTCGAATGTCTATTCAGGACAAAGTTCACAAGTTTCTCACCATAGTCTCCCCACGTTAACTTGGTTCCATCTGCTTTTTCTCTGTCTTCAGTAGTAGGCGTTGTTAGACGCCAGATTAGTCCCATGTCTACTATTGATGTGTAAATATCAGGGTACGGTATGGATGTCATTGTCAGTTTTTCCTGTAGCTTACTTTTCTGCGTTTTGCGCATAGTACCATTTGCATTGAAAATTGAAAGGCACTCATCTGTTACTCGATGCTGCATTAAGTCTTCCATCTTTAAGCCGTCACTTGCCTCAACAAGTTTGATGACCGAGGTAAATGCCTTACTCTCCATTTCTTCAGTTGTCTGTTTCAGGTTTTCACTTGCTGTCTTCTCGATTTCTTGAGTTGCAAAATTGCCTCTTTTACTACGTGGTATTCGAGCATTGAGGGACTTTGTTTTGGAATACTCTTTCATTTACAAATTCCTCCACTTTTCTTTCTCCATCGGCCTTTGCAGACTTCAGATCAGCAAAGAGAGCTGGAGAGGCTTGAATTCCAGATTGTAGGGATCTTAGTGTCAGATCTGATTGGTCAAATGGATCACAATGGAACTCGGTGAGACATGCACTGATATCCTGCACAGATAGTTCATCTATCTTCATCTTACTTGGGGCACAATCTGCATGCTTTCTTGAACCTCGTCTCTTGTGATTTGCGTGACGATGAACACAGCCTCTTATCCGGTTGACGTTGTTAATATTCCGCGTGTTTGACAGGAGTTGCTTCTCATTCTTTAGAATAGCCAACCATCCACACTTAAGCTTGGATCCTTTATTCATCGTTGACTCTATCCATATGTCAAGGGCAACACATGAGTAGGGTTTAACCGGTCATTGACTGTGCAAACATGCCACTCTCCATGAATTGTGCTTGGATATGGGGAAGACTTTCTAGGACTGCTATGAAATCTGGAAGATGGCGCCCATATCTATCGTTGTCATAAATATGCATCCAAGGAAGCATCAACTTCAGTGAAGACTTGAACTCGATCCAGTTTCTTGTCCTTATAGCATGTATATTTTGAGTCAGTATCTCTACCATCTCCAAGCATGAAATCCAGAATTCTGCTAGTGGAGCACCATCTAAGTTCTGGAATAGGGAGTCAACGAGCCCCTTGAGATCGGCATTGCTCTCTAACTCAGCATGTGCATCATTAAGTTCTTGTTGGTCTACTGAACTGCGTAACTTATTGAGAGATGCCTGGATCTCTTCACACAGAGTGGCACCTTCCAAACGTTTGTCTAGTGCATGTTGGAGTAAAGCCTCGTAGAAGAGTCGAAGGCAACGCACACCGCGGTTGAAGTGTTTTCCACGCAGAGCTTGATCCACGGATCCATCTGCAATGACGCCTGCAGCCACCAGTACATCTAAAATGCCTGAGCCTTTGAACCTTTTGTAGATTGCATTGATGAAAGACATCTGGATATGAAAGGGCCCCATGAATGTCAATATGTCAGCAAATATCTCTGGATTCTCACTTTTCAATTCTAGCAATAATGCGTAGACAGGATGATCACCGACGAGGTTAATGTTGAGGTTAATGGGACTCTAAATCATGAATTATGCCATCCCATTGATTTTCTTAATTATTTTCTTAATTATTTTCTTAATTATTTGGTAATTAGTTATTAATTATTTTTTAATTATTCCATCCCATTGGTTTTCTGACACCAAAATTAGTGGGAATAGACACCAAAATTGTCATTTTTGGCCATTCACTTCAAGAAATAGAACTTTATAAAAAATTTAAGATGACGGCGGCGGCCATTTTGAAAAACGTCTAAAATAACAACTTTCCCGTCATTTTGGTGAGGTGTATGGGGGCTTATTTTTTTTAGCATCAGTTGCCCTTGTTAAATTCACTGAGAAACTTTGGTATCCTAAACACTGTCACGGAAGCTCTGAAAATGACTACTATATCCCCAGATTGAAAAATCGGGGAGCTACGTACTCGTATGTGAGGGTTGGTCATCATATAGAGGACCACGTCTCTTAAACAAACTCACGCGGCGAGTAAGACAACTTTATGAGGCCTTGATGTCGTTGCAAAAAGTGCCAGATGACCCCATCTACGCAGGGGCGAACGTTTCGCCCCTTCGAACAGACGGCTGCATCAAATGTTAACCCACAATGAAGGGCCCCTCGGTGCCACTAGTAGAGTGGCGATACATTAGGTTAGGTAGGTAGGTGACCCTTCCAGAATTACTTTAACTTTTGAAAACTAGAACACAGACATCTACGTAAGGACACGCGACAGGTCCTTTAGCATCAAGTGTCATCCCATTGACATTTTTAATTTATATTATTCATTTCTTTTCATGTTGATTCACAGCACCATTGTGTTACTAAAATTATACAATACCATACCATCGTACAGTCAAAATCCATAGTTCGCCGAAAACCTTTACCTGTATATTATTTGTAATGATATTTAGAGACATTAAGGACGTGAAACAAATAGTAGTAGTCACAAGATACTGGAAACACATACTCATGCAAGAGTTACGGTATTGTAACATACAATCAAACTGTTTTATGAACAAGGTTATCGGCAAACTTTAGACAACTTTCTCAAAGTTCCTGACACTTTTCCAATCCATCACTTCCAGATTGAATGGATCACCTTATCGCTTTTAACATGTCTCTCCACAATACCCCCCATTCTTTTGATTAACTATGTGGCTACTCTGATTGACTATGTGCCTACTCTGACAAATGCATTAATTTAATATAAAACTGGCAAAATGGATAAATATTCCTAACTCTAACTCCACCACTGGCTACCAAACCAACTTACCGCCAAGCTTATGCAACCCCTTTTCATGATAAAGTCAATTCATTCATCCAATCACGTCCTCTTACAAAACACTTGTTACTTGATATCCACGACACGTTATGTTACAAACACATATACTGTACATACAATCACTCACACACTAGAGACAGTTTAAGTAAAACTCAAACTAAATAGTATTAAAGGTATTTTTATCACCTATACATTTCTACCTGTGTCAATATAGTATACTACCTGGAGTTGTTTCGGCCTCGGCGAGAGTTGCTCCCCCCGAGTATGTTTGCTGCCTGTATATGGTACCGGTACTAGATATCTTAAATTTACGGTAAGTACGGTAATATTGCTTTAAGTAGCTCAAACAAGAGTTCTAATTGAAGAGACAGAAAAATTAGAGTGTTACGTTGGACTATTTTCTATTCTACCTCCTCTTTAGACTACCTGTTATTTATGGTAGGATAGCTAGTTGGATTACAATACTTTTTTTTTCAGTACTGTACTGTGAACGTAGGGGGAGCTGCATGTAGGGGTGGACCTAGAATGATGTGGGCTCGGGTACTCCGGTCCGATCTCAAAATAAAGAACTTGACAACAGAGGTAGCCCTTGACAAGGCCGCCTAGAAAGCTGCCATTTATGACGTGAGACTGTAACCACAGACTCTGTGGACAAACGGTCTTTAAACTTATATGTATGTATGCATGTATGTATACCGCATCGTACAAGACAATCCATTATTATGTCAACCGACAGTAATTGAAATGTTAGTACTGTAGTAACTTGCTTTCAGCGCAATATACTGTACCAAACTCCGCTTGTATGTTAAGAAATGAGAAGATGCGAGTGTGGACAATGAAGTGCAAGAAAGATTGCAGTAGGGAATGAGGGTTTCTGATACATTGAGTGAAAACAAATTGTTACATAATAAAATTGTGATTCCAATAACTAACATTTTATCATTGCTGGAAAGGCACAGGGCAAGATAGGTAAGTGGAAATGAGCTATATGAGGAGCTTGTGGAATCACATGGAGAGATCAAACAAATAAAGTCTGGGAGTGTTGTACTGTAGCGTGAATGTGAACGCATTGGAGAGTTGCAAAAGAAATATTCTCAAATGCAAAATATAAACTACCAAATACAGTAAAACCCCGCGCTTTCGTTCTCCTCGCTACCGTAATAAATTTTGGTTCGTACTTGATATTTTTTTTTAGTACGAAAGAGTGAATAAAATCCAGTTTGCCGGGTCATATTTTGTCATCTGAATCACTAATTGTGCATTTAATGACTCCCTAACCTTTAATATACACACACATCTACAATAAAACATACAGCTGGCCAATAAAACCCATAATATAACGTTAAATAGACAAAGAACTAGTGATTCAGACACTCGCTCTGTTATTGTTTGTCATTCTTTCTTTCGATGGGGGACTACAGCCAGCTTGAATATATACCGGTATGTTTTCTTTGGCCCTTACTATTAGTTAAGTATAACAGTAGATAATTTCCTCATAAACATATTTATTTATATAATATAACATGGTTAAGTTATATTTTTAACTGTAGATATTATTTCATAATCGAATGTTAGAGCAGATGACTCAGGTTTGCTTGCATGTGTGTTATGATCCCTGAATTCATAAATTCTTATAGCATCAATACAGTAATTTGTAATTGAGAAAAACTTCAATCAACTAACCTAGCCTAACTTATGATGTATCTCTTATTACGTAATCGTAATCAAAGTGTATTTCGCCAACGGCGATCGATAATACCGGTGCAAGAAAACAAAACATTTGTGAGGTTCACCAAACGGTTTGTTCAAGTGTATTATGGTAAGTAAGCTACTGACAATGCCATTTGTTACTGTACAAAGGCATCTAGAGTCTTGTATAGGGGGTAGAGACCGATTAATATGAATGGTGCATGAATTCGCCAACAACAAAAGACCTCGGCGCCGTCTTTGAAGCCTCCACGGCGCCCGTTTTTGGTGGTCGTTTCGCTCTTTCGCAATTTCGTACTGGCAGTTCCCCCAAATTAGTACGAAAGAGCATAGATTTACTGTACTGAATTCAAAAACCCAGAGTGAGAAAGATCGGGATGGATGTAGTTACCGGGTGTACCACTACCGACATACAACATAAATCATCTATAAATACTTATAATAAAATAAATACTTATAAATCTATAATACTAGGTTAGGTTAGGTTAGGGTAATGTATTTTTGTATCCAAAGACAGTCAAAATAGACGGGAACATGATGGTGAGCGTCCGCGTAGTGTAAACAAGACGGGCGGTACACCAGGTAACTACATTCTTGCCGAAAGATCTAGATGTGTTTGTTAGCAATGATCAGAAGCTAACGTAGCAATGATCAGAAGCTTAGAATTTTGTATAAGCGTTTGGAACAAGGCAAACAGGATTCTCGGTTCAAATCTATAAGTGTGAGTAACAGAACTGGCACTGTCGTCATCTTGAAACTTTACAAGTTTGTCATTTGCGAGACCTTATAATTATGGATTAAGCTGCTCAGTTTTGGTTCCCTTATAATAGAATGGATATACTGTAGGCTACTATGTACTCTTTAGAAGCAATCCAACGTAGAATAACAAATATGATCCACAATATTAGCTGTGGAAGACAAGAAGTAAGCGTACAGAGTGGTTGGGTTACCTTGTGCCTTACGTAGTAGAGGGAATGAAGATTTGGAGAGACAGAAAAGAGCAAGGTACTTGGAGAAAAAAGAGAATAGTGAAGGAAAGTAAGAGAAGTACAGATGAGGAATTTGGAAGGATAGAGTGTATAATGGAGGGAGTGTAAGAAACTGTTCTGGAAAGAGGTCAAGAAAGTTAGGGAAGGTAGCAAGGGAAATAGAAAGGGTGTGAAAGATAAGAATGGGCGAAAGATAAGAATGGGCGAGTGCTAGCCGAGAAGCAAGAGCGATTCGAAAGATGGCGGGAGCACTTCAACGAATTGCTGAATGTAAGGAATGAAGCGCCAGCAAATATAGTTGGATGGGGGATGGGGTATGGGGGGGGGAGGGAGAAAAGTAGTGGAGATCCAGAAACCCAAAAGATTCGGACAGGCATTTCAATCCAGACTCGTGTTTCAGGGCGCCTATTATCCCATTTACTGTACTGTACATTGTTCTCTATAATACAGCCCCTTCAAAAAAGTTCCACTTTTCAACTCTATTCAATACAGTTTATGCCACCAACACCATCAAACAAGCTTTATTATCCCCTATTCAATTAATTTCAAGTTCACAACTTAATGAGATTCATGAGTTCTTGATTCACGGCACTAGTAAACAGAGACCGACTCTCTCTGGAACAGCTGACTGGTTATTAATTATTTATGTATTTTGGTAGATATTATGGCAAGAATGTTAAGTGCGGGCGTACCGCCAGCCTTGTTTACACCCTTGTTTACACTACGCATAGTGGCGTCGGACCTTTCCCATCATGTTCCCGTCTATTTTGACTGCCTTTGGATATAAAAATAAATTAGCCTAACCAAACAACCTAACCTAACCTAGTATTCATGTAGTAATGACGGGGCAAATAGCAGAAAATATAGCGTCGAAATAGACAGGAACGTAACTGCGAGCGCACATGACGACCGTACGCCCAATCACTACATCCATCCCGATATTATTTGTCATATATTGTCAATATTTATTCCTATTGAATACATTAACATAAAAAAGCTCAATATTGATAATATGTGACTAATAATATCCACCAAAATATATATAAAAATAATAACCAGCCAGCTGTTCCAGGGAGCATCGGTCTCTGTATACTAGTGCAGTGAATCGGGAATTCGTGGATCTCATAACGTTATGAACTTAAATTTAAATTAATTGGCGATAATAAAGCTTATAGATCATGGTGTTGGTGGCATAAACAGTATTAGATATCCAGACTTGTATGTCAGCCATCCTGGTGTGTCTGGATGGGTGAATATATATCTGGACTTTTGGCAGATCCAGACAGGGTTCTCCCCCAATTAGTCTAGATGGGCGAGGTTTTACTGTATATGAGAATGATACCGGTAATAACCCTCAACCCATCATGGATCGGTATTAGGTCCCCTGTTGTTTCTTATATACATAAATGACCTAGATTTAGGTATAACTAGTAGGATAAGTAAATTCGCAGACGATACTAAAATGGGGAGATCAATTGATTCAGATAGCGATATAGAGTGCCTCCAAAGGGATCTAGATACCTTACATGAATGGTCAGTAAATTGGCAGATGAAGTTTAACATTGACAAATGCAAGGTATTAAAGATAGGGAAGATGCAAACAAATGTTAAATATAAACTAGCTAATTTAGAATTAGAAAATTCAGACTGCGAGAAAGATCTAGGTGTGTTTGTTAGCAATGATTTGAAGCCTAGAAAACAGTGTATAGGCGTTCATAATAAGGCAAACAGGATTCTCGGGTTCATCTCTAGGAGTGTGAGTAACAGAACTGCTGATGTTATCTTAAAACTTTACTTGTCATTAGTGAGACCCCATATGGATTATGCTGTCCAATTTTGGTGTCCTTATTACAGAATGGACATAGATTCATTGGAGAGAGTACAGCGTAGAATGACAAAAATGATCCATAATATTAGAAATCTTCCGTATGAAGAAAGGTTGAAGAAATTAGGTTTACATTCGTTAGAGAGACGCAGAGTTAGAGGGGATATGATAGAGGTGTTCAAGTGGGTTAGTGGGATTAACAAAGGGGACATGACAAATGTACTAAAGCTCAGTGATAGCGAAAGAACTCGTACCAATGGTTTCAAATTACACTGTAGATAAATTTCGTTTCAGAAAAGATATAGGCAAATATTGGTTTGGTAACAGAGTTGTAGATGGGTGGAATGGACTACCAAGTGCTATAGTGGGATCTAAAACTGTAGGGAGCTTTAAGATAAAATTGGATAAGCATATGGACGAGAAGGGTTGGGTGTGAAGGGGGATCAGCCGGGTTGGGCCAATCAGCGCTTTGCAGACCCCCATAATCCTGCGTTAATCTCTAACCGTTTTGGTAGGATGATCCTCAGGGTATTAGAGTGTTGAGCCTATAATTGGGCTTTGTAATTGATTTGGGGTTGTGTGGGACAGGGATCTGCCTTGCTTAGGCCAATCGGCTTTCTGCAGACTCCCATTTTCTTATGTTCTTATGTTCTTATGAATCCAATTTACCCCACAATTTCCCTTAACTACAGTAAAAGCGATATTCACCCAATAAATGGCACCATTTGGCGCCGTATCTTCAGATTGATGGATAATGGGTAAGTGAAATCCTGCACTCAAACCATGAAAAACAACAATAAAACACTATACTGTACAGGTATTCCTAGACAAAAAAAAATATATAACTTGGTAAATAAGGCTGCTCTAGTTGTCTTGAATGGTACCACAATCTAATTTGCACCAATAACGACATACAACGTACTGTATAAGAAAGATCAAGCAGGGTGTCAAACCGAAGGAGTTTGTTTGAAGAATTGAATGAATACGAGATGAAATACGGCCCTCCGCCATGTTATTTTAAACAACTGACGCCATTCATTACTACTATAGTAATACTTTTTTTGAAATGGCATCGTTTTGCCATAGATTAAAAAGAATGGACTCGGCTTTCATCAGTTCAGTTGAAAGTTGGGAAGTATTAATGCCTTTCCATCGGCACTTCCGGGTGTCACCAAAGTACGAAAAGTAATGAAATGTAGCCAAAATTGCTAAAAACCAACATATCACCTTTCATAATTAGATCTTTGATATTGACATAAAACCAATTTGTAATCTGTATTTTATGAAGAAAGACTGAAGTAGTGGTGATGGCAGATTTTCTTTTTCTATGTGAGTGAGGGAGACAAAAGGCAGAACTGCCTGTAGCGAGTGCCTCCCCCAGAGTTGAAAGAGTGACAGGGCCGAAATCAAGGGACGTTCGAGCCAAAATGCCTGGACACACAGAGTTTGAAGCAATTTAAGTCATAGGAAGAGGGAAAGACTGATTCTGGGAGAGAGTTTCAGAGCTCAGCTATTGAATAGAAGAAAGTCTGAGAGTAAAGTTTCACTCTTGGGTTAGAGAGTTGCACAGAGTAAGGGTGGGATTGTGTTGCAAGGCGGGTACGACGTGCACTACGTAGAGGTGGTATACACTGGGAGAGCTCTGGGGAGCACTGATTATTATAGTAGCGATAGAATAGCGAGAGAGATTGCAGAGAGTTGGTGAGTGGACGGGAGTTAATGATACGAAAGGTCTTCCTTTCCACTTTGTCTAGGAGTGCGGTGTGAGAGGATCCTCCCCACACATATGAACAATACTCAATACAAGGACGCACCGTGCCCCTGTACAGAGCAAGAAGCTGTGCAGGGGTAAAGAACCCCTTGAGGCGGTTGAGCACACCCAGCTTCTGTGAAGCTGCCTTAGCAAGACTGGTAATATGGTCCTTCCAAATGAGAGCAGAAGAAAAAAAGAGACACCAAGAATATTGAGAGGATGAAGGATTGATTTTTGTATTGTTGAAGAATAAGGGATAGTCCGCTGGGAGTTCCGGACGGGTAAATAGATGGAGAAATTGGGTTTTGGAAGCATTAAAGGCAACAAGGTTTTCTTTGCCCCAATTGGAAATAGTAGTTAGATCAGAAGTTAAGTGTTCTATGGCTTCATTACGTTTGTCTTTGAGGGATTGCTGGCTGGGGCGTTCTGGAAAACTAATTGAGGTAAGGTAGAGTCGTCTGCATATGAATGGATGGGACTGGAGGTACACTTGAGAAGATCATTTATGAAAATTATAAAGAGAATAGAAGATAGGACAGAGCCCTGAGGGGTAGCATTCAAGGAGACTACATCGGCCACTTCTTCTTCTTCTTACCTCTGACTGGGTATAAGCTATCCTATACCCCTTTGAAAGGACATTAGCCTAACCTAACAACCTTACCTAACCTATCCTAGTATTATGGGTGGGGCTGCCGCTCCCACACCCCCGCTATTTGACATCTTTGACAGATTTTTGGTGTATTTTTCTGTGAAAAGGGTATTTTTTCAATTTGTCAATAACGAAAATCCTCCATGCGGACTATAGGCTAGGCCCTATGGAGAAAAATATGGCTAATCTGTTGGTGCCTATTTTCCCTAATAAATTGTTTCTAATAAGGCGGAGGTAGTGTCCTTGAATATTATCGTATTTTTGTATCCAAAGGCAGTCAAAATAGACGGGAACATGATGGTGAGCGTCCAAGTAGTGTAAACAAGACGGGCGGTACACCCGGTAACTACATTCGGTACGATTTTAGTTACTGGACACCTATTTGAGAGGTACCACCGAGGATTTAATACATAATTTGTTTTCGGTTTCCACGCATCCAACACCAAGCTACACCTTTTTCTGGTCCGTTAATAGTATTGAAAACGATATAACTTTTTAAATGTGGTTTTCGACGAGAATAAAACGGCGCGTTTGTGCCGAATATCGGCGGCGTGAGTCCGTCGTCGCTTCGGATCGTCGCAGTTTGTTTACCCAGGACGCTCGAGGTTACTACGGCCAGCTGTTTTACTTGCCCCCTGCTGGCCACATATATGACGATTATTATAATTCACGGGGGGGAGGGAGCCCCCCCCCCCCCCCTCAACCCTGTCCTGTATCCCACGGCCTATAACGCATGTCTTTCTAAAAAAATGGACACAACAACTGATTATATAAGCTTAGCCATTTGAAGTCGACCGCCAAGGCGGGACCAGGAAGTCACTCCGAGCGTAAAGTAAACAAAGCGACGCTACTTCCACGAACGCAACCGAGTTGTGTTTATATTTCATCTCATATTATCATTATTAAAGTGTCCCCATTGCTTTTTTAGTGTTTCGTACACCAGAAAAGGGTGCTTGGTGTTGGATGCGTTGAAACCGAAAACAAATGTGTATTAAATCGTTGTCAAATAGGTGTCTAGTACCGGTAACTAAAATCGTACCCTACATTCTTGCCCACAACTCATTCCGACGATTTCAATAATTCATGGGTGGGTGGGGGGGAACCCCCCCCCCCCCCTCAACCTATCGTGGGTCAATATACAGGAGGCGCTACAATATAGGTAGCAAAATGCTAATGGTAGTTTTGGGTTCCTATCATCATATGCTTCATTTCTATATACTTTTTATCCCCGGGAAAAAAAAAAAAAAAAATCTTGGGATTTTTTATTTATTTTCTTGGAATTTTTTGTTTTGGTCATTAACCTAACCAAAAAAACCTAACCTAACCTAATAGCCCCCAAATACATTTAGGTTAGGTTAGGTTAGGTTTTTTGGTTAGGTTAATACAAAAAATAAAAACAAAATCCAAGAAAAAAAATAAAAAACCCAAGATTTTTTGTTTTTTTCCCGGGGATAAAAAGTATATAGAAATGAAGCATATGATGATAGGAACCCAAAACTACCATTAGAATTTTGCTACCTATAGGCTATTGTAGCGCCTCCTGTATATTGACCCTATCGTGTATCCCACATTGGAATTATAACCCAAGATCATGAAAACACTAATTTCTCAAAATCTGGAGGAAAAATCATGAAAAATAAGGGTGAGAGCCTAGGCTATGCCTTATAATTACCTTCACCTTTAACACCCTGGAAAGATGAATGGGCCATAAAGATTGTATAGATGACACAAACCGTACAATACTTCCATTAGCCTTTACTATAAACTCAACCTTGTCAAAATAAAAATCCTGTGATGCAATTTTCACCATTTATCCCATCCAGACCCATCCATTCTCACAATAAACAAGTTCACATTATCTCATAAATAATCAGCTGATTCAAACTACCATCCCAGCCATTTGTGTTACTCTACTAAGTCTACTTCTCAATTAGGCTATTTACATAACAGTAGGCTATGATTAACCCCACCAAATCTTACATAGGGCCAAGGCCTACTACGTTATCATTAAGTTGCATAAAATATCTATAGGCCTAGGCCTAATTACCGAAAGACGAAAGTATCCTAGGCTAGGATATATTGGCATAATTTAATTTACAGCAGGAAGAAGATAGGCTAAAGTGAAAGTGAATTGGCCAAAATACATCACCCGTTTTACTTATACATAAATTAAACCAGCAAGACATATTGTAATTAATAGGTGGAAACAGGTACAGGGAAACTGAAAGCTTTATTTACATATTTATTTAGAACAATCGAAGCTAAGCAATAATCTCCAACAGGGTTTGCTTCAAACGCTTCTCTCGCCATGGGCACCCTTACGATTATCAAAAAAGGCGAGAAATAAATAAATCCCGACCCCGTGCGTAAATGAGAGGTGTGAGAGAATGAGAGCAGCAGTGAATGATGTATGGTGTTGGTTTAGTGCATTGACTCCATTTTCTGGCGGACCTCTATGCTGCGCCATCTATCCCGCCGGCCGCGAACTACCCACCCACATCCTATTTAACGCCCATTTATAACCCATATACCCCACCAGCAAGCCCGCCCACGACCCATAGCGCTATATTATGACCCCCGCCTCCTCCCTCGCTCCGTACATGCAGTAATAGGTTACGTATAGGGTCGTGAAGGAGGAATTATGAGGTTACGGGTGTCGCCGCTAGGGTACAATGGCTAAGTGTACAGTCAGCCTCGCCTACCACATTCAAAAATATTTCTTCTCCCCTGGCTCGCATGACAATCAGCTGACTCAAATCAGAGAGGCAGGGAGCTAGTCCATTCGTGACAGTATGATACTTGGTAATGGGGGCTATTCATGCCTAGCTATATGCTAGAAATTCGGGTATTTACTTAGAAAAACAGCTACGAAAAGAAACTTCAGAAAGAACAGAGGGGTGAAACTCGCCACTTACCTCAAAAGGCTCGGTTCTGCTCACGCTATGGGGGTATTGAACATATACTCATCATTGTCACCGCAGCACTTGATGTGGCACCTTCCAAAATGCCACAGAAAGTCACTAGATAGAAGAAAAATTGAGGATATTCCTGCACTCAAACAACAAGACGCGCCACAGACATCAGGGCGACCCAACACTGCCGCTTCCTCCGCTGCCAAAAGTAGTCCTCGTATTTTACATTTTTATCTCGTCAAATATTACTTTAATTTGGGTAAACTAAATGACGATCAAGTAATTTGTACTTGTTTATTATAAGAAACATGGGCAAATTACACTGCGATGCATAATTCAGAAAAAGCGTAAGAATACAAAAGTAAATATGTGCAGGTCACTGTGGGGCCTCCTGCCAAACCGGACAATATTTTCATTTTTTACTAAGTTTCTATGGGGTACTATAAGATCTTGCTTTGCACCTTAGCGTATGTATGTATATTTTACCCATTTGCATAGTTAAATAAGTGATTACGAGACGCATTCAATAGATATTAAGGAAAATAGAGCATTATCAAAGAAAATGGTGTCCGTACGTTCTCTTTCACAGTAAGGAGAAACATAGCTAAATATCTTTCGGTGTCAGTTACAATCCAAGATACCTAACATTTTGCTTAATAAACTCTTACGTGTAAGCACAATATTAGCGATTTGGAGCACATATGCCAAATAATTAATAATACAACATTTGTAAAGTTCGTTTATTGCATTTTTCAGTTTAGCAAAATACGATTATAACTAACTCCCCATAAATTTGCTTGGATTGAGGTGCTCTCAGCTTACTTACTTTGGGGGGTTCCGTCCTCTGTCGTCTCTGCTAAAGTAGATCTCCGCAGTGACCAGGCAGCTCTGCGTCTCGGGTGTTTCACCGGTTTATCAGCGAATTGACTGCATTGCTGGGATATCCTATAGTATTGGGGGCTCGTCTGGTACTGTGGCCAGCCAGTGGTCCAGCTGGCGCTTAAAGGAGTCCGTCGTGACACCAGTCAGCTTTCGGAGTACCTTTGGCACCACATTGAAGAGACGAGCCCTGTTTTTCGTGAAGCTGTTATGGACGACTGTTGCCATTCTCTGAGTGGTAGCTAATTAATTTTATCCTCTTTATGTAGCACAGTCGTCCTTTCCTGATGTTGTTGTTCGTAGCCAGCCCCACATCAGGGTCATACATTATTCTAGGGTCTTCCACACGTAAATTACCTGGTATTGCTCGCATCTTCTCTGGAGGGAGTATAGATGTAGCTCCTCCAGGAGCTCCCAGTAGTATTAAGGTATTGGAGACCCCAAATTTTGCTGGTGAAAGTTCTCTGAAGGGATTCCAGCTTGACGATATCCCCTGTCTTTAATGGGGACCGGAGCTAGCAGCAGTATTCCAGCTTAGGGAGGACCAAGGCCTTTTCCTTTGTTTCGAAAGTCCTTAGTATCCACCCTGTTAGCCTGCTGGCAGTTTGGTGATGAGTTGATGTGGTGGAAGAAGGTTCCATCCGAGCTCATTAATTGTGACCCAGGTCCCGCCCAGGCCGCACCTGATCTTCAGGTGCTATGGTTTGCTGGTTGACCTGGTAGCTGGTGCCCTGTCTTGAAGTGGTCCGTACCTCATGAGTTCGAATTTCTCCCCGTTCATCATCATGTTGTTCGAGTCGGCCCAGTCGAGTAAGCGGTTGAGGTCTTCTTGGAGCAGGGCCACATATTCTTCTCTGTTTTTATACTCATTTTCACTCCTGTGTCGTCAGCAAACGAGGTTACCTGGGAGTGTTGGAGTTCGCTGTCGATGTCTCCAATCATGATGAGGAACAGAAGTGGATCCAGTACAGACCCCTGAGGTACACCACTGGACACTTCACTTGGGTCTGAGAGGTGCCCCTGGACCGAAACCTTCTGTTTCCTGTCTGTAAGGAAGCTATGCAGCCACTTACCAAGGTTTCCCCTTATGCCGATCAGTGCCCTTAGCTTGTGTAGGACAAGACCATGATCGACTTTGTCGAATATCTTGGCGAAGTCCAAGTATATTACATCAACATTATTGCCCCTTGCTGATATCTTCCACTTGGGCCTCATGGTGGTTGAGAAGCTGTGACAGACAGGATCGACTCTTCCTGAAACCGTGCTGACCATCGTTGAAGGCATCTAGTTCCTCCATTAGTTCGGTTAGTCTTTTCCTGATGACCCGCTCGATTATTTTTATAATGTGCGAGGTCAGTAGGCTACTACTGGCCAGTAGTTTTTGACCAATCCTTTATTGCCCCCTTAACGGATTGGTGTGACTATTCCCTCCTATAGAGATGAGGGAATTGCGCCAGTGGGCCCAGAGGCTTGGTGGCTATTAGTGTCAGTGGTTGAGCCTGCTCTTCTTTGCAGGTTTTCAGGATCTGAAGCCATCTGGGCCTGTAGCTGGGCTTGTATGGAATCAATAGCTTGAGTTATCTCTTTGATTCCTGGGTTGATGTCTGAGAGTATTGGCGCAGTAGTGGGCTCCTGTGCAGCGAAGAAAACCATTGGGTCGTCCACTAGTTTGGCAGGGCTGAGTATGCTGAAGATATTTTCGTATTGTGTCTTTAGTATTTCCACCATCCTCACTGGGTCCCCCACCAGGCTTCCTACACCGTCTCTTCAAGTGGCCCTACTGTTGCTACATTTTTAGACTTTATATTTGCATACGTGAAGAAGAACTCGGAGTTGTCTTTTATGTTTTGAATGACCTGCAGTTCTTCTCTTTTCCTCCGATCATCGTGGGATTTCAGTAGGTTTAGTTCGATTTCCTTGAGGGCCTCATGTATTTTAGTGACTCTATGATGCGGAAGATTTCTTGTTAGCTGCCTTTTGTAGAGGCTTAATTCTCTTTTTCATAAGGATGCGACCATTAGTCGATGAAAATGGAGAATACACCAAAGACGAAGTACAAATGAGTAATGACCTCAATACCTTTCTTTGCATCAGTTTTTACAACAGAAGACCTCAGTGATATCCCTACACCATCGCTGATTCAGATTGATAATTCAGATGTTCTAAGCAATATCACCGTTACAGAGAGAGAAGTATTGAATTGTTTAGATAAACTCAAGGTAAATAAAACACCTGGACCTGATACAATCTCACCTAGAATTCTAAAGGAAGCTAACGATGAGCTCTCCAAACCACTAGTTGGCATTGCTATTCAATAAATCCTTGCATTCTGGAACTATGCATGATCAGTGGAAGCTAGCCAACGTAACACCGATATTCAGCAAATCCCTACCCACACACAATCTAGATAAGTTGTCATGTTGGGCCCAAATTTGGCAAATGAGTTTCAATGCGGATAAATGTAAAGTATTGGATACCAAACTGAGAAAGCAAACTACTCGATGAATGGCACTCAGCTTAAGAATGTAAACAGAAACCGATCTGGGAATAACAATATCGAGTAACCTAAAACAGAGTCAACAATGTTCAGAAGTTGTTACCCGGGAACTGCAGGAAGACTCTTAAGAGTTCCCCCGGCGGACTGCGGGAAGACTCTTAAGAGTCAGGAAAAAAAAAAATCAATTTAAAACACCGAAAAAAAAAGCAAAAAAACATCAGATTTTTTTATTTTTTTTTTGCCCCTGGGCCATGCCAAATATCACTCCTCCACCTCCCCACCTTCCCCAGTTTCCTCCCCTCCTTCAGTTATCACCTATTTCCCTGTGATCTATTTTCGTGCTAACATTAGCGAGTTGGTAGCAGGGAGTTGTCATCACTGTTAGCAAGCGAGTGCAAGAGAGAGAGAGAGAGAGTATCGATCGACAGTCTCTCTCCAGAGGTGGAGGAAAGTGGTGGGCTGGGAGGTTGCCTCAGCCATACATTGTGTAACTCCCGGCCTGTATCGCCGATTTTGAACATCCAAACGCTGTTTCCACTTGTTTTATTGTTGTAACAGGTTAATACCTTTATAATCAACCTATAATAGGCGCATATGGATAAGTATCAATGCTATTTATGGTAAAATCAATATTTTAGTGATGGGAACAGCTCAAATACGTCGGCACAGGAGTGTGGTGTCTCATACCCCCCATGCGCACTTTAGAGGTTAAGAAGGCAAACAAAATAATTGGCTTTATAGGCAGGTCATTTGAGCATAAATCCAGACGTTATCCTAACGCTTTACAATTCCTTAGTCCACCCTCTTCTGGAATACTGCGTTCAATCCTGGTGCCCTTATTACCAAAAAGATATACACAAGCTAGAACAAGTTCAACGTAGAGTTACCAAAATTATACCTAGCCTAAAGAACAAACCATACGAGGAGCGTCTTAGAGAATTAAATCTATTTCCTTTAACCCAGCGCAGATTAAGAGGCGACTTAATTCAAGTGTTCAAAATCATCAAAGGCATCGACAATATGAACTGTAGTAAGTACTTCACTATCGACCAATCTAATTACACGCGGGGAAACGGTTGCAAAATTATTGGTAAATCTTTTAACTCACACGAATCTAAGAATTTCTTCTTCAATCGAGTTGTCAACTTGTGGAATGGGCTTCCCCGAGACGTTATATAGACTGCAGCACCGTTGATTCTTTTAAACTTGCCTAGACAAATATCTTACATCAAACCCGCGACTGACTGCGTTTGTAAATGAATAACTTTATTTTATCCCCCCCTCAGTTACTAACCCATCTGTCCCCTACTAACTTCCTAATCCTGTCACGGATATTAGTTCCAGGGCAGTACTTCCCTTTCCAATGTTCCTTTACCCACTCTAAACCACTGTTTGGACACTTGATCCTCAGTGTTTTGGAGGACAAGCAGCCTAGAAGGGTCACTAGACCTGTTGTTGCTTGATTTCCTTTGTATTTGTCTTCTCTTATTTGACACGCTATTTGGTAGAACATGGTTCTTGCATATTTCTTCGCACTCTGGTGAAGGTGGAGAGCATTCCTTCTACGGTGTCGTCTGCGATGGCTGTCTCCCAGTTTATTCTTAGCTTGTCTTTTTGATATGCGGCCTGAAAAAGCAATACCCGAGAAAGCAATAACAGCCCCAGCATTCCATACGCAGTCTGAGAAAGCAATACCGGCCCAACAGCCCTAGCTAGCATTGCATACAACCTTTTGGCGCATTGCAGCCGTACGGACGAAACCAGCACAGCAACTGAGAAATTCGAGATCCGTTACCACCAACCAAAGAAAACAGCAGTACGAAGAGGAAGAGGGAAACTATTATATTTCCCAAAACACTCGACACCTTTTCCACCCTGGCGATTCAACAACCAACCACAGCCCCTACACAAGCCCGAACATCAACCAATTTCACCCAAACGTGCACCCGTACAAAAACCCAAACACCCTCATAACCACCGAACTCTACTCCAAAACAACCAGTGAACCAGGCGCCCGAACACGTGGACGCACTCGTCACCACCAGCCCTCCTAAAAACTATTCTCCAAACAAACCGACCATTAATTAACCCTATTCCAAAATGTGCGCAACTGGTCAAACAACCAAAACCACCAGGTACAACTGCTGCAACAACCCTATCAATCTAACCAGGACCAACCCCAGATCAACCCAGACCAGGTACTGTATGCCCTTGATGCCCAGAGATATTTCACCCCTGACACCTCCGACAACAGAGGCTCCCATCTTGCTCGGAGATAACTCAACAGGGACACCTCCAGAAAAAGAGACACTACTTCAGCCAAATCAACCATCACCAAGCATTAAGTCTGCTGGCTTAAAACCTATTTGTGGTTATCTCACGGAAAGTCCTAGGTTTGGAAAGGACATAATGCATCCTAAGATGGGAAGGGATGGCCACAGTTCATACCGAAGACTAAGACATTTCGGCGCTACTATCAACTGTCTGACTCTTTCGGTGTTGCCCCGTGCAAGTGTTGCTACTATCTGGGGTGGCAAAGGGCTGGACCAGGATATTGGTGCCAATCAAGGGCCAGATCGTGTCAGTGCTGCTGCTAATTGATCTGATAGTCTATTGGTGTTCTCTCGTGCAAGCGATACAACCAGCCGGAAGAGCACGGGGCCATTATCTGTGCCTGTACCATCTGAGGCTGTTGCTAGAGTGACTAATTCACCTGGTAACAGTAATCCCGCGCAAGATAAAACACCCAGCTCTGTAAGTAGGCCCTCTCCAGCCTCTACCTTGTCAAACGTGGTCGCAATTAACAAGGGCTGCACCTGTTGAGTGTCGGCTTACCACCACATTCTACCCCTAGCGTGAGAGTGAAGGACCAGAGATGTAAGCAGCTGAGGGAGAAGCTAAGCCGCCACGCCCGCCACCTACTGGAGTTGTTTGGCCCTGACCCTGAAGACACCTATAGGTACGTACCCTGCCTGGTGAAGAATCCGGGCTGTGTGTGAAACAGCCGGACATTAGACCACGGCGCCTTTGGGTTTCCAAACAGGACCTCTTCAGCCGGCCGAGTGTGTGGGAGCAGTCTAGGTTCGTACCCTGCCTGATGAAGAGTCCGGGCTGTGTGAAACAACTGGACATTAGACCACGGCACCTTTGGGTTTCCAAGTAGGACTTCTTCAGTCAGCGTCGTGTGTGAGGACCTAGGACCACCACCATCTGTGAGACAGCCCGTGCCAGTGCTTCCTCTAGCCCCGTGCTCTCTTGTCCTTCTCTCCTTTTAAGTGCTCTCTGTTCTTTGTGTTTTATGTTTAAGGTTATAGTGAGGTATAGACTTAGATGTGCCAGGACTCTGCCAAGTGTAACGTAACCTTGCCGAGGGTGTGTTGTACACCTTCCCTCTAATTTGCTAACCAGTGCCCCGTTTGTTGGGGAACACCTACACCTATCCTACACCAGTGTTGCATATACATACTTCCTCGGGTCTGGGCTCCCGTGACCCCCTGAAGAGGAAATATATGCTGTATATGACATTACCAATTGCACACATACACCAGTGACACACGTCAGTTGCGAGTGCCTGCCGCATATATCCGAGTCTACGCACTACTTATTATTGAGACTTAGGCAGATATGTGTATTTCTATCCCAGAGTTTTATCTTTGCATTCATGTGTTCACTCTGGTGATAATAATAATAATAATAATAATAATATTTATTCAGTTAGCAATTTACAGAGTTGGTACCACATAGTATGTTACAAATATGACATGTACCAGCCTTGCATAATTCCAACTAAGGATAGCCCAATAAGGCCATTAGGCGTATTTCCATTGGGGTCCTTGTGGGATTAGGTTAGCTGGGGAAAATGGAGAGGATAAAGAAATAGATACTTTAGAGAAAGTATTTCTAGGGGGTTATTTTAAGATACCTTACATCCTATAGTAAATATCAGTAATCCGTAATCAGTAATCATTTCAGTTTGGTTTGTCTATCTCTTATGACGCATTTAGTAGTAGACATAAGCTTGGTGCTCCCTTCTCGCAGCTGTCCGGTTCAGGTGTTCCTTCAGGCTACGTCTGAAGGAATACAGTGTTCTCTTTTCACGGACTGACTGGGGTAGGTCGTTCCAGTCTTTGATGGCGGTGAAGAAGAATGTTTGCTTACCCTGTCCTTGGATTCTCGGGACCTTAAAATTAAACATCCTGTTTCTTGTATTATGTCCACTCCTCTCATTTGCTTTAACAAAATAAGTCTTTAGATACTCTGGAGCTCTGTCATAGAAAATGTTGAAGGCATTAGTGAGCCTGATTTGTTTGGCCCTGTCAGAGACATTGAGCATACCTAGTGACTGAAGTTGTTCCTGGCCAACATGTGATCTGGGTCCTAGGTTCAGCATGAACCTAACCATTTTATTTTGAGTGACCTGAAGTTTGTGCTGTGCTGATTTAGATGATGCAGAGTACCAGGATGAGACAGAATAGTCAAAATGACATTGAACAAGCGCTTGGCAGAGGGTCTTTTTGGTCGCCGCGGGCAAGCATCCCACCTGTCTATACAGGTATTTTATACGTGCTCTACACTTACTCAGGATAGATTCCAAAATTGTTTCACCTGACAAACTCGCGTCCAGTTTGAGGTGATAGTCTTATTTACGCTGACTCCAGTAATTATCTTTTGCAACTTCATGCTTAGAGTCTACTTCATTCGGACTCTCATAGTTACATGTTTAGAGAGCTATCGCTCCCTTGATTAACTTAAGAGTTATTTATGATTTGATTATGAATTCTACTTAATTCATTGTTATTACCCATCCGCTGTGTAATTATCAGGATGATTATTTATGTGCTAGACCCATTGTCTCGAATAACCATCTACATTTCTTTTCCGCTGTACACAACCTGCATTACCAACCAAGAGTTATTGTATTTACAGTATTATGTGCCTATGTCTTATTGTGAATAAAACCATTGTGTTTCTGTTGATTGCCTGTCATTTGTTGGTATAAAAAGAGTTTAAGGCCAGTTCTCGCCCAGTCGAGAGCACACTAAGTTGAGGGTCACTGCACATATACCCGAGTGGAAAGTGTGGCCAACCTCGCCCTGTTAGAGTGTGGCATAACACTTTTATTGTAGGCCAATCTATTTCTTTGTGATAGAAGTTTAGTCTTGCTATTCCTGTTTGGCTTGCTGACCTTGTGCTGGTTCATTCATTACGACTGTAGCTTCACAAATCTTGTGGTCTGACATGGAGGTCTCGTATAGTTCGTAATTATGTAGTATTTCATGGTTATTGCTTAGTAACAGATCTAGGATGCTGGTTCTTCTTGTTGGTTATTAGACATTAATAATAATAATAATAATAATAATAATAATAGTTCTTAAAGCTAGCGCATGCTAAGCTAGCTAAGGATAGCTCAATAAGGCCGATTAGGCGTATTTCCATTGGGGTCCTGTACTACTACCCCATCCCTTTGCTCATGAGGGATGGTAAACGACTCAGTGCTTGTGAAAAATCTTTAATGCGCCAAGCGTGGGCACGAACCCGGGCCTTCTGGGTGGAAGTCCGAGACGCTAGTCACTACACCAAGCGAGCCGCCTTCAGCTATATGGGCATGTGGTTCGCCTCCCCGTGGCGGATCCTGCTCACCAGGCATGTCTCTACAGAAGACAACCTTGAGTGGAGGAGGCTGGTGGGAAGACCACAGAACTCATGACTAAGGAAGTCAGTAAATCATGCAATGGAATACTTAATATGGACCAGCTGTAGATACCTGGAGGCTTCCCTTGGGTGGCGTCAACGGGTGAGTGCGGCTACACACTGTCACGGTGTATGCCCCCATTGATTGTTTCTGTTCGGGCTCTGTCTCGAGTCGGCCACACCCAGCTATGGGGTATGTACCTGAGTATATACTCAGGCACTATGGGGGTGGCTGACTCAAGACAGAGCCCGAACAGGGATAACACAACGCAACATAAAAAACAAATTATATATTCACACATCTAGGTCGCCCAGAAGACTCAGAGACCAAGGATCACTAAGGGCCTCCAGCAGACGTTCCGGTCTTGGCAGGCAGACACGCAGCGGAGCACACCATAATGCCCGACCACCTCACATCCAGGCATGACACTTCACGTACACCGGCTCCCCGGGCCAGGCGCCTGATGGACTACTATCTAGTCCAACCTGCGCCCGACTCCCTCTCCCAATGACCGTGTTATCCCTCGTCTATTCACTAGAATTCTCCATTCATTCCTATTCATTACCACTTCTCTTGCCTGTTCTACAGTCATCTCTCTATCTTCCAACACATGTACTACACAATCTCTCAATCTCAACGGAGGTCTTCCAATCCCTCTACCTCCCCTTGTATCTGACTCATATAGCCTACTCTCTTGCTAAGCCTTTCATCTCTCATTATGTCCATACCAGCACAGCACCTTTCTGTCCACTCTGGCCGACAAGGGTTCCTGCTGTCCCACTCTCCTACGTACCTCTTCATTCCTCAATCTGTCTCTACGCGTCACTCTACACATACTCATCAAGCAGTTCATCTTCATCACATCCAACTTTCTGCTCCCTTGTGCCTTCAGAGCCCATACATCACTGTTGGTATCCCTTGATACATCACACTTTTAGCTTTCATTCAGAGATTTCTCACCTTCCACATACTTCCCATTGCTCCGAAAATTTTCCTTCTGAACGAGAGAAGTAGCAGCACAAGAAAAAACGGAGAGTGGGAAGACGAGGAAAAAAAAACTAGCATGAGAAGGAAAATGGAAGATGAAGATAAGGAAACAAAAACACCACCACCTCACATTAACTCGGTCCAGGAAGTTTCCCCACCAGCCAGCCGTCTTCTACGCCTCACAGGAGGAAGCGGGTGGGAATTTCTCACCCCTCCACCACATCTACAGTATATCTTCAATGAGTTATTTCCAGTGATTTTGGCAAGTTATTTTATCTTTATATTATGTAGTTCCAGAGTTTGTTTATTTTGCAAGTTTTACATCTTAATTAGGTGGAAAATTGGCATCTTTACTGTGCTTGCCCAGCTGGCTATTGCTAATTATCTTTATCTATTATTATAGATTTTTAAAATTAATTGTTTTTGGTAAAAAAAGTACTTTGGTTTAAATCTGTTGCTTCTTCAAATTTTGCAATTATGTTTCTTTATTATATTGTATCTATTCATTGTTGATAGTTTCAATTGCTTGCCTTTTCAATTTCCTTAGTTTATTTGTACAATAAATGTAGGTTATTTGTAGGGTAGTTATTGATAGGAGTCACTTGAGGCATGCTATGCTTACAGGTACCTACCCAATAGCACTATCGTTACCGAGTGCTATTTGTATTTTGTACTATTGTTTATGTCTTGTCAGGTTGCAAATTTGATTTTAATAGAACATTTTGACACTAATTTTTAGTTTAGTAACATTTTCCAGGACATCCCGGACTTCCCAACTTGACTAATTCCTTGAACGCGACGATAGTGCGCTGTTATTTGCTTGGGAAACAGATTAACTTGCTCATGTAGTAATGTACACTATGTGGTTGATTGTGTAGATTTATTTATAAATTATTATTTTGATAAAGCGTTGTTTCCACGTATCGATTTTGATTAGTGGTTTTGTCTTTTTACTGTGTCCGTCCAAGTTTTGGTTCGTTTATTTTGCAAGTTTGTCCAGAGTTCAAATCACGGGAGGACCATATGCTTTCATTAGTTTATTCAAGTACATTGAGGTTTGCAATTGATGAATAATGTTAAGAACGGGGTGTTCTATCTATCTATCTATTGCCTGACGCCGTGATCCCCGAAGGGGTGGCCACGAACGAACCGCCCCCATGCACCTCTGTCCCCAGTCAGTCGACGCCCCTCCCCCCAACCAGCACCACCTTCGTTCATGTACTTCCTCACTCCATCCTTCCACCTCATATTCGGTCTACCTCTCCCCCTCTGTCCCTCCACCTCGCTCTCACCCTCTTAGTCATTCTCTCGCTTTCCATACGTTCCATATGGCCGAACCATCTCAAGTTGTTCCTTTTCACACTTTCCAGCACATCTACCTCCACACCACACCTCCTTCTTACTTCCTCATTAGTCTGTCTATCCCTCCATGTAACTCCGCACGCACTCCTTAAGTAATTCATTTCCACTGCTCTCACTCTTGGTCCGAGTCTCTCAACCAACGTCCATGCTTCGCTTCCGTAAGTCAGTGTCGGGATTACCACACTGTCATGCAAGGACTTCTTCACTTCCATACTGACCACCCTATTTCTTGTTACTGCTTTTAGCGTTCCTACAACCCTCTTCCCCTGTTGTACCCTCTCCCGCACCTCTTCATCCATAGTCCCATCTTTACTCAACACACTGCCCAGATACTTAAAAGAGTTGACGATCTCCATAGCCTGACCGTTCAGCTTCACCTCACACTCTGTGACTTCACCCCTTTCGAAGACCATAACCTTGCTCTTCCCCGTATTTACCTTCAAATTCAGTTTTTCGCACACTGTTCCAAACTCATTTACCAGACCCTGCAACTCCCATTCATTATCACTCATCAGAACTGTATCATCCGCAAACAGCAGTATAGGTAGCTTCCACTCAATTCCCTCCCTTTTCAGCGATACACCAACATCCACTGCTCTTGATAGTATTTCTTTCATAACTCCATCCATATATACAGTAAACAACCACGGGGACATCACACACCCTGTTTCAAACCAACATTCAGGTCAAAGAACTCGCTCTGCTCACTCTCCACACGTACTGCCGCCTTTGCACCCTCATACATGCTCTCCACTGCTTTCAGCAACTTGCCCTCTACTCCGTATATTCTAAGTACTTTCCACAAACCTTCTCTATCCACTGTCATAGGCCTTCTCCAAGTCCATAAAGGCAACATACACCTTTTGTTTCTTCTCCAGAACACAATTCAGGGTAAAAATCTGATCTACACATCCTCTTCCCTTCCTAAAACCTCCCTGCTCGTCGCCTATCCATTTCTCCGTTCTCACTCTCACTCACTACCCTACTGTATACCTTCCCTACTACGCTTAGAAGACATATTCCTCGGTGGTTACCACACACTCCTCTTTCCCCTTTTATAGGGAGACTATTATGCCAGTCTTCCAGTCATCGGGTGCACTCCCCTTCTCCCATGCTAGTTTGCACATTTTCCATACCCATTCGATCACTATCTCACCACCATACCTCAAATTTCCCCACACACTCCATCTGTTCCTGGTGCTTTCCCCAACTTCACTCTTTTCATGGCTTCCCACTCCTGACCTCCTAATCCCCACCTCCTCCTCCACTACTTCTCTTCTTCTCCCTCCCATACCATATCCAGCTGTTTGCTGGCTCTTCATTCCTTTCATTTAGCAACTCACTGAAGTACTCCCTCCATCTTTCGACTCTCTCTTGCTTCTCGGCTAGCATTCTCCCATTCTTATCTTTCACACCCTTACTGTTTCCCTTGCTACCTTCCCTAACTTTCTTGACTTCTTTCCAGAACAGTTTCTTACTCTCCCTCCATTTTACACTCAGATTCCTTCCAAATTCCTCATCTACTCTTCTCTTACTTTCCTTCACTACTCTCTTCACCACCCTCTTACTCTCCACGTACCTCGCTCGTTTCTGTCTCTCGGAATCTTCATTCCCTCTGCTACCCAACCACTCTCTATATGCTTTCTTCTTTTCTTCCACAGCTATTCGTACCTCTTCTGTCCACCATGCTGTACCTTTCACTCCCCTCCCTCTTCTCCTCACTCCACACACCTCCTCACATGCTGCACAGATCTCATCCTTAAACACCTTGCTCATCTCCTCCACTTCCTCCATAACTTCCAGGTCGAACCCACCTAGTCGTCTTTCCACTGCTCTCCTGTACTCCTCCCTGATTTCCTCCTCCTGCAACCTCTCCACCCTCCTCACCATTCCACCCTCCTCTCGCCTCCCTCCCGCTCTCCTCACCCAGAACGGGGGGTTACTTATTATAATTTATAACCAAATACTATATGTTGGGATATACAGTAGTTTCATATTTCATTGGAGTATCAGTACAGCTGGTTCTATCCAGAGTAAGGTTTAGCATACTCCACCCAATTTCAGCTGTTTCTGTCTGTCTCTTTTACTGTCCTATTCCTTCTGGGGGCAGGGGGCTAGGAATTCGCCTACTCGACACGATAAGACAAACCGGCGAGGGAACGCGAAAGTGGTCCCGAACCCAGAGAAAAGGAACATTAAATGTAGTTTATGTTCGGGCACCCCCAGCAATGAGGTATGTGCCCGAGTATATACATCAGTACAGTACCGTACCTAAAGGATATAACTTTCCGCCAGGTGGGAAAAAAAAATAAGATAGCAGTTAGACAAGGAATTAAAGTAAACTCAAGATATAACCTCTCAGAGAAACATTTATTGCCGTCTCGGTACATAATGACAGGAAGAATGTCGCCACTGGAGGGTATTTTTTCTTACACCACATATTTCAGTTTTGCTTCCTCCTGAACGAGCAACCTGGAAAAGGAAGTAAAATATATTAGAACCATATGATTACCAATGAAGTTATCAGTTGAGGCACACACAAAGGCTTCAGTCTGATAAACTGCTGCACAAGTTGAATTTAAAATAGCTACCTGGTATATCTACACATACAGTACAGTATTACTACTAATGGTTTAACCCCCAGGATAAGGGCCCTCGCGCCTTTTGTATTTTCGTGGGTGTCCTGGAACTGGGTAACAATATAGAATTCTCAGGATTTTTGCGCGCTTATAAATACGCCAAAAAAATTGCCTAAACTAGGTTATACTGTATATCCAGCGGCAATTGTCTTGCGTTTGGTGAAAACTAGAAGTCTCTAGACTAAGTGGTTTAGTTTTGACGATGAAAATAATTAGGTCAGTATGGACGACGATAGCCTAGGATTCGGTGTTTACTCCCGATTATCGACATTTTGCCGATACTCACATCTCAGTAAATAAATAGCCTAACTAAATGTTTATACATACCAGAGGCAGATATGGGCGTTGTCATGCGATGGGTGAAGACTAGAACACTGTACATTGTGTGGTTATTATGTGAAGTGAGAAATAAACTGAGAGATTGGCGGGAATACCGAGCTTCGTCCGAATCGCCGACTGCGGCTACGGTCTGTTTATATTCGTTCAACAATATATTATATATTATTAATTATGTAATAATATTGATTACTGATATATTTCACCAATGTAACTATTCCTAAGTCACTGTCGTCTGCTTTCATGCATTATTTGGGACTCGGGAAAACCAATACAAGCTTTGGTAAGGCTTGCTTGCAAGCAGGAGTCACATGAGTGACATGACTGGCTGGCTGTGTGTTCTTGTTGGTTATACGGAAAACTCGCCAAGGCAACAAAACTTTCTCTAGTGCAGTATTAACCCTTTCACGCATTTATGACGCAGAGGTTGCCAGATTAGCAATTAGAAATAGAGTTCTCTCACTCTTATAATTACCTCTCCAAAATTAGTTTTCTGCCCACAGCTAACTCAAAGACAACTGCAGAGGTTGAAGTAACTAAACTAAAGGTTTATAAATACCCCTGATGGTAACAAAGGCTTTAAAGTATCCCTAATAGGCTCAAAATCGCGTCATATGCGTGAAAGGGTTAAGTAGTTTTAAGCCATAGATTAACCCTTAGGCTGCTCAGAGACCATCCGGGCCCCACGTTCGAAATAGCTATGTCCTCCTGATATTCCTTCCGATTCTAAGGGGTTAATGGCCGAGGCAATAAAGTACTGTACTACCGTAAGACTGTCCCACCATATTAACAGATGCTGACAATTTAATAACTGTGCTTTACGATGATTCACCTATCTGCTCCACATCAGACCAGGATTAACCCCTCAGAACCGATTGGGCTCTGAGGCACCCATAACAAACTAGGCCCTGGAACACGAATGGGCTCTTGAGCACCGTAAGCTTGTTTTGAAAGCCGTCCGTTCGACGCATATAAACACAGCCGGTTGGACCGACGCCGCGCACCTCCAAACACAAGAAGAAGAGGTGCCGTTTGATATTGTGTGGTAAGCTAAGCCAAATTCAGTAGTGAAAAGTGTCATATTGCTAACATCGCCTCGAAACTCTCTCCACGGAAATCGTCATCACAACTGAACCAGTTGACTTAGAGAGCTCTACTCAACGCCAGTCTCCAGGTACAAAACACATCTACGCTTGGATATGTGTGGGAATGCGGTAGCAGTTAATATAACAAAGATACGGTAGCCTAGGCGTAGACGTTTTTCGGCCAAATCGCCCGGATTTCGGGGATATCTTATAGAATGCGAAACCGGTCTGTGAGGGTTAACCCCTTCAGACTCATATGATGCAGAGGTTGCCAGATTAGCAATAAGAAATAGAGTTCTCTCACTCTTATAATTACCTCTCCAAAATTAGTTTTCTGCCCACAGCTAACTCAAAGACAACTGCAGAGGTTGAAGTAACTAAACTAAAGGTTTCTAAATATCCCTGATGGTAACAAAGGCTTTAAAGTATCCCTAATAGGCTCAAAATCGCGTCATATGTCGGAGAGGGTTAAGTGGAGCATGCCATTTTTCCCAACTAATTGAAGTTTTGAGAAAACGGCATGCATTTTTTTTTTTTAACTTCTATAACTATTACATAAAACGTAGTGTGCATGTTTCCTACTTAGATTTCATCCATTTATATGTTCATACAGGCTATCAGAAATGTTCAGGATTTGGAGTTTTTCACCTTAATCTGTGAAGAGTAACGATAAGATATAAGAAGTGAGTGCAGAAAAGGATATAGGAGTAGTGATAGATAATAAGTTAAATTTCTCAGAACATTTAGCGGAAAAGATAAACAAAGCCAATAGAATTGTAGGGCTGATAAGGAGGACATTTGTGTCACTTGACGAAGAAATCTTCAGGAATCTATATACAGCGCTGGTTAGGCCACACCTGGAATATGCAAACCAGGTGTGGGCTCCATATATGGTAAAGGATATAGAAGCAGTGGAGAAAGTGCAGAGAAGAGCTAGCAAGCTGGTACCAACGTTGAAGAACGCGGGCTATGAGCAGAGGTTGAGGACACTGGGACTTCCGACACTGGCATATAGGAGAAAGAGAGGGGATATGATAGAGACTTTTAAGATAGTGTCAGGAAAGTACGATGAGGATGTGTGTGAAGGTATCTTCTTGATGCGGGAGGGAACAAGAACGAGAGGACACTCTAAGAAAATTTACAAAGAAAGAAATAGGCTTGAGAAGGCGAAGAACTCATTTTGTGATAGAGTGGTAAATGAGTGGAACGCACTGCCCCAGTATGTAGTCGATTCCGAATCAATAAGGGAGTTTGAAAGTAATCTTGATAAAGCATGGGGAAGACAAGATTTGAAGTTTGATTATAAAACAAAAATACAGAATAGTAAAAATGTTGCGTCTGCTACCGCCGCCGCCAACACCGTGAACGACCGCAGCAGTGCAAGTACTGGTACTGAGCTGGATACACAGGCATAGTTTGCCTTTTTCCAGAGGATCTACTGTAAGAAACTGTAAGAATATCATTTAAACTTTGCGCATTTTCAATAGGACAAAACCATCATTTACTGGTACTGTATATATAGCTCGCATATTTCACATGAACGTAAGATCAAATAAGAACATTCAAAAATGCACTACTCAGGTCAGGGCTGGGGTCAATTAATTTCTGTCAATTCAATTAAATTCCAATTCGGAATAAAATTTGAATTTATCAATTCCAATTTAATTCATTCATAAAAAAAAAATCTTCAATTCCAATCAATTCACAAGCTTTTAACCCTTCCTACCCGGGCTGCCTTAGGTAAGGACAGCTCGGCAGAAGGGCAGCTACCCGGCCGACCTTACCTAAGACAGCAGCTTAATAGCCTAATTAAGCTTGGTCTGAACGCCGTGCGTACGACGTATGTCAACAAACCCAAGTGTTGCGTCACCGCACCTCCGAAAACAAGAAGGAGAAGACTCTTCAATGTTATTGTTCCGACGTCAGACGAAATTAGTGTCTGAAAAGCCCCCATATTGGCAACATCTCTGCAATATTTGCTCCACTGAAATCGTCATCACAACTGAACCAGTTGACTTACAGAGCTCTACTCAACGCCAAAATACAGATTGAAAACCGCACTACGATTATAGATGAATGGGAAAGTTCTAGCAGTGAAAATAAACATAAATACGGTAGCCTAGGCCTAGACGTTTTTCAGCCATTTCGCCCGGGTACGGGCGACCGTCCTTAGGTAAGACTGGCCGGGTAGGAAGGGTTAAATTAATTATTGTCGATATTTTATTCAATTAAAATGTTTTCAATTAAAAATAAATTAATCTACCCAGTAGGCCTACCATTAATCTAACGGGTACCGTACTGAACATGGGTGTTTTACCCATATCATCTCGGTCTGGCCCACTGACAGGAACTGTACTTGTGAATCTTAAATACATATATTGAAAACACATGAAATATATAGGAAATACAGTATAGTAGTTTCTCAATTAAATGAAAGTTATATATATTTAATGCTACTTCACTTTAAACCAATAAAAATTTCTACTTTGTCTTTTCAGAAACTTATATCCGTCTCTTATATGTTCGTATTTTATCGATCGCTTGGACCTAGCAACACTCTATCTATCTATCTCCCTTATACATTAACATAACTACATCTTATTTGGACTTTTAGTAATCTATGAATTATTTCTAGTGCAATGGAAGTGAAAAATATAATATCCTTTCAGCATAGATAAAAAAAAAAAATAAGTAAACAAAAAAAATATTCACCCGTCTTTCTCCAGACAGGCGCCGAGCTTCTGAGCGTCGGAAGTTTGCCTTTTATTTATTTACTGTTTTTTCCCACGGTATGTTTTCGCTTGTGAAAGCGTGTCTACACAAAATAATGGGGAAATATTGTAACATGTTTTTAACCCGTTGAGCCCCGGCTAGTTATAATATTTTGTTCACCCCAGTCCCAAGCCATTTTCACTTCTTCTTTTTTGTTTGCTAAAATGGAAGACAAGGATGAGAAATGGGAAGAAAACAAAAAATCACCTCGGATATTTTTTTTGGGGGGGGGGGGGGGAAGCCTCAAAAAAATGTGTTGATCCAAAATGGAAGAGAATGGTGAGAAATGAAGAAAAATAAAAAATAAATCACCTCGGTCATTGGGGGGGGGGGGGTCGAAAGTTCGTCTCCCCCGCCCGGGAGCACTAGGGTGAAAACTGAGTATGGCATTGTACGGCATACATCCTAAGGAGTGTCTCACATAAATCTCAAGCCTCTAGCTCCCATACGACCGGAGTAATGAAGGTTCAAAGTGGCGGTGAACTAAGGGTGTAAAGTATCCCCACTAAGCCCACCACCACCGGCCGCGCGGCTGTCTTGGCCCGGCTCCCACACACACTACGGTACCTCCCCCTCCTATTCTCCCGCCATTTCCTACCTTACGAGCCACGTAAATGATTTTAATATGCCGGACGCACGTGATGCGTCGCTGGGAGTTGGTGATAACAAACTGCCGACGCATCACGTGCGACGCGGGGTCTCAATGGGTTAATGGACATTTGTGTAATTTTTGCTGATTATGAACTGGTGGAATTTTTGTTTTCTTTAATTCCATCATATCTGAAATAAATGATTCACACATTATATAAGAGACCAAATAACAAACTTTTAAATTTGTTCAATAGTTTTGCATTATCAATAGGGTAATAACTTCTCTACTTTCTGGGCTATTGAACCATAATAAATAGAGGGGGAGGGAGGGAGCGCGCCCGACAGTGACAACCAATCTGATGGTAATAATATGATGGATAATATTTCTGTGTTCTTTGGTTTCGATGAGGACGATGAACATGCTGGGGGACCTGGAGCGGCCGATATGCGAGCTGTAGCACAAGGCTTATTATCAACTTCATGACAGTAACGGGTTCGGGGTCCAGGGGGAGAGTCCGAGGGAGTACAGCAGCGGGGATATCTACCGAATGTCAACACATCTATCCACACAAATAGGTCATAACAGGTACAAAACAGTCCTTATTGATGCTTAATGTATTCTATGTTTTGTCATAAATGATGTTGGTGGTATAATGTAATTATTATGTTCTCTCGACCAACCAACTTTACTACTAAACTCGATTAATGAAATTAACAAACACATGTGGCAGTGCAGTCCATCCTTCTATAACGCGTGTTGTGGGTATTTCGCGTTGTAGGAATAACACTTTAAATGGAGATAATTCTATATGGGACTGGGCCCCCCCAATTTTGCCACTTTTCCGTATTTTTTTTTAGCTTAATAAATATATAGGCTAGGCTATACAACTTCCATTTCATCGGAATAACATTCGCCGCCAATTTTATTATCATAAGGATTATATAAATGCAATTCTGATGTGAAAAAACAATCGGTAAATAGCATAGTCACAGCTGGGGTTTGTTGTTGTTTCGTGGACAAAATCTAACCAAACGTACTGTCCTACATTAATTTATTATCAACAATTGGATATTAGTTACTGTGGGCTCTTATTACTCTACTTCCTAATAATAGGCAAGTAAAGTATAAGATCATGTTTGGATAAACAAATATACCGAATTAAATTAGAATGAAGAAACAGTAAGTTGAGTGAGATGTTTCAGCTTGCCGTCAGCCCAGCTCCAAAGCTCTCTTGCCGTCGCGCTGTAGGTGGGGGGCTCGCGCAGTAAGAGGAGGCGCCGGATTTGAAGCACTCGGCAAAGCCATTTCGCGTTATATGTTTTCGGCTCGGGTTATAAGAGGTTTAGGTAATTCGGGACCCTCCCCCCCTCGTATTAAAGGAGGATGGACTGTATATAAATTGGCTGAAGGTAGGCAAAAAGGGTCAAAAGGGGATTTTGGGAAAGTGGCTGGAACGAATTAATTAATTCCCATAAGGCCTGTTATTTCTAAAACACGGTACGTACACAGTACGAATTAACCGAGTATATCGGGACCTGACTGTGTGTGTGTGTGTGTATAAAGAAATGCAAACACTGTTTACTGTCCTTTAAATTTATTGATACCAGTGCTGGTTGAGATTATTAATACTGATTAAGTACTAATGAAGAGTGGGCTGGTCTATCAGAGTGAGAACTGAGCGATCGCTGCCATACCCATAGCTTACTCTGACTGCTCCTTTAACTATTATTGGAGTGTTGACAATTCGTTAGAAGTTATTGATAAAATAAATACCATGCCGAAAGTTACCTCGGTACATAGCTTCGACTTTTCAACTTTGTATACCAATTTGCCTTTAGATTTAGTATATTCAGAGCTTTGCTTTAATATAGATTTGCACTTTGACAGGTTCGTTAGGAATGGTAATTATTTCATAAATGTTTATACATATTTTAATAATGCGTCACTTAGCTCTACTCCCAATAGTTCTGTATATTTTGATAGAACTAAACTTAAAGATGCCCTAAAATTCCTCCTTTTCAATACTTATGTTAGATTCGGCCCGTACATTTTTAAACAAATATTAGGAATTCCTATGGGTGGAAATGCTAGCCCTTTAATTGCAGACTTATTCTTGCTTGCTTTAGAATTTAAATATATAAAACTTAGTTGACAGTAGCAAGAAAAATAAAATCACAGAAAAATTAGCACTTGCTAAACTGTTAAGTAATAATAGTAGATATATTGATGATATTCTTGTTTGCAATTTGTTAAATTTTAATCAAGTTGCTAAACTTATTTACCCTAATTCTATTCCCCTCACACAATGTAACGTAAATTATAAAGTTGAAAATTTTCTTGATATAAATAGGCCTATAGAGATTGTTAATGAACAGTGCATACTTAAAGTATATCACAAAGTTGATGATTTTAATTTTAACGTAATAAACTTTCCTTTCCCTAGTAGTAATATCGATAGTAAAATAACTTATAATTGTTTTTATTCCCAATTAATAAGATTTTGTAAAATCTGCACTAAAGTAGATGACTTTTGGGCTAGAGCTAGGTTACTATACAGACTCTTAGTGGACAGAGGTTTTGAGGCAAGTAAATTGTTCCATAAATTTAATCTTTTTAGGGTCAATTATTGTGACTGTATTCTAAAATTTGATATCAATAATTTTAATCAAGCATTTTTAACTTGAAGTTTCTTATATAACCTCTGCTTACTTTTTGTCTGTATTTATTGTTTATCTTTTTCTTTTTCTATTATTAATATTGATGATTTTTTAAATTTATTGTTCTTGTTAAAAGAGTACTCTTTGTTTAAATCTGTTGTTACTTCATATTTTGCAATTATTTGTCTTTATATTATATGTATTCATTGTCGATAGTATCAATTGCTTACTTTTGCGATTTCCTTAGTTTATTTGTGCTATAAATGTAGGTTATTTGTAGGGTAGTTATTGATAGGGGTCACTTGAGGCATGCTATGCTTACAGGTACCTACCCGATAGCACTATCGTTAGTGAGTGCTGTACTGTATTTTATATATTATTTTGTAATAGTATAGATATCTTATCAATATTTGTATTTTGTACTATTGTTAATGTCTTGTCATGTTGCAAATTTGATTTTAAATAATATTTTGACATTTAACCCGTTGAGCCCCGGCTAGTTATAATATTTTGTTCACCCCAGTCCCAAGCCATTTTCACTTATTTTGTTTTGTTTGCTAAAATGGAAGACAAGGATGAGAAATGAAAAAAAAAAAAAAAAAAAAATCACCTCTGACATTTTGGGGGGGGGGGGGGGAGCCTCAAAAAAATTTGTTGAGCCAAAATGGAAGGGAATGGTGAGAAATGAACACACAAATAAAAAAAAACACTCATTTCGGTCATTTGGGGGGCGGGGGGTTTCAATAGTTCGTCTCCCCCGCATGACCACCCGCCCGGGAGCACTAGGGTAAAAACTGAGTATGGCATTGTACGGCATACATCCTAAGGAGTATCTCACATAAATCTCAAGCCTCTAGCTCCCATACGACCGGAGTAATGAAGGTTCAAAGTGGCGGTGAACTAGGGGTGTAAACTATCCCCACTAAGCCCACCACCACCAGCCGCGCGGCTGTCTCGGCCCGCTCACACCTACTGGCCCGGCTCCCACACACACTACGGTACCTCCCCCTCATATTCTCCCGCCATTTCCTACCTTACGAGCCACGTAAGTGTTTTTTATATGTCGGACGGACGTGATGCGTCGCTGGGAGTTGGTGATCAAAGACTGCCGACGCAACACGTGCGACGCTGGGTCTCAACGGGTTAACATTTAGTTTCTTTATTCATGCAGAGTTTAGTAAAATTTGCCAGAACGTCCCGGACTTCCCAAACTTGACTACTTCCTTTAACGTGACGATAGTGCGTTGTTATATGTGTGATTAGTTTGCTTGGGAAACAGATTAACTTGCTCATGTAGTAATGTACACCCTATGTGGTGGATTGTGTTCTTTTATTTAATAATTTTCATTTTAGTAAGCGTTGTTTCCACATAGCGATTTTGATAATTTAATTTGACTTTATATTGTCCTTGTCCCAATTTTGGTTTGTTTTGTTTGCAAGTTTTACATTTTAACTTACATATTTTCTAGATCTCAAGTGACGGCGTCTTTTCCGTGATTGACCTCCCATACTACCAAGATTGGAAGCCAAAGCGTCACAATTTTCCTTTGCCACTCAACTTTCTCTTTATAATTGCTGAGGGGCACAGGGCCCTGGGTGGGGCTTTGGTTTCCCGGGCGTTTCCGCGCCCTCCTCAGCTCCCCGCCATGGAGTGGCTTCGGTCACCCTGGCTTTATTGTGGTCCGCAGGGAGGGTTCTGTGGGGGCGCTCGGTTATGGCCTTGGCCTTGCTCGGGGCCTTGGGGCTGTTCGGCCAGGCAGCTTGGGGAACAACAACAACAACAACTAATGAAGATACTAGAAATACAACCAAACATAATATTGCTGGTATGTATATTATACATACCATCTGTTAACTTTGCCTTGCCTCCGGTTGGCTGGCATAAGACTGTTGCACAGCCCACGCACGCAACCACTGTCTGCGCGTGGGAGAACACTGTGGAAATCTTGAAGCATCCTGAAAAGGAGTTAATAATCATGAAAATACATATTACATACTGTACAGTACCTGTACCAGTACAAGTTACATAATTTTGTTAATAGATACAAAACAATATTCTGTATCGGTAAAATATACAATATACAGCTTTCACAGGGAGTATGGATACAAAATAGCTTTTGTCAAGGGTTATAAAAGGAATTCAGATAAGAAGCTGTAGATACTAGTACCATTAACTAGGGATATTTAGTCCTACTTTTAGTAAATTCAGCACACCATGCCACGAGTTATTAATATGTACTGTATTTAATCTTAGATAAATGTATTATATTGAGCCAATATACTTTTGGAAAAAAAATAAGTAAATTAATAACGGAACAAATCAACGTGAAAGTCGCAACTTTTCATTACAATAGAACTCTGTTTATTCGGCAAGCTAGGGGGGGGAAGACATGCCGGATACTTCATTTTGCCGTTGTTTAGGGACTTACTCTTATAGATAGGCCTACTCAAGAAACCCCAATACAGTATATAGTGAGAATAATCAAGGTATAATTCATAATAAACTCATATAAACCGAGTAATCTTGACATGAATATCTCAAACGATAACCACTTGGTATAAACAGTTCTAGTCTTCATCATCCGTAAGATAACAGCGAGTTCTGCCTCCTGATATATATCTAACTTAGGTTGGGTCATTTCTTTGTGGAGATATAAATAGGCTAGGCCCATGTTTTCTAGTGAAAACAGTAAACAGACGACGCTAAGTGTGCGAGACGAGCGATCGCCATGCGAATGGCGAGCAGTTTGAATTTAGTTTTGCCACATTTTCTCTTAATTTATTACTAAATAAATCCTTGACTAACTTTTGCCGTTATTTTGATTGCTGAACAACAGGAGGTCTACTGTATCAAGTTATAAATAAAGCAAAAATAGTGCATAACTAGAGGGGCACTCAGTAGAGCGCATAACTCCGCCTATGATGTTTGGTTCTTTACCATTAATATAATAGGCTAAATATTCTTCTGGTTCTGAGTCTGTTTCCACATAGCGATATTGATTAATTCTTTTGCCTTTACATTGTCTCATCCTCGTTTTGGTTTATTCATCTTGCAAGTTTTACATTATTTTCCCAGGAGATGATCCGGATTACCTTCTAAATTGTATAACTTTAGTCTTGGATCAGGCGTTTTTTTTTCTATTTCACTTATCGAATATATCGCCATGCTGTGCACAAATGGGAGGGGTAATAATAAAATGGCTCTACTAATTTAATTTTATATAGCTTATCATGTGCTTTCCAATGGCATATGAATGATCCTAAGATCAGTATTTACCTAACAGATTGATTTCAAAGTTTGCTAAATTACGCGTTGAGTTATTTATTTATGTTTTTGCGACTTCGAAGATATTCTGTGCATGAACGAGAGTATAAGAAAATGGCTTACACAAATTATGGTGATTTTTACACACTTTCCAATGGTATATGAACGACAATCCTACGATCAATACCAAGCCTATCGATTTTAAAGATAGCTAAAATTATGTTATAGTAGGACCCGAAAAAACACTTCTCCAACTTCGCGTGCCTTTTTCTTGATCAGTACATAATCGACCAACCTCATGTTTATTCATATACCAATGGAACGCGCATTAAAAAACTTTATAGAATGTTTTAGCCATTTTCTTATAGTACCTCCTCATCGTGCAGAGCATATCACCAAAGTCTGGAAAAAATGGAAACAAATTTAACCTAATTGCCTTATTAAAAAACTAGATAAGATATAAAAAAAAAGTACAAGAACTACGTTTAGTGAGTTGATTGAACACTAAAAAAAAAATGCAGGTGATTTTGTATGAAAAGTTATATTTTTAGTAGGTGTATTTTCTGCTAGTTTTTAATTAATTCGGGAACAATTTTGTTTTGTTTTTAATTGGTCAGTGACAATCTTCATCTCTTATACTCCCCTGTATGTGTGCTAAATTGCATTTGAATTGGACAAAATCCACTGACACCTTCAAGAAAAGTAAATGACCCGGTGCACCCCTTAACCATGACCTAATCCATCTTAACCCCTTCCGCACAATGACGTCTTTTGTACCTTTATTCTGGCTAACACTAGGCAATTTTGTGCGGTTTATGAATGTCCTGTGTTATTCAGTGCTTATTTAGATCGTATATACCTCGTTCAATCCCAGAGGTAGATTATAAGCTAAAGAAAATCATCTAGTGGTAGCCAAAAGATGAGAATTACATCATTGTGCTGAAGGGGTTAACAGAGTTCCCCCTATTCCAGGAACTATTTTCCTCGGCAATCTTTCTTGGGGGACTATCAAATGCCTTACTGAAATCTAAGTAAATTAGATCATATTACTTGTCATTGTCTGCTGTGTCGTATACTTGGCAAAAGAAAGTAAATAAATTAATGAGACAGGACCGACTCTTCGTGAATCCATATTAAGAATGTTAAATTAAATGGGGACATTCTAGATGCTTTCTGGGGCGCATTCAAGAGCGAGACTTCAGACTCTACAGTTTCCGTAGTGTCAATTGGGGCCTATTGAACGATTTTGAAGCCTCTTCCGCACTACATAAACAAAATGGGTGGTTGCCATGGTTATATTTATACCAGCGTCTTCGTTTGACGCCAAACCAACAATGAACGTTCTTTACATATAAACAACTGCTAGGATATTTATCCTGTAATGTCCATAAGTAATTAGGCCTAAAGCATGCTAGGCTATTAAATTATAGCGTCTCATTAGCCTAAAAATACATATCAATATTTATTAGTAACCAGATTTTTTTGTATTACATTATACAATAAAGAATATATGAAAGAAAGCAAATTCGTTCATAAAATTTGGCATATGTTATTTTCGTCCGCCACTTCAATACATGTGGATGCATAAAGGTGTATATTTGTATCAATATTTTCATCGAAAATTTAATGTAAATGTTTTAAAGTAAATAATAACACATACTAATATGAATAGTCAATGTTTTTAAGTGATTTTGTGTGCATATGGTCGAGAGTAATTTGTCTGCTAGTGCTAAAGACGAATTGTAAAGATGTATTGTCTGTGCGCCTCACGGCGTCACTCCTCAAAGGCTGTGTGCTAAATGAGCGACCGTATGCGCGCACAATAGCGTTCAAGAGCACTGTAGCGCTAACCGTGAGCTAGAATTAGTGCTCTTGAACGCACTCCTGATTCTAAAAGCTTATCTACAACTGATGTCAAACTAATCGTGAAGCCATATTAAGAATGTTAAATTAAATGGGGAAATTCTAGATGCTTTCTGATTCTGTGAGCAATGATTCTAAAAGCTTACCTACAACTGATGTCAAACTAATTGGACGATAAATATTGCTTAGAGGATAAGCTTGGCAAACATTTAACATTGTTCATTTGAGACAAATGCGGGAACATACTACAGTCCATCACCACATGTGGTGATGGGCTGGTCTATCAGAGTGAGAACTGAGCAATCTCTGCCATACCCATAGCTTACTCTGACTGTTCCTTTTACTTATTCCGTGGATTGACCTCCCTACTGCCAACCTAGAAGTTGGCAGATTGGGAGCTAAAGCGTCACATTTTTCCCTTACCCCTCAACTTTCCCTTCATAATTGCTGAGGGGCACAGGGCCTTGGGTGGGGCTTTGGTTTCCCGGGCGTTTCCGCACCCTCCTCAGCTCCCTGCCTTGGAGTGGCTTCGGTCACCCGGGCTTTGTTAGTGGTAAGCAGGGAGGATTTTGTGGGGGCGCTCATTTATGGCCTTGGCCTTGCTCGAGACCTTGGGGCTGTTCGGCCAGACAGCCTGGGGAACAACAACAACAACAACATACTACAGTACAGTACTATATTAATGTACCTGGGCATTTGACATCCATGAAGTAGGAGTTAGGGTGTTGTACAAGCCGCTTCAGCTTGCACTTTCTCTTTTCCTCGATGGGTGAGGGGTGTAGAAGATCCTTGGCAAGCTGCAGACAAAAAATACATATAATACATGAGGACATGCTTTATAAATATCAAATATCGCCCTTGAACTTACTATAATATATTGCTTCTATAAAAAAAGGAACCTCTCAAGTGCAAGAAGGGTAATAGTTCATGGCAAATAAACATGAGCACACAAGGCCTTAAAAGGTATTTAACAATGCACTGGGTGCATGGGACTCGTTAGCCTTGGTCGGTAACCTTAAAAATATTCGGGTAGATAGGACACGTCAGCCTTGGTTGGCAACCTATCTACGGGAGTAATTGATGCAGTTTTTAACGCTGTGGACTCCCTTGATTGAGAGGGCTAGGACATGCCCTTGTTATAGGGACTTTCCTAGACATTTGCCAGTAATCACTAGACCTGAGAATCCAAACTCTTGTCATCTACTAGTGGCATGGGGTGAGATCAAACTGCAGAACCTTCAATCAGCAGTCAGGCGCACTACTGACCATGCCACGGCCCGCGGCAACCTTATAAGTAAACCTTATAAAAATCCGTACTGCTTACCTAAGGGTGAAGGAGGCTAGTGGATAGACTAGCCGCACACCAATATATAGAAAATAGATATTTAACAATGCAACACAGTTACCGTAACTAAATAACTGAATATCGAGTCAAGGCAACTATAATAAGAACATAAGAAAATTGGAGTCTGCAGAAGGCCGGCTGTCCCACAAAGGCAGAAACCCCTTTACACCCAAAACCGATTATGGCCATATGCCTATCTAATTTTGTTTTGAAGCTTAACATTTTAGTCTATATATATTATATGCAAAGATAAAATTGTGGTGGTTTATAGTTCAAATTATGTCTATGTGCGTGACAAAATGGTGAAAACAAAGCTATTTCATGTTCATGTATTCCTCCTCTTATTCATTCAAGGCTTCAAACAAAATTGCTCTGATTTGACACCCTGGTACTGAGTTTTTGGACTCTTCAAATTCAGAAAACCTGAGCCAAGTTTTGGCAAAACTTGGCTTGGGTTTCCCAATTTTGGGTTTTATGAGTTTCTCCAAGAAGACCTCAAAAGTCTACAACTGGGTAAGGGAAAACAACATGACATTCAACGATGTTAAGTTCCAGCTGCTCAGAAGTGGTATAAACCAAGAGATCCTCAACAACACCTCTCTGCTCACAGGTGAAAATCAGGCAATTGACACATGCTCAATGCGCAAAATGCCTTGGGGTCTACCTAAGTAATGACGGCACTTTCAAACACCACAGAGTAAACCATCAAGAAGGCCAGAAGAATTGCTGGGTGGATCCTCAGAACCTTCTTTTCCCGGGAGGAGGAGTGCATGATGACACTGTGGAGGGCACTTGTCCAGCCTGTCCTAAACTATTGCAGTCAACATTGGTCTCCCCACATGGCTCTGGACATACAGGCCCTTAAGTCTGTACAGAGAGCTTACACCAGGCAAATAAAGGGCATGAAAGTACTCTCTTACTGGGACAGACTGACAAAACTGGGGCTATACTCTGATCAACGAGGTAGAGAAAGATACACCACCATCTACACTTGGAATATCATTGAAAAAGGTGCCAGGTCAAAATGCCGGTGTGACGAAATGCTGATGCCGCTATTTTGACTTGCCACCAGTGTCGGCATTTTGTCTCAAATGGATACGTTGGCATTATGACTTAGTAAACCCCTTTATCTATCTAAGCATGTACATATCTCCACAGCACTATGGTAGCCTAATGTTTAGACGAATGGAAGGGGTAATTAATGGGGCACTTAACCACAAAGGAAGGCCTTGCTATAAATTACTCCTGAACCTGGATAAATTAATTAGTTTTCAGCAACCTACCAATCATATTAAAAATAACCTTAACTAATGAAATCAATGAAAGTAATGAATACATGTGCTACTCCAAGGACTCGAACCTAGGATACTCACACCAAAACTCTGTACACTAAGTATTACGCTATCAAGACAGTTAATGGTTTATGCACAAGACTACCTGACCGACAGCAGACTCTCTGAGTCTGTCCAGAGGAGATGGATCAAGCAGATCTCGGGCCTTAGCGACTCCCCATACGAGGAACAACTCCAAAAGCTAAACCTACACTCAGTAAGGGGCCGCCTGCTCAGATATGACCTAATCTACTGCTACTAGATCTTCCACAGCCTCTCAATTATCACCCCCACGGATCTCTTTACTATGGCCCCTAGGTCTGGCACCAGAGGCCATAGGAACAAGATCCAAGTGCAGCACTGCGCCACTGAAGAGAGAAAAAGATTATTCTCCCTAAGAGTCACCAGCAGATGGAACTCGCTGTCAGAGGGCACCGTCACAGTACCAAACCTCAGGTTCTTCAAACGACGACTCCACACCCTTCAAAATTTCACTAAACACATGACACATCTCACATAAACAACTAAAACCTAGTCTCCAATGAAGGCACAAAGCCCAACTACCCGTCAGACACCCAGTAACTACTACTAACCGAATATCTAGTTGGGAGTGCCTGTATTCATGTCTTGGGCCCCTACTGACCACAGCCACTAGCTTTGTGGGCAGTGAGTGGCCCTACCTGGTAATTACTGGGTTTAGGTTAGGTTAGGTTAATGACAAGGATATATGTCAACTCGTACTCACTTTTTGGACAACTCTTACCAAAGACAGATCGTACTCAATTTCCACCCTTTTATTCAATTCCAAATAGGCCTATAGGGGCAAAACACCGATAAAGGTACCGATTTTCATTGGCACATTACGCATGTAAAAACTTTCTGTATATAACTTTCATTGGTATATTCATAAAGAGCACACTCTAAGCTATTCATAAGTCATTTAAAACACTATAATCGGCTTACGGCAGCCATGTAATAACATGGTGAACCTTCGTGAAGTTGGCGCGAAACGGCGAATTTATCGGTGGATGGAGGATGGTTTACCGGATGACGGTACCACCCTATAACGTTGATAATTTAATTCATATCTTTCTTAAACCCCCTACATGATTCAGAAAGCCTTCAGCTTTGCATATACTGTATATGCATATTTCGTACCTAGGCCACATAATAATACGTAATTCGAATACTTACCAAAGTCAATTTAACCCTTGGGATCCGGGAGGCCTCATATGAGGCAAAACGTATTTTGGTTAGGAGCCCGGGAGGCCTCATATGAGGTAAAATGCGCGGCTAAAAATCGCCACTAAAATCATCATAACTCGGCAACCACACATCGTAGCGATGTCATTTCAACGGCAGTCTACAGACAACAAGATGTTCTACAATTTGCAAAAAAACTGACTGCTCTAGGTGGTCTCAATCAGTAGCTACTGAATTATGAAGCTTGACTGTACGAAAATGGCCCCGGACACAGCGAACCGCCTCATATGAGGGCCCCCGGATCCGGAGGGTTAAGGCCATCCGAATTGTCTCAATATTATCCTATTTTCACCAATTTAAGCAGCTCCTCATTGTCATACAAGATGTTCAGTTATTCACAATTGTAAATCATGCGTGGAAATGCTGATACTGAAGCTACATTCTCCACATTAGCCTGAAATATGACGAGACCGAAAGTCCGCCAAGTGAGGAGAAAGATGAGTGGACAAGGGTGGGGAATGCTAAGGTGGATGCATTGGAAGAAATCATGAAGGAGCAGGTGGAAGAGAGAAAAAGAGAAAAGAGAGTTTGAGAAGAATGTAGTGCAGGTTTTGAAGAGCAAGGAAAAGGTAGTGAGGGAAACAGCGGAGACCAAAAAGGAGCCGACCAAACGCACCACTGAGGTGGTAGATGGTGGAAAGAAAAAAACTGTCTGGGACCATCAGGTCCTGGTAGTGAAGCCAAAAGACCGATCCTCCGAGCCAGTAAGCCCACCAGATACAAAGGCAATCGAGACTGCTTTGGCTTCGGTTCCGGTTAACAAGTTAACTAGAACTGAGTCAGGTGTACTGGTGGTACGACTTCCATCCAAGAAAGCCAAAGAAGATGCAGGAAGGGCCATCAATCAGTATTTGGGGGTGGACAGTGCCTTCAGTGTCTCCGAACCAAAGAAGATGATGCCAAAAATGACTCTGGTAGGCATTGCTAATGACGCTGAGGATAATGAGATCATTCCCAGCATCCTCAACAAGAACCCAAGAATAAAGTCCCTGGTCGACGATGGCTTAGCTATGAATTTGCTATTCACTAAGCAAAAGAGTGATGCACACACTAAGATTGCGGTAGTAAAAATGTCACCTGAAATACGCTCTTCCATTGTGGATGATGGCAATTCTGTGTATGTTGGACTTGTGAGATGTCGTGCATACGATCGCTTCTGGGTAACACAATGTTACCATTGCCAGGGCTTTGGTCATACCAGTGACAGGTGTTATCGGAAAAATGAGGATCCAAAATGCAACTTCTGTGCTGGTACTCATAACTCAAAAGACTGCACCAACAAGACTTCCCCCAAATGTATAAATTGTATGAGCTCCACATCAGTTACGGAGCCGCCAAATAATTTCGCCTCAAGTAGAAATTGTCCTTTAATGACAGCTCAGAGAAATAAAGTTATTGAGAACACCGATTTTGTAGGTTCAAAAAACTGAAAAATGCACATGGGAGCCGGTTGAAACTGGGTCTGTTGAATGTTCGTTCCTTGCGTAACAAAATGGATCATATTTGCGAGATCTTGGATGAACGTAACCTTGATGTATTATGTCTCACTGAGACCTGGTTGTTCGAGTCAGATCTGAATATTATCCAGGCGGCATTGCCTAAAACCCATTCCATAATAAATGTTCCTAGGCCTAGGGGAGATCATCCGGGTGGTGGAGTGGCAGTTGTCTACTCCACATCTCTGGTGAATATCTTGCAAATAAGCCATAACCCAGCCCCTCTTTATTATGAACTGTTGGAAGTGGAAATAAAACTCCATCAACAAATTCTAAGAATGGCAGTTGTCTATAGGCCTGGCCATCGTGGCACAGATAGGGGTTTTATGGAAGAGTTTGGGCAGTTTCTCGAGGAATTTTCTGCTAAAACTGGAAGACTTTTGATGTGTGGAGATTTTAATTACTGGGTTGACAGCCCTCATCTGAAGCCATTCTCTCCTGAGTTCCTTGAGTTGACTGATCAGAACAATTTTGTAAACCATGTGTCCCACCCAACTCATATCTTAGGACACACCCTTGACTTGGTTTTCTCTCCTGTGGGTTGTGGTGGTGTTCTGGATGTTGATGTTGAGAATGCTGACCCTAATACCTCTGATCATGCTTTGATTACTTTCAGCTTTGATTTCCCTAAGCCACTCACACATGAAAAAGTAATCAGATTTAGAAATTATAAAAATGCAGACCTAAATTTGGCTAGCAGTGAAGTAAAACAGTACTTGGGAAGTATTGATACTTCCAACCTTACTTCAGATGAGCTGGTGGAGGTACATGGAAATGCACTTAAATTAGTGTTCGATCATCACTGTCCAGAAGTAGAGAAGAAAATCATAGTACGAGATGATTCGCCCTGGTATAGCACTCGAGTTAAATTTCTTAGAAGAGCGCGTAGAAGAGCTGAACGTGAATGGCGGAAAAATAAAACAGACTCTACATGGTTGCAATACCTGTCAGCCAGAAGAGCTGTGGTCTACAAAATCAAAGATGAAAAGAAAGTGTATTATCAGGGAAAAGTTGACTCGTGTGGTAACGACCAGAGGAGGTTGGCTTCAATTGTAAACAGTTTACTTGGAAAAACAAGAGTCAGCTTAAGACCTTCTGTACCTGATGCCGAGTTGGCTGCCAACTTTGTGGCATTTTTTGCTGGCAAGATAACTCGCATAAGACAGGAATTGGATGATGCTTCTGTTGGTGAAGAACTTTCAGTTGTACTCCAACCCCGACACATTCCTAATAATGTCCTCTCATCCTTTCACTCAGTAGAGGTGGACATGATCTCGTCCTACATAAGAAACCTCAATAAAACATTTTGCCCGTTGGATCCCATAAATGTTTCCAAGCTACCAAGAGTCTATGATCACACAGTTGAGTTTATTTCCAAAATAATTAATAAGTGCTTCTCTGAAGGTAGCTTCCCACATTCTGAAAAGCATGCACTACTCCGACCTACTCTAAAGAAACCTGGACTTGATGTTGAGAACATGTTGAACTATCGTCCTGTCTCCAACCTGTCCTTCATATCAAAGATATTAGAGCGTGCAATACTTGACCAATTACAACCACTACTTCAGCAGAATGAAACTATCCCAATTTTTCAGTCTGCTTACCGACAGCATCATTCAACTGAAACAGCATTGATTAGAGTACATAATGATCTAGTTGAGAACATTTGCAATGGTGTGGCCTCACTATTGGTCTTGCTTGATCTCTCTGCGGCTTTTGACACAGTGGATCACGAGTTGTTATTGAGTGATCTTTATGATTGTGGTGTGCGTGACTCCGCTCTCTTGCTTCTTGGGTCGTACTTGTCAGGTAGATCCCAGAGTGTGATGGTAAATCAAGTGGTCTCCGACTCGACACCCCTGCAGTATGGTGTTCCGCAGGGATCAGTTTTGGGTCCTATCCTATTTATAATTTATATTAGCAGTTTGTCTCTTCTGCTTTGTGCACATAATGTCACCTTTCACTTTTATGCAGATGACACCCAGATTTATGTGAGAATCACAAATATAGTTGATATACGGAGTAAGATGGAATTGTTGATGTCTGATATCAAGAAGTGGATGAGAGCGAGAAAACTTAAACTAAATGATGGTAAAACTGATATTCTCATCATCCGAGGAAATAGAAGAGCTGATGATATGGTAGGTGCCCTCTCCATCAATGTGGGTGGATCTCAGCTGCGACCGGCCAACTCTGTTCGAAATCTGGGTGTATATGTGAACTCCCGATTAGATTTCAAAGAGCATGTAAACCAGATAGTTAAAAGTTGTTACTTGCACATCAGAAATCTCTATTTGGTGAAGCCGTTTATAACCAGACGTTGCCTCCTGACGTTGGTTCACTCATTGGTCTTCTCTCGTGTTGATTATTGCAATGCCCTGTTGGTGGGTCTTCCAAATTATATTTTGAAGAAAGTTCAGTCTGTTCTTAACAGGGCCGCAAGACTAATTTTTGGTGTTCCACCTAGAACTCCTACTACATCTCTTCACATAGAACTGCACTGGCTGCCAGTAAGAGCAAGAATAGAATTTAAGTTGTGTTTGGTGACTTTTAAGGTTCTCAAATTTGGTGAGCCTAGGTACCTTGCGGAGCTGCTCAGGCACCCACCGGCACACCATGGTGTAGTTGTGCGTCATGACAATGACCCTTTTCGTCTTGATGAACCAAGGGCTTTCCAGCAGTCTTCTTTCTTTGAGAGGTCATTCTCCTACATGGCTCCGAGGTTGTATAACAGGTTGCCGCTGTCCATGAGACAACTGAGTTCTGTTGAATGCTTCAAGAGACAACTTAAGACTTTTCTCTTTGAGAGAAGCTATGATCTTGAGAGAGGTGTCATGACAGATGGCTATAGAGTTTAGGCTATTTTGCCACTGCTAGTGATTGTTAAATGTGTGTTGTATATGAGCCTTCTTTTGATGCATTGATTTTTGTTCTTTTTTCTTTCTCTTTTCGAGCGCTAGTGAATTCTTCGGAAAAATTGGCGCTTATGAGAAATAAGTAACATGCTTATTATTATTATTATCTTTATTCACAGAATGAGAAAGACTGGTTTGATAGTTCTAAAACTCCTTACATTATTCTTCGATTATATAAGAAAACTACAAAAGAGCATGTCAATAAATAAATGTAACGCATATTTATTGCCATTATTTCCAAGGTAATTACACAAAATTATCACTAGATCTCGTAGTTCGGAATGGCTTTGGCTTCAACTTGATACACTTAATGTGACCATATCTTACTTTGAAATATATAAAATATAACATATAAGAGGTAGATTTATGCTATAAAGGTAGCGTCAGGTCACCCAAAACCCGACCGCAAAAATCGCGTACGTTTTTATAAAAATCTGTATTTTGCCACAGGCTGCATTTCATACCTCTGGAATCGAACACATGGTCAGCTGATCACCGCTAATTCGATAGCAAACGCCATTTTGAGTGCAGGTGATGTAGTTTTGTGAATATTAAGAAAGTTATAGACCTTGTCCGAACCGCGAATCGGCGAATCTTGTTCTGCCTCGCACATATATTCACTTAATAACTTGTAGGACCTATGGAAATGCTTAACTATGATATATTTTACCTTTAAAGTGAAGAGTGAGAGTGTGTGAGTCCAGCTGGCATGTGTAAACAAGCCGAAAAACAACAACAGAATAACACCCAGCTGAAGTTGGCGGTACCCAATCACGGTAGGAGAGACCAGAGTACCTATTTCGGTGTTTCACCTTATGTTAAATCTTTCTAAGTCTTTCTAAGCTATGTTGTTTTGTTTATGTTCATATTGTGTGGAGATAATGCCTTTTCAAATGCACCTCTTTGATTTTTTTTTTAATCGCCGAACATATATAATTATATACCTACAGAGCTTCGCGATTCACAAGTTTCATATACAGTACTTTTCAAACAAATTCATAGTGAATTATGCAAATATCAGTTTGTTTGTTTTTTGCATTTTTTCTTTGATATACAGTGTTGTTTTATACCAAGGACTGCCGCAAAAGAGTATTTCCCATTATCCAACAATCTAAAAACACGGCCCCCACTAGTGGGGAGGGCTATGAAGATCAGGGAAATTGCGGGGTAAAAGGGGAAAAATAGGGGGCATTTTTCAAAGTAAAAAAACCCAGTAATTGAATTTTGAAAGTTGGCTCGAGTTTTCATGTCCATTAACCCTCTCACCACGGAAGGGCTCTTGAACGCCCATAAAAAAGCATATAACAGGTACCCGGAAGGGCTCTTGAACGCCCAGTGGTTGAAAGCCTGTGAGCTTCGTGTGCGAGGCGTCAGTCCGACGCATGTAAACAACAGCCGGCTGGACCGACGCCCCGCATCTCCGGCCACAAGAAGGAGAGCGTCGCTTGTTCGTGTGTGCCTGTATGTTGTTGTTAAGTATCGAAAAGTAGTGTAAAGTGGCTGTTTTGGCCATAAAGTTATCTCCAATGAAATCATCATCACAACTCAACCAGTTGACTTAGAGAGCTCTACTTAATGCCATTCTACAGGTAAATAACACAGCTACGCTTGGGGATGCGGGAAGCAGTCAGATTAACAAATATACGGTAGCCTAGCCTAGACGTTTTTCGGCCAAAACACCCGGGTTTCGAGGAATATATATATAATACATAGCCGGGGCTGGAGGGTTATACCCCAAAATTTGAAAACCCGAGCCAACATTTGCCAAAACTTGGCTCGGGTTTAGCAATTTTTTGAAGTAAAAAAACACAGTAACCTAACCTAGAACGTTGGATACAAGAATAACCCTTACCTACCAGCTAGTATGTGTCCCTAGTTTATCAAGTCAAGGTCAAGGCCACGTCACACTGTAGCTCCATACATTATCAAGTGTTTCTCGTAAAGAAAGTGCAATCAGTGATTACCAAAGACAGAATAACCTACATAAACACTTAGTGAGTGCACACATACAAGAAACAAAGTCCGAAACAGAAGGATTGAAGTGAAAATAAGAGAAAAAAAACAGTGACTAAGAACATGACGCCAACAATGGACGGGGATCAAAACAAATCCGACCCAGAGTGCCCCGACTGCGGAATCAAGTTCGCAGGTGAAAAAAATGCAATCCAATGCGACTACTGCCGAGATTGGCTGCACTATTTCTGCACAGAACTCCCTGCCTATCAAATTCTCAACTATGCAAAAACGCCAAGGAAATTCATGTGCAAAACATGCTGCCTAACAAAGTTTGACACAAAAGGTGAGTGGGTGGCCGAGGCAGAAGCAGCCGTTCTCCAACACAGGGAACGAATAACCAATTCTGGAGCGATAAGTAAGGTAAGAAAAATCCCTGTTCAGCTCCAGAGCAACAAAGCTGTCACCAACACGCCAGCTGACAATACACCAACAACCAAGGAATTAACTGGGGACACTGACCTAGGCCAAGGCCTACCCAAAAGCCCAGAAGTAGCCGTAGGCAAGAGTGACGGTGACAACCCCCATACCAGTACCACAACAAACGTGGCTATAGGCCTAGATCTAGGTCTGGGGAACACACCAGGAAATATTAGCATCACAATGCCAGATGCCCATAGCCTCCCCCCCGCAACACTAGCAGACACGGCAGAGCCTCCTCAAAATGCAGCAAGACAGGTGAGGTCGGGGACCCCAACGAGCACACACCCCACATGCAACGGATGCAGCCATAATGCTCCTACATACAGAAGAACAGGTGAGGTTAGTGCTGTAAATACAAATTCATGGAGACCTAGGCCCAGAGCTGAAAACAGGGGCACCGATATTAGGAGGAAAAGCATGGAAGTATGCAATTTCTACCTAAGAAATGAATGCCGATATGGAGTAGTGGGCATGGGATGCAAACAAGACCACCCAAAAATATGTGCAAAATTCATGAAGCACGGGCGGGATAAAAGAATCGGTTGCAAGCGTGGATGGAAGTGCATCGACTACCACCCATATGTATGCAGAATCTCACTCAACAAAAGGGCATGTACTATGAGAGACTGCAATCTTCCACACATCAAGGGAACCAAAATACTGACGCCCAGAATCAACGTCAACAAACCAAGGGAACACGCTACAGGACAAATTCAAAGGGAATTTGCCTACACACCAACTCATGAGGAAAAATTAGAAAGCCAACGCAATGCCCTCAGAAGCTGGCCAACCATCCAGCAAACTCACAAGGTCAGACCAGCAGCGGTACACACAGCTATGCCCGACCAAGGTGCTTTTTTAGAGGTAGTAATGGGACGTCTTCTGGAAGTGGAAAAACGGTCTCAAGTGATAATGGAGAGATTCCTAGCCCAAACTGAGGGGCCAGACATGAACCACAGAGGAAGGTGCAACTACCACTAACTAGTTTTTTTGTGGGCAACATCAGAGGACTTTACCCACGAAACAATCAATGTAAAGTCCCTATGTTGGAAGAAATTGCAGAGGAAGACAACTCAATTTTTCTAGCCCTCACAGAAACACACCTGAACGAAAACATTTTGGATGCAGAGATCAATATCCATAATTTCACTCTATTCAGAGCCGACAGAGAGGACAGAAGCCACGGAGGAGTAGCACTCTACCTAAGGGAGGATATGGCTGCAAATACCGAAACTTTAGTTGCATTCTCAAACAGCACAACAGAGCTACTAGCAGTACACATAAGACAAACCGACATGCTCATCATAATTTTGTACCGACCTCCAAACACCACAGGGGAAATTTTCAAGGAGGTCACAGAGAAGATACAATCACTCCTACAAAATCTTCCAATTCCCACTACAGATGTCATCATCACAGGAGATTTGGGCAACCATGAAAATAGATGGAGGAACCAGGGATGAAAAACAGCAAGCCAAGGAGCTAATGACTATCATGGACACTGCATACATGAAGCAATACATCGAGGAACCTACAAGAGGCAACAACACACTGGACTTACTATTTGGCAACAACTTCGACCTGGTACACTCGTATGAAACTGTAAAAACTATAATGTCCGACCACAGCCTCATCAAAGTTAGAACCCCCACACCACCAAGAAGATGTCAACAGGAATCAAGCCAAATACCCTGCACCTCTCTGAAAGATCTCAACTTCTACAGCAAAGATATAGACTGGGACAGACTGAGAGCAGAACTGGCAGTAATTAACTGACTGGAGGGCACTATTCGAAGATAAAAACGTCGACGAAACTCTCAGTATCCTCCAGAAACAATGCCTGGAGACCTGTAAAAACACCATACCACCCAAATCAAGCAGATTCCCAGAGATAGAAAAATACTAATGAAGAAAAGGACGTACTTGAGAGCCAAGCAAAGGAAGACCAGCTATGCGCACAATATCACCAAACTACAAGAAGAGCTCGATGAAGTTGAACGTAAACTCATCCAGTCACACCAAGAGCAAAGAACACGCGAAGAACTCCAAGCAGTTGCAAACATACGAGTAAATAGCAAATTCTTCTATGCATATGCAAAAAGGAGACTCAGGAACACCTCAACAATAGGACCACTTGCAAAACCTACGGGCGAACTTGAGAGTGACCCAACCGAAATGGCCAAGATACTCAAACAGCAGTACGAAAGTGTCTTCAGCCCGCCAAATGAAGACAAGAAAATCGAGAATGCAACGACTTTCTTTGGCAACGCTCCAGGGACACCACATCAACTCTCCTCGGTAACAGTATCAACAGAGGACATAATAGCAGCCATCGACAAGATTGGACCAAACTCTGCGGCAGGACCAGACGGCTTTCATGCCCAACTGCTAAAAAACTGCAAACATCAGCTAGCCTTGCCTCTAAAACTGCTGTGGAGCAAGTCCCTCCAAACTGGATATGTACCACAATCCCTAAAAGAAGGTAATGTCACACAATACACAAAGGGGGTAGTAAAGGCATAGCCAAAAATTACAGACCAGTGGTGCTGACGTCACATCTTATTAAAATCATAGAAAGAACAATACGAGCTAAGATGGTCAGCTTCCTGGAAGATAACGAGGCATTCAACGAGGGGCAACATTGCTTTAGACAAGGCCGCTCCTGCCTCTCACAACTACTATCACACTACGACAAAATCCTACAGGATATTCAAGACGGAGAAAATGTAGACGTCATATATCTAGATTTCGCCAAAGCTTTTGACAAGGTGGACCATGGGATCCTTCTACATAAACTCAAATCACTGGGAATAGGGGGAGACCTTGGAAGATGGCTCCACAGCTTCATCACCAACAGAAAACAAAGAGTCACGGTTCAAGGAAGCCTATCAGGAGGTGGGGTCATCAGCGGAGTACCACAAGGATCAGTACTGGGACCTCTCCTATTCCTCATCATGATAGGAGACATCGACAGGGACCTGGAACACTCAACAGCCACATCGTTTGCAGACGACACCAGACTCATGAAGAAAATCACCTCACAACATGATGCTCAGCTACTACAACAAGACTTGGACAAAATCCTGAATTGGGCAGAAGAAAACAACATGGCCCTAAACGGAGACAAGTTCGAGCTTCTAAGGTACGGGAACAAGAGAGCACTACAAAACGACACCAACTACAAAAGTGGACAGCAAGAAATTACCGCCAAGGACACAGTGAAGGACTTGGGAGTAAATATGAGCAGTGACGCCACTTTTTCCCAGCATATTACCAAAGTCACAACAACAGCAAAACAAATAGCAGGCTGGATCCTGAGAACCTTCCACACAAGAAATGAGAGGTGTATGCTAACACTGTGGAAGTCACTGGTCCTACCACGACTGGAGTACTGCTCTCAGCTCTGGTCTCCCCAAAAAGTAGGAGAAATAACAGAAATTGAAGCCACCCAGAGGACATTCACCAGTAAAATCCATGGGTTTCAACACATTAACTACTGGGAGAGACTTAAGGAGCTGCAGCTGTACTCACTTCAAAGACGTAGGGAGAGATACATCATCATCTACGTCTGGAAGATTTTGGAAAAAAAGGTACCAAATCCAAATCCAAACATCCAAGAGACTCAGCACCAAAGGCGAGGGAGGCTGTGCTATGTGAGGACTACGCCGGGATCAACACAAAAAATCAAATCCCTGATCCATCACAGCTTTACATACAATGGAACCAGACTGTTCAACTGTATACCAGCCCCTCTCAGGAACATGACCGGGGTGTCTCCAGACACCTTCAAGAAACACTTGGACATGTGGCTGGCCAAAATACCGGACCGGCCACCAACACCAGGATACCCCAGCACCAACTCCAACCGACTTCTGGAATGGAGAGTGGAAGAAAGGGAGCTGCCTGGTCGCAGTGGAGCCCCAGCTCAACTGTGTCACTAACGGACGGAATACAACTAAGTGTAACTAAGTGTAAGTGTATCCCATACCTACCAGCTGATCCCTTGTTATGAACCTAACTAAGAAACCAAACCAAACCTAACCTAACCTAAAAGTAATACGTGGATAGCGGGAAAAGTGTAATCCGGCAGAGAGAACATAGACAAAATGACAGTGGCTTTGTGCAGTGGGGACTCTGAAAATGTTATAGGGGAGGGAAAATAAAATGTACGCAATTACCAAAGCAGCACTGGATCGCGCAACTGTAAGGTCCCCCGAGTAAGGTAGGAGGGGAAAAAAAATCTATAAAGCAGAAATCCCGTAACACAGGACTTGTCATTATGCAGACAAGACTGTGTTTTACCCTATATCTCCCTTATAATACATTTGCGAAGGAAAGGACATATATAGGACGGAAGACTATTATATAACATACCTATAGGCTACACAAACATCGATGGGGCTTGTAACTGTCACACCGTAAAATCTTACCCAGTGGACTTAGGCCACCAGCTGACACCACTTTATAAAAAAAAAAAAAAAAAAAAAAAAAAATAGGCCACATTGCCTACCTCTATTGGTGGTCCAGAAATGCCAACCAGAGATAGAGTATCGTCTTATATACACAACGATAATCAAACCAAATTATACGAAAGCAATAACTAAAAGAATATATAATACTTTTTTTTTTTTTTTTTTTTTCTATATTCCAATTTACTTCCTCTCGGGCATAGGCTGAGAGCCTTAACATTCACCGCTTTACAATGAACAGTGAAGCCCGTGAGGTCTTGTTCCAGTCTAGGGAGTGAGACATGTGAAGCACGTAGAGTACAACGAGCACCTGCCATCTTGCCTTCACATGAGGCACGGTGCTCACTCATGGCCCGAAACGCCCATCTCTGAAGCCACCTCGTTCCCGTGCTTCACTGTCTCAACCCCTACACTCGGACTCTCACACTTACACACACACAACGCCACCTGTTGAGCAGATAACTCACCAAGTATACAGTACCCGGTATTATGATACAGAAAAGAGGAGAGGCCGTTTACAAGGTTATTGGTACGAGTTGACTAGGCAAGTGAGTACGAGTTGACTCGTTCCGCCAGGTACGAGTTGTCCAGCACCCTAATGACAAGGGATAAGGTGGTAAGTATGGAATAAACTTAGCACCCTAATGATAAGGGATAAGGTGGTAAGTATGGAATAAACTTAGGGCAAATTCCATAGTAGCGGGAGCGATCTTTCTCCCACTCCCTTTCAATATTATAAATTTTGGTTTCCCGATCTCATTGTGTCCCTAATAATGATTACCTTCACTTGCCACAACAATATAAATATATTTACCCCCGATAGGTGGGGAGGGCATGAAGTATATCGGGAAAAGAGAGGGGTTGAAATATATGGATGAGGTAGAAGAGCTGATACGATCAAAACATACTGAAAGCTTAGCTGTGATTGGCTGTCCAAAACCGTTTGTGATTGGCTGTCTGGAAGCGACGTCATCGCCATGGATGACGTCACGACCCTACCAACTCGATCGATAAATTATCGCTCCCGGGTTTCTTAATTTAAGAAATTGTTCCCATAATTGATAATAAATGCGGGTATTAGTTTATGACCATCCAGTTACGGGCCCCATCGATGATTATCAGTGTTATATCACTTTCATGAACGATACTTTGTTGGTGTAAATGTAATTACCGTCGCAAAATCACTATAAGTGAAATACGAGAAACTGTTGGATTGTTCACCCAGAACACAGGGAACGTGAGCTGGGTTTAGACCGTAGCGCATCCATAAACAGGGAACGTGAGCTGGGTTTAGACCTTACATTTTGATACCTTTTGATGTGTTCGTCGGCGAGACAGGTTAGTTTTCGGTTAGGTTAGGTTAAGCTAGGCTAATGTTGAAAATACTAAGGTACGATTTTAGTTACTGGACACCTATTTGACAGGTACCACCAACGATTTAATACATATTTGTTTTCGGTTTCCACGCATCCAACACAAAGCTACACCTTTTTCTGGTCCGGTAATAGTATTGAAAACGATATAACTTTTTAAATGTGGTTTTCGACGAGAATAAACGGCGCGTTTGTGCCGAAAATCGGCGGCGGGAGTCCGGCGGTTCGTCTCCCTCTATTATACTATTTCTTTGACTCAAGAGCTGTAACGTGCTGCAATAACATCGATTATTTTATTTAGTTAACAATTGCACGATAGTATTAGGTCACCTCTCGTAGTGTAGTTCATTTCGTGATGATTTTAGGGGGCTGGACTACTCCGCATGTATGCTCCGTCAGTAAGTAATGGGGAGATCAATTGATTCAGATAGCGATATAGAGTGCCTCCAAAGGGATCTAGATACCTTACACGAATGGTCAGTAAATTGGCAGATGAAGTTTAACATTGACAAATGCAAGGTATTAAAGATAGGGAGGATGCAAACAAATGTTAAATATAAACTAGCTAATTTAGATAATTTAGAATTAGAAAATTCAGAGTGCGAGAAAGATCTAGGTGTGTTTGTTAGCAATGATATGAAGCCTAGAAAACAGTGTACAGTATAAGCGTTCGTAATAAGGCAAACAGGATTCTCGGGTTCATCTCTAGGAGTGTGAGTAACAGAACTGCTGCTGTTATCTTAAAACTTTACTTGTCATTAATGAGACCCCATATGGATTATGCTGTCCAATTCCTTATTACAGAATGGACATAGATTCATTGGAGATAGTTCAGCGTAGAATGACAAACCATAATATTAGAAATCTTCCGTATAAAGAAAGGTTGAAGAAATTAGGCTTGCATTCGTTAGAGGGGATATGATAGGTGTTCAAGTGGGTTAGTGGGAGTAACAAAGGGGACATGACAAATGTACTAAAGCTCAGTGATAGCGAAAGAACTCGTACCAATGGTTTCAAATTAGATAAATTTCGTTTCAGAAAAGATATAGGCAAATATTGGTTTGGTAACAGAGTTGTAGATGGGTGGAATGGACTACCAAGTGCTATAGTGGGATTAAAAACGATAGGGAGCTTTAAGATAAAATTGGATAAGCATATGGACGAGAAGGGTTGGGTCTGAAGGGGGATCAGCAGGGTTGGGCCAATCAGCGCTCTGCAGACCCCCGTAATCCTGCGTTAATCTCTAACCGTTTTGGTAAGATGATCCTCAGGGTATTAGTGTGTTGAGCCTATAATTGGGGTTGTGTGGGACAGGGATCTGCCTTGCTTAGGCCAATCGGCTTTCTGCAGACTCCCATTTTCTTATGTTCTTATGTAACAGACGACCCTCCTATTCCATGTGCCTCAACCTTTCTCATCAATCTCTCATGAGGGACTCTGTCGAAAGCTTTACTGAAATCTAAATATATATCATATGACTTGTCACTATCTACTGCTTCATATACCTCTGAGAAAATGCTAAGCAAATTAGTAAGGCAAGAATGTCCCTGAGTGAATCCATGCTGAGAAGAATTTATTAAGTTAAATTTTACTAAGTGGCTTCTAATTTTCCTAGCAATAATAGACTCTAGCAACTTTCCTATGATTGATGTGAGACTAATGGGACGGTAATTGGATGCTATCGATTTATCACCTTTTTTGAAGATCGGAACTACATTTGCAAGCTTCCAAGCTTCTGGAACTAAACCTGTTTCTAATGACTTGTTAAATAAAAATGCTAATGGGCTACTTAACTCATCTCTGCATTCTTTTAACCCGGCCAGCCCCAGCGACGCGTCTGACGAGTCACCTATGTATGTAACGCCAAGCCCCAGCGACTCGCCTGACGAGTCACCCTTTTAGCTCAGTTGTATGGGTCAGAGTCAGGGTGCCAAAACAGAAATTATCCAGTTCTGGATAATTTTTCGAAGCTTACAAGGATCAACTTTGCGCGGCGTCCGCGGGGGTCCGAGGAAATTTTGAGATGTGAAGGTAAATATACGCACAATACATGCTAAAAATTTATTAAAAGGAATAAATAATATTGTAAGTAAAAGGGATGTTATGTATGTTTACTGGTGTTTAATCAGGATACTAGGGGAGCTGGCTGCCTGTACTTCAGTCTCAAAGAGATTCACTTCAGGTCCACTAATATAGGCATTGAAAACAAGTTTTTAAATTATTCTTAGCAGTCCCTGTTTTAGTTTTGTAACTTTTGTCCAATAAAGATTTCATGTATATTTGTTGTTGCATTCCAAGAACTATTACATACTTAATTTATATCCTTTCATATGATACATGAGTTACTATAGAGTACTGGTTAAAATACATACCGGTACCAAGTTTCAAGAATAAACTTTGATTAGAACATTTGTTTGTCTATTATTTTCCCTGGGCCGAGTAAAAAATACCTGGGTAGGCTATTCCCATCTCGGGTTAAGTACAATCAGTAGGAACGTAGAAACTTACTTTAATTTTCACAACTTTAAAAGACTCAAGATTCTGCTAGGCTAATTCCGAAAATATTCAATCAAGTCTCCGTTACCCCCATGAAGTCAGGTTATAGTAATGACAAGACATACCAATAATATATGTTAGTTAGCGGGTGTGTGGACTGTGGGGATAGTGGCAGCCCCCACTTTGGACACTAAGACTAAGTAAAGTTAGGTTAGGGTAAGGTAATGCAAATGATCTACTCATAACATGATAAACAATTGAACAATAAACTACTGTACTATATTCCTTGAAGAAATAAAAACAAACAATTGTACATAAGGCTGCGGAAAAATGCTTTAGTGATACCCAAGTCATGGCCGGGATTCCGGGAAATCTATAAATGCACTGTAGGCGGTAGGCCTAGCTGCTGGCTGTACACTTATTAAATTGTACCGGTAATCTGGCTAAAAAGTTACCGGTATACAAAATGAGAACATAGAGGCAGGGTGCAGATCCCACTTTGGACACTAAGTTTGGACTTTGGTTAAGAACATAAGAACATAAGAAAATGGGAGTCTGCAGAAAGCCGATTGGCCTAAGCAAGGCAGATCCCTGTTAGGGTAAGTTATTGCAAATCTTCCACTCATAATATAAACTACAATAAAATAAGATACCAGTAGATAAGATACTACTGTAGCCTATTCTGCCTATAGCCTATACCTTGAAAACAAAAACAAACGGTAAGACTGCGAAAGTATTCTTCAGTGACAGGTCTACCCCTATAATCCCACGGCATGATGGCAAACTGTTATTGTCATAGGCTATAGCCTAGCCAGGGTGTCGAATGACGCTGTTTTTTTGAGTGATAACACAAATGAACTTTCTGTATAATGATAAAAAAATTATCCTAGGCCTAGCCTACGTATTTTTATATTATTATTTTAAACGTTAGACATCTAAAATAGGCCTAGGCTTAGGCCTACTGTGTTCCAAAACTGAAGAGTAGCCTAGGCTAGGTTAGCCTAGCCTAGCCTTACAAAAAAAAAAAAAAAAAAAAAATACAGGAATGTTGGTCTAGGCTAAGTTTAATATACACTTCCCAGGTAATTTTAACAGTTCTATTGCTTCTATATATCATATAATACACCATAGAGTAAGTTTTTAATAACTAAAAAAAAAAAGGTCATCTTCTAAATAATTACCATAATTGAGGACCTTCGCCGTTCCTGGGTTAAGAGTGGGCTCTGAGTCTTAGCCTACCAGAACCAGATTCCCAGCTGCCTAGCTAACCTTATTTTTTACTGTCTTTAACCTCAAATCTTCCTTGATCTTCATTAGCCTATCAATACATTATACATAGCCCCACTAGTGGGGGGCAGTCCTAAGATTGTTGGATAATGGGTTATCCTAAGCCTAATATGCCTAGCCTCAGCCTAGGCTACTCATTTCTGCTTCAAATCATCATTATCATCATAGGCCTAGGCTAATACAAGTAGGCCTAGGCTTATCTGAAAAAATAATATGCTTGGCTACTTACAAAATCGCTGTTTGGTGCTTGCTAGAAGTCAGGTTTATCCAAAGTATCACCTTGAACTTATACCTTATATATAATGAGTTCCCCAAGATTAATATGCACAATTTTAGAATGTGTAGGGCACTCGCACTTCACATGAAGTCAATGTTATATTCCAGCCCCTTAATTCACTCTATTTTCCACAAATATATCGGTAAATAACAGCTAAACACATTTCCAAGTGTTCCACAGTTGATTGGCGGCAAGCTAATTTGACATCATCATTGGATTATTCTCGGAAACACCACAATGGAAAACATAGCTGATATTGGTTCGTTGTTTTCCATTGATCCAACCACATATATACCCCTGAAAAAACAATAATTCATCATAAAATCGTACTAATTTATAGCTTACCTTATGCCTCAAGGTCTTGCGCTCTTTGTCAAACTCATAAAATTGATATTCATTCACTATTTTTGAGAAATTAGAGACCCCATAAAATTAACACATACGAACAAATATCGTGTATTTTGGCGGGGGTTAACTGGGATCATTTTTCATCAGAAAACTAACATTCAAACTTAAATTAATATTTTACATTATTCATTTCAGTGAAATTCAGTCAATATATTAAACACATGGAGTAGTTTAGTTAATATATACATAGTTTTAGATAAATACCTATTATTATCCTTTAATCTACATATTATTGAGCATTCGAGTGCCAATAAAATTACGGTAGTTGTGTTCGTCTACGTCTGGAAGATTTTGGAAAAAAAGGTACCAAATCCAAACATCCAAGAGACTCAACACCAAAGGCGAGGGAGGCTGTGCTATGCGAGGACTACGCCGGGATCAACACAAAAAATCAAATCCCTGATCCACCACAGCTTTACATACAATGGAACCAGACTGTTCAACTGTATACCAGCCCCTCTCAGGAACATGACCGGGGTGTCTCCAGACACCTTCAAGAAACACTTGGACATGTGGCTGGCCAAAATACCGGACCGGCCACCAACACCAGGATACCCCAGCACCAACTCCAACCGACTTCTGGAATGGAGAGTGGAAGAAAGGGAGCTGCCTGGTCGCAGTGGAGCCCCAGCTCAACTGTGTCACTAACGGACGGAATACAACAAAGTGTAACAAAGTGTAAAGTGTGTGTCGTCTTGACTCAGCCTTCAGCGCAATATAACATCGGAGTGTAGGGGTACATTGGTTGTTTGTTTTGTTTGTTTGTTTTAGCGGACTCTCCCATCCAGGAGTTCGTTCTATGAACGATGGCTGTTTCCTTATTGTAATTTATATTTGTTATATTGGTGCTAAAGTCAGTCACCTCATCCGAACCGAACAAGTTGTGTTTTCACAGTGTAAACAAATAGGTTGCATGACTCGAGCTCTGGATTTATCCGTTTATATTTACATTAGTAGCATTTGGACTTCAATACAGGTGATATATAATAGTTCTAAGATCATAGCCAATGTAGAGTACAGTGTAGAGCAACTATCGTTTGATGAGTTTAATGTAGAAATAGAATGGCAGGTTTAGCGGGGCTCCCGGCCGTCCCGGGACAGTCACAGGCTCGCAGCCAATTTCAGTGTCAATATTTTTTCATATGTTAGGTTCGGGATCACAAAGAAAATGGGCGAATTTTGGCACACTGGTCAGAGTGGCTCTACCTAGAGGGCTCAGATTTGTATGGGAACTGTGTAAGTATCCCACGCACCCATGCCGATGGTTGAAAACTCTTAAAGTCCAACCGCGTGCGCGTGAGCGCGCAAAAACATGTTTTTTGGGGGAAATTGCCTTCGATTTTTTACTCTTGTAAAATCCATTTTCGGGGGCTCTGTAGGACCATTTTTTGAGCTTTTTGATCGGTTTTTTGTGGTTTTTCCTTCATTCCTAACCCATTCGCTATTGTTTCTGGAAAACAAAAATCAAAACCGGACGGGTTCTGGTGGTACATTTATTAATAACTAGCCGGGGCTCGACGGGTTAATACTCTAGCATATACCTCGTCAGGACCAGGTGATTTTTGAGGTTTCAGTCTGTCAATTTCCTTAAGCACATAATTTCTACTTATACTAACTATACTTAACATATTTTCTATACTATCACTATATACCATATTGACTTCTGGAATCTGTGCCAAATTTTCATTAGTGAAAACGGAAAGAAACTGACTAGCCTATTTAATGTACTGCACATTTCTAAATAATTTTCTGTTATTTCTCCTATTGAAGTTTTTAGGGGGCCTATTACATTTCTAACTTTAGATTTATATAGTTGGTAAAAAGCTTTAGGGTTATTTTATATAGAAGCAATAGAACTGTTCAAATGACCTGGGAACTGTATATTAACCCTCTCACATCCTGACGCGATTTTTGAGCCTATTAGGGATACTTTAAAGCCTTTGTTACCGTCAGGGGTATCTATAAACCTTTAGTTTGTTTACTTCAACCTCTGCAGTTGTCTTTGAGTTAGCTGTGGGCAGAAAACTAATTTTGGAGAGGTAATTATAACAGTGAGAGTAATCTATTTCTTATTGCTAATCTGGCAACCTCTGCGTCCTATGGTCGTGAGAGGGTTAAACCAAATACAGGTACAAAACTTTGAATAATGAGGTAAGAGATATGTTTTTTTTATCACTTTTCAACCCAAGACCAGCGGGGGTCTGGGGGCAGCAGCCCCCAGGATGCCCAGGTTACCTTAGGTTAGGTTAGGTTAATGACCAGCTATGTAAATACAGTAGTGAACATTTGGTTCAGTCTGTGCTCAAAATTCCTTTTCGATAAATCTACAGTTATACTACCCTGTAGCTCCATACATTATCAAGTGTTTCTCGTAAAGAAAGTGCAATCGGTGATTACCAAAGACAGAATAACATACATAAACACTTAGTGAGTGCACATATACAAGAAACAAAGACCGAAACAGAAGGATTGAAGTGAAAATGAGAAAAAAAAAAAAAAAAAAACAGTGACTAAGAACATGACGCCAACAATGGCCGGGGATCAAAACAAACCCGACCCAGAGTGCCCCGACTGCGGAATCAAGTTCGCAGGTGAAAAAAATGCAATCCAATGCGACTACTGCCAGGATTGGCTGCACTATTTTTGCACAGAACTCCCTGCCTATCAAATTCTCAACTATGCAAAAACGGCAAGGAAATTCATGTGCAAAACATGCTCCCTAACAAAGCTTGACACAAAAGGTGAGTGGGTGGCCGAGGCAGAAGCAGCCGTTCTCCAACACAAGGAACGAATAACCAACTCTGGAGCGATAAGTAAGGTAAGAAAAATCCATGTTCAGCCCAGAGCAACAAAGATGTCACCAACACGCCAGCTGACAATAGGCCTACTCCAAAACCAAGGAATTAACTGGGGACACTGACCTAGGCCAAGGCCTACCCATAAGCCCAGAAGTAGCCTTAGGCAAGAGTGACGGTGACAACCCCCATACCAGTAACTCACCAAACGTGGCTATAGGCCTAGATCTAGGGATGGGGAACACACCAGGAAATATTAGCATCACAATGCCAGATGCACATAGCCCCCCCACCGCAACACTAGCAGACACGGCAGAGCCCCCTCAAAATGCAGCAAGACAGGTGAGGTCGGGGACCCCAACGAGCACACACCCCACATGCAACGGATGCGGCCAAAATGCTCCTACATACAGTAGAACAGGGGAGGTTAGTGCTGTAAATACAAATTCATGGAGACCTAGGCCCAGAGCTGATTACAGGGGCACCGATATTAGGAGGAAAAGAATAGAAGTATGCAATTTCTACCTAAGAAATGAATGCCGATACGGAGTAGTGGGCAGGGGATGCAAACAAGACCACCCAAAAATATGTGCAAAATTCATGAAGCACGGGCGGGATGAAAGAATAGGTTGCAAGCGTGGATGGAAATGCATCGACTACCACCCATATGTATGCAGAATCTCACTCAACAAAAGGGCATGTACTATGAGAGACTGCAATCTTCCACACATCAAGGGAACCAAAATACTGACGCCAAGAAACAACGTCAACAGACCAAGGGAACACGCTACAGGACACATTCAAAGGGAATTTGCTTACACACCAACATATGAGGAAAAAATAGAAAGTCAACGCAATGCCCTCAGAAGCTGGCCAACCATCCAGCAAACTCACAAGGCCAGACCAGCAGCGGTACACACGGCTATGCCCGACCAAGGTGCTTTTTTAGAGGTAGTAATGGGACGTCTTCTGGAAGTGGAAAAAACGGTCTCAAGTGATTATGGAGAGATTCCTAGCCCAAACCGAGGGGCCAGACACGAACCACAGAGGAAGGTGCAACTACCACTAACTAGTTTTGTTGTGGGCAACATCAGAGGACGCACGAAACAATCAATGTAAAGTCCCTATGTTGGGAGAAATTGCAGAGGAAGACAACTCAATTTTTCTAGCCCTCACAGAAACACACCTGAACGAAAACATTTTGGATGCAGAGATCAATATCCATAATTTCACTCTATTCAGAGCCGACAGAGAGGACAGAAGCCACGGAGGAGTAGCACTCTACCTAAGGGAGGATATGGCTGCAAATACCGAAACTTTAGTTGCATTCTCAAACGGCACAACAGAGCTACTAGCAGTACACATAAGACAAACCGACATGCTCATCATAATTTTGTATCGACCTCCAAACACCACAGGGGAAATTTTCAAGGAGGTCACAGAGAAAATACAATCACTCCTACAAAATCTTCCAACTCCCGCTACAGATGTCATCATCACAGGAGACTTCAACCTGCCCATCATCAATTGGGCAACCATGAAAATAGATGGAGGAACCAGGGAGGAAAAACAGCAAGCCAAGGAGCTAATGACTATCATGGACACTGCATACATGAAGCAATACATCGAGGAACCTACAAGAGGCAACAACACACTGGACTTACTATTTGGCAACAACTTCGACCTGGTACACTCGTATGAAACTGTAAAAACTATAATGTCCGACCACAGCCTCATCAAAGTTAGAACCCCCACACCAACCGCCACACCACCAAGAAGATGTCAACAGGAATCAAGCCAAATACCCTGCACCTCTCTGAAAGATCTCAACTTCTACAGCAAAGATATAGACTGGGACAGACTGAGAGCAGAACTGGCAGGAACTGATTGGAGGGCACTATTCGAAGATAAAAACGTCGACGAAACTCTCAGTATCCTCCAGCAACAATGCCTGGAGACCTGTAAAAACACCATACCACCCAAATCAAGCAGGAAGCAGATCAAGCAGATTCCCAGAGATAGAAAAATACTAATGAAGAAAAGGACGTACTTGAGAGCCAAGCAAAGGAAGACCAGCTATGCGCACAATATCACCAAACTACAAGAAGAGCTTGATGAAGTGGAACGTAAACTCATCCAGTCACACCAAGAGCAAAGAACACGCGAAGAACTACAAGCAGTTGCAAACATACGAGTAAATAGCAAATTCTTCTATGCATATGCAAAAAGGAGACTCAGGAACACCACAACAATAGGACCACTTGCAAAACCTACGGGCGAACTTGAGAGTGACCCAACCGAAATGGCCAAGATACTCAAACAGCAGTATGAAAGTGTCTTCAGCCCGCCAAATGAAGACAAGAAAATCGAGAATGCAACGACTTTCTTTGGCAACGCTCCAGAGACACCACATCAACTCTCCTCGGTTGATACTGTATCAACAGAGGACATAATAGCAGCCATCGACAAGATTGGACCAAACTCTGCAGCAGGACCAGACGGCTTTCATGCCCAACTGCTAAAAAACTGCAAACATCAGCTAGCCCTGCCTCTAAAACTGCTGTGGAGCAAGTCCCTCCAAACTGGATATGTACCACAATCCCTAAAAGAAGGTAATGTCACACCAATACACAAAGGGGGTAGTAAAGGCATAGCCAAAAATTACAGACCAGTGGTGCTGACGTCACACCTTATTAAAATCATAGAAAGAACAATAAGAGCTAAGATGGTCAGCTTCCTGGAAGATAATGAGGCGTTCAACGAGGGGCAACATGGCTTTAGAAAAGGCCGCTCCTGCCTCTCACAACTACTATCACACTACGACAAAATCCTACAGGATATTCAAGACGGAGAAAATGTAGACGTCATATATCTAGATTTCGCCAAAGCTTTTGACAAGGTGGACCATGGGATCCTTCTACATAAACTCAAATCACTGGGAATAGGGGGAGACCTTGGAAGATGGCTCCATAGCTTCATCACCAACAGAAAACAAAGAGTCACGGTTCAAGGAAGCCTATCAGAAGCAGGTGGGGTCATCAGCGGAGTACCACAAGGATCAGTACTGGGACCTCTCCTATTCCTCATCATGATAGGAGACATCGACAGGGACCTGGAACACTCAACAGCCACATCGTTTGCAGACGACACCAGACTCATGAAGAAAATCACCTCACAACATGATGCTCAGCTACTACAACAAGACTTGGACAAAATCCTGAAGTGGGCAGAAGAAAACAACATGGCCCTAAACGGAGACAAGTTCGAGCTTCTAAGGTACGGGAACAAGAGAGCACTACAAAACGACACCAACTACAAAAGTGGACAGCAAGAAATTACCGCCAAGGACACAGTGAAGGACTTGGGAGTAAATATGAGCAGTGACGCCACTTTTTCCCAGCATATTACCAAAGCCACAACAACAGCAAAACAAATAGCAGGCTGGATCCTGAGAACCTTCCACACAAGAAATGAGAGGTGTATGCTAACATTGTGGAAGTCACTGGTCCTACCACGACTGGAGTACTGCTCCCAGCTCTGGTCTCCCCAAAAAGTAGGAGAAATAACAGAAATTGAAGCCACCCAGAGGACATTCACCAGTAAAATCCATGGGTTTCAACACTTTAACTACTGGGAGAGACTTAAGGAGCTGCAGCTGTACTCACTTCAAAGACGTAGGGAGAGATACATCATCATCTACGTCTGGAAGATTTTGGAAAAAAAGGTACCAAACCCAAACATCCAAGAGGACTCGGCACCAAAGGCGAGGGAGGCTGTGCTATGTGAGGACTACGCCGGGATCAACACAAAAAATCAAATCCCTGATCCATCACAGCTTTACATACAATGGAACCAGACTGTTCAACTGTATACCAGCCCCTCTCAGGAACATAACCGGGGTGTCTCCAGACACCTTCAAGAAACACTTGGACATGTGGCTGGCCAAAATACCGGACCGGCCACCAACACCAGGATACCCCAGCACCAACTCCAACCGACTTCTGGAATGGAGAGTGGAAGAAAGGGAGCTGCCTGGTCGCAGTGGAGCCCCAGCTCAACTGTGTCACTAACGGACGGAATACAACTAAGTGTAACTAAGTGTAAGTGTAACCCCTATTTTGTCGCTATTCTGTTGGTACTAATAAGAACATAAGAACATAAGAAAATGGGAGTCTGCAGAAAGCCGATTGGCCTAAGCAAGGCAGATGCCTGTCCCACACAACCCCAATTCATTACAAAGCCCAATTATAGGCTTCACACTCTAATACCCTGAGGATCATCTTACCAAAACGGTTAGAGATTAACGCAGGATTATGGAGGTCTGCAGAGCGCTGATTGGCCCAACCCGGCTGATCCCCCTTCACACCCAACCCTTCTCGTCCATATGCTTATCCAATTTTATCTTAAAGCTCCCTACAGTTTTAGATCCCACTATAGCACTTGGTAGTCCATTCCACCCGTCTACAACTGTTACCAAACCAATACTTGCCTATATCTTTTCTGAAACGAAATTTATCTAATTTGAAACCATTGGTACGAGTTCTTTCGCTATCACTGAGCTTTAGTACATTTGCCATGTCCCCTTTGTTAATCCCACTAACCCACTTGAACACCTCTATCATATCCCTCTAACTCTGCGTCTCTCTAACGAATGTAAACCTAATTTCTTCAACCTTTCTTCATACGAAAGATTTCTAATATTATGGATCATTTTTGTCATTCTACGCTGTACTCTCTCCAATGAATCTATGTCCATTCTGTAATAAGGACACCAAAATTGGACAGCATAATCCATATGGGGTCTCACTAATGACAAGTAAAGTTTTAAGATAACATCAGCAGTTCTGTTACTCACACTCCTAGAGATGAACCCGAGAATCCTGTTTGCCTTATTACGAACGCTTATACACTGTTTTCTAGGCTTCAAATCATTGCTAACAAACACACCTAGATCTTTCTCGCAGTCTGAATTTTCTAATTCTAAATTAGCTAGTTTATATTTAACATTTGTTTGCATCTTCCCTATCTTTAATACCTTGCATTTGTCAATGTTAAACTTCATCTGCCAATTTACTGACCATTCATGTAAGGTATCTAGATCCCTTTGGAGGCACTCTATATCGCTATCTGAATCAATTATGTTCTTATGTTCTTAATTGATCTCCCTATGTTAGTATCGTCTGCGAATTTACTTATCCTACTAGTTATACCTAAATCTAGGTCATTTATGTATATAAGAAACAACAGGGGACCTAATACCGATCCCTGGGGGACACCACTTTTGACTGCTCCCCATTCTGACTTGGTACCATTTATGCTGACTCTCTCTGCTTCCTACCAATTAGCCATGACCTAAATCCTAACAACGCCCCACCTATTCCATGTGCCTCAACCTTTCTCATCAATCTCTCATGAGGGACTGTCGAAAGCTTTACTGAAATCTAAATATATAATATCATATGACTTGTCATTATCTACTGCTTCATATACCTCTGAGAAAAAACTAAGCAAATTAGTAAGGCAAGACCGTCCCTGAGTGAATCCATGCTGAGAAGAATTGATTAAGTTAAATGTTTCTAAGTGGTTTCTCATTTTCCTAGCAATAATTGACTCTAGTAGTTTTCCTATGATTGAAGTGAGACTAATGGGACGGTAATTGGATGCTATTGATTTATCACCTTTTTTGAAGATCGGAACTACATTTGCAAGCTTCTGGAACTATACCTGTTTCTAATGACTTGTTAAATAGAAATGTTAATGGATAACTTACCTCATCTCTGCATTCTTTTAATACTCTAGCATATACCTCATCAGGAGCTTTCTACCAACTATATAAATCCAAGGTTAGAGATGTAATTGGTCCCCTTAAAACTTCGATAGGAAAATTGACAGAAAGTGATTTAGAAATGTGCAGTACATTAAATAGTCAATTTCTTTCCGTTTTCACTAATGAAAATTTGGCACAGTTTCCAGAAGTCCGTAAGGTATACAGCGATAGTATAGAAAATAGGTTAAGTACGGTTACTATAAGTAGAAATGATGTGGTTAAGGAAATTGACAGACTGAAACCTCATAAATCGCCTGGTCCTGATGAGGTATATGCTAGAGTATTAAAAGAATGCAGAGATGAGTTAAGTTATCCATTAACATTTCTATTTAACAAGTCATTAGAAACAGGTATAGTTCCAGAAGCTTGGAAGCTTGCAAATGTAGTTCCGATCTTCAAAAAAGGTGATAAATCAATAGCATCCAATTACCGTCCCATTAGTCTCACTTCAATCATAGGAAAACTACTAGAGTCAATTATTGCTAGGAAAATGAGAAACCACTTAGAAACATTTAACTTAATCAATTCTTCTCAGCATGGATTCACTCAGGGACGGTCTTGCCTTACTAATTTGCTTAGTTTTTTCTCAGAGGTATATGAAGCAGTAGATAATGACAAGTCATATGATATTATATATTTAGATTTCAGTAAAGCTTTCGACAGTCCCTCACGAGAGATTGATGAGAAAGGTTGAGGCACATGGAATAGGTGGGGCGTTGTTAGGATGGATTAGGTCATGGCTAATTGGTAGGAAGCAGAGAGTCAGCATAAATGGTACCAAGTCAGAATGGGGAGCAGTCAAAAGTGGTGTCCCCCAGGGATCGGTATTAGGTCCCCTGTTGTTTCTTATATACATAAATGACCTAGATTTAGGTATAACTAGTAGGATAAGTAAATTCGCAGACGATACTAAAATAGGGAGATCAATTGATTCAGATAGCGATATAGAGTGCCTCCAAAGGGATCTAGATACCTTACATGAATGGTCAGTAAATTGGCAGATGAAGTTTAACATTGACAAATGCAAGGTATTAAAGATAGGGAAGATGCAAACAAATGTTAAATATAAACTAGCTAATTTAGAATTAGAAAATTCAGACTGCGAGAAAGATCTAGGTGTGTTTGTTAGCAATGATTTGAAGCCTAGAAAACAGTGTATAAGCGTTCGTAATAAGGCAAACAGGATTCTCGGGTTCATCTCTAGGAGTGTGAGTAACAGAACTGCTGATGTTATCTTAAAACTTTACTTGTCATTAGTGAGACCCCATATGGATTATGCTGTCCAATTTTGGTGTCCTTATTACAGAATGGACATAGATTCATTGGAGAGAGTACAGCGTAGAATGACAAAAATGATCCATAATATTAGAAATCTTTCGTATGAAGAAAGGTTGAAGAAATTAGGTTTACATTCGTTAGAGAGACGCAGAGTTAGAGGGGATATGATAGAGGTGTTCAAGTGGGTTAGTGGGATTAACAAAGGGGACATGGCAAATGTACTAAAGCTCAGTGATAGCGAAAGAACTCGTACCAATGGTTTCAAATTAGATAAATTTCGTTTCAGAAAAGATATAGGCAAGTATTGGTTTGGTAACAGAGTTGTAGACGGGTGGAATGGACTACCAAGTGCTATAGTGGGATCTAAAACTGTAGGGAGCTTTAAGATAAAATTGGATAAGCATATGGACGAGAAGGGTTGGGTGTGAAGGGGGATCAGCCGGGTTGGGCCAATCAGCGCTCTGCAGACCTCCATAATCCTGCGTTAATCTCTAACCGTTTTGGTAAGATGATCCTCAGGGTATTAGAGTGTGAAGCCTATAATTGGGCTTTGTAATGAATTGGGGTTGTGTGGGACAGGGATCTGCCTTGCTTAGGCCAATCGGCTTTCTGCAGACTCCCATTTTCTTATGTTCTTATGTAGGACCAGGCGATTTATGAGGTTTCAGTCTGTCAATTTCCTTAACCACATCATTTCTACTTATAGTAACCGTACTTAACCTATTTTCTATACTATCGCTGTATACCTTACGGACTTCTGGAAACTGTGCCAAATTTTCATTAATGGGTTAATATTATTAGTAGTAGACTTAGTATGGTTTGATGATGCGCGGAAATGTATATTTGACTTGAAATAGATACATTGAAGTATTACAATATAATTACAAACCTTCGCGAACCCATAAACGGGGAACGTGAGCTGGGTTTAGACCGTCGCGCACCCATAAACTAGGAACATGAGCTGGGTTTAGACCGGTCGCGAGACAGGTTAGTTTTCGGTTAGGTTAGGCTAATGTTAAAAATACTAAAATGCGACGGTCCTCGGTATTAAACAACACTGTATATCATATAAAAAACAACAAATTGCCTGAAAAACTCTTATCTGGTTGATAAATTTTGATCAATATAATTTTTTTCCCAGTTTCCGCGTCTGCTGAACCATCCAAAACCACGCTAAAAGGCGTGTTTTGAAGGGGGGAGGTAGTGGGGGAGGGGTAGTATAACTGTAGATTTACCTCCTTTTCGGTAAACCTGACTTTTTGGACCGACAGCGATTTCAGTAAGTTTTATTTTATTTTTTGTAATTTTTCCTTCAGATATAGTGTTGTTTTATACTGAAGAGGAGCGGAAATGAGTATTTACCCATTATCCAACAATCTAAAAACACGCCCCTCACTAGTGGGGAGGGCTATGAAGTTCAGGGAAAATGAGGGGTTAAAAGGTTAAAAATACAATAATAGGCTATAGCGCTTTGTATAAAACTTGGCTCGGGTTTTCCCAAATTGAAAACCCATACAACCTAATTTTGTGAATACCCGAGCAAACTTTTGATGAAAGCTGGCTCGGATTTCACGGGGTGGAGTGGGTAGCCTAATAGCCTAGTTCATGTTATAAAAATAGTCAACTTTGGGAAGACATTAGCCTAACCCAACAACCTTACCTAACCTATCCTAGTATTATGGGTGGGGGCTGCTGCCCCCACACCCCCGCTGCTTAGGTTAGATTTTTTTTTTTTTTTTTTTTTTAAATGTTCTAGGCTATTAGCCTAACCTAACAACCTTACCTAACCTAACCTAGTATATGGGTGGGGGCTGCCACCCCCACACCCCCGCTGGTTGGCTTCCTTTTTTTTTTTTTTTTTTGTAGGCCTATGTGCTATTAGCCTAACTTAACCTAGTATATAGGTGGGGGCTGCTGCCCCCACTGGTTGGGTACTAGCTGAAAAACATATTGTTTTACAGTAGCCTAGGCCTATACATGTATTTTAGTGTTTTTGTTTTTTCTCCCTTATAATACATTTCAGCTCTTAATGCTATATATATATAGCAATGATGTATATGCTCTAACGGACCTATTAGGCCTAAACAGATCGATGAGCTAACTGTCAGTCCAAAACATCAGTATAACCTCCTTTTCTTTAGGAGGAAGCCATACACTAAACAATTACCGTTTAATACCGTGGACCGTCGCATTTTATTATTTTTATTATTAGCCTAACCTGTCTCGCGACCGGTCTAAACCCAGCTCACGTTCCCTGTTTATGGGTTCGCGAAGGTTTGTAATAGGCCTACTTCAATGTATCTATTACAAGTCAAATATACATTTCCGCGCATCATCAAAGCATACTAAGTCTACTACTAATAATATTAACCCATTAGTACCAACAGAATAGCGACACAACAGGGGTAGTATAGGCTAACTGTAGATTTATCACTATATTTTGCTGCTAAATGTAGTGCATAACTGCAGAAAGACCACAACCTGGTAGGCTAAGGTTACTACTATCAAGTCAGCATGGAGTAGCCTACTGCGTACTATCTACCTTATCTTCCATACTAATACCCCTCTTCTGTACAACTACTATTAGGATTTCAACATTAACGTCTAAGCTGAGCAAGGAACTAGGATTGGACACGAGTATTAACTTGGTCTTGTCATCATACGAAAGGAAATCGGTGGAATTTTTCAAAGCCCAGGGTGAAGATGGCCGCTACCACGTTTGTACACGCTGACCGCCACAACTTCCTTCACTTATTTCAACAATAATGTACACATAAAACACCCGAATTATCCGTTCATATATGGTCTCGAGGCATTAGTTCACTCAAATACAACATCAGTGATAAGAAATGTAGTCAAATTAAGTTATAAACAAACACCAAACAGGGAAAACTCACAGGCATGTTTAGTGTATTCCTCTACGAGCACGAAAAGAACCTCCGGGAGTGTGAACTGAACAGACGAGCTGCGGGATGCGCAATGGCGGTTCGTCTCCCTCTATTTTACTATTTCTTTGACTCAGAACTGTAACGTGCTGCAATAACATCGATTATTTTATTTAGTTAACAATTTCACGATAGTATTAGGTCACCTCTCGTAGTGTAGTATAGTACAACAAAGTGTAACACAGTGTAAGTGTAGTTAGTTCATTTCGTGATGATTTTAGGGGGCTGGACTACTCCGCATGTATGCTCCGTCAGTAAGTACCGCTCAGCGAGTCAGTAGTAGCAGGTTAGTACCACTCCGCACCCCAGTCTAGTACGGAAGGGTAATAAATTATTATGTTCCTTCCAACAACCAACTATACTCCTAAAATCGATTAATGAAATTTACAAACACATGTGGCAGTCCGTGGATTCGAATCCAGGATGCTCACACCGAAAATCAACACCTTATGCATCGCACCACGAAGACAGTTTATTAACAGAGGTCCTTATACGCTACCTGCCTTGCAGATTGGACCGCTCCTCAATAGTACGGAAGGGTAATAGATACAGCAGTCCTTTATTACACGCTACCTGCCTTGCAGAGGCAGCTTTCCCATAGCTTTCCTAAATCTAAACTTATCTAACTTCAAACCATTTGAGCGGGTTATGTCTCCGTTCTTTAGCTTTAATACCTCATCTATACCGCCCTTATGTATAGGGCCTACCTGTTATCCATTTAAATACCTCTATCATGTCTCCCCTACATCTTCGTCTTTCTAGTGAGTGCAAGCCTTAAGGCTTTCAACCTCTCATACGATAAGTTTTTAATATTATGTAGGCCTATAAATTATATAGTTTGTTTAAATATGACCGAACAAGTAGGAGGGGAGGCGGTATAGCAGTGTTTGTCATGAGTACATTAAAAAGCTGCAATAAATCAGGAATTAGACTAATTAATGATAATGAAAGTGTTTGGGTAGAGGTTAACGAAGGTAGTGTGAGACCATAGTTATTGGAGTTATGTATATTCAAATCCATGGAGACCTAGAACCAGAGCTAAAAACAAGGGCACTTATATTATGAGGAAAAGCATGGAAGTATGCAATTTCTACCTAAGAAATTAATGCCGATATGGAGTAGTTGGCATGGGATGCAAACAAGACCATCCAAAAATATGTGCAAAATTCATGAAGCACGGGCGGGATGAAAGGATCAGTTGCAAGCGTGGATGGAAGTGCATCGACTACCACCCATTTGAATGCAGAATCTCGCTTAACAAAAGGGCATGGGATATCAGAGACTGCAATCTTCCACACATCAAGGGAACTAAAAGACTGACGCCCAGAATCAATGTCAACAAACCAAGGGAACATGCTACAGGACATATCCAAAGGGAATTTGCCTACACACCAACACATGAGGAAAAACTAGAAAGCCAACGCAATGCCCTCAGAAGTTGGCCAGCCATCAATCAAACTCAAAAGGACAGACCAACAGCGGTACACACGGCTATGCCCGACCAAAGTGCTTTTTTAGAGGTAATAATGGGACGTCTTCTGGAAGTGGAAAAACGGTCTCAAGCGATAATGGAGAGATTCCTAGCCCAAACCGAGGGGCCAGACATGAAACACAGAGGAAGGTGCAACTACCACTAAATAGTTTTTTTGTGGGCAACATCAGAGGACTCTACCCACGAAACAATCAATGTAAAGTCCCCATGTTGGAAGAAATTGCAGAGGAAGAGAACTCAATTTTTCTAGCCCTCACAGAAACACACTTGAACGAAAACATTTTGGATGCAGAGATCAATATCCATAATTTCACACTATTCAGAGCCGACAGATCGGACAGAAGCCACGGAGGAGTAGCACTCTACCTAAGGGAGGATATGGCTGCAAATACCGAAACTTTAGTTGCACTCTCAAACGGCACAACAGAGCTACTAGCAGTACACATAAGACAAACCGACATGCTCATTATAATTTTGTACCGACCTCCAAACACCACAGGGGAAATTTTCAAGGAGGTCACAGAGAAGATACAATCACTCCTACAAAATCTGCCAACTCCCGCTACAGATGTCATCATCACAGATTTCAACCTGCCCATCATCAATTGGGCAACCATGAAAATAGACGGAGGAACCAGGGATGAAAAACAGCAAGCCAAGGAGCTAATGACTATCATGGACACTGCATACATGAAGCAATACATCGAGGAACCTACAAGAGGCAACAACACACTGGACTTACTATTTGGCAACAACTTCGACCTGGTACACTCGTACGAAACTGTAAAAACTATAATGTCCGACCACAGCCTCATCAAAAAGAACCCCCACACCAGCCGCCACACCACCAAGAAGATGTCAACAGGAATCAAGCCAAATACCCTGCACCTCTCTGAAAGATCTCAACTTCTACAGCAAAGATATAGACTGGGACAGACTGAGAGCAGAACTGGCAGTAATTAACTGACTGGAGGGCACTATTCGAAGATAAAAACGTCGACGAAACTCTCAGTATCCTCCAGAAACAATGCCTGGAGACCTGTAAAAACACCATACCACCCAAATCAAGCAGGAAGCAGATCAAGCAGATTCCCAGAGATAGAAAAATACTAATGAAGAAAAGGACGTACTTGAGAGCCAAGCAAAGGAAGACCAGCTATGCGCACAATATCACCAAACTACAAGAAGAGCTCGATGAAGTTGAACGTAAACTCATCCAGTCACACCAAGAGCAAAGAACACGAGAAGAACTCCAAGCAGTTGCAAACATACGAGTAAATAGCAAATTCTTCTATGCATACGCAAAAAGGAGACTCAGGAACACCTCAACAATAGGACCACTTGCAAAACCTACGGGCGAACTTGAGAGTGACCCAACCGAAATGGCCAAGATACTCAAACAGCAGTACAAAAGTGTCTTTAGCCCGCCAAATGAAGACAAGAAAATCGATAATGCAACGACCTTCTTTGACAACGCTCCAGGGACACCACATCAACTCTCCTCGGTAACAGTATCAACAGAGGACATAATAGCAGCCATCGACAAGATTGGACCAAACTCTGCAGCAGGACCAGACGGCTTTCATGCCCAACTGCTAAAAAACTGCAAACATCTGCTAGCCTTGCCTCTAAAACTGCTGTGGAGCAAGTCCCTCCAAACTGGATATGTACCACAATCCCTAAAAGAAGGTACTGTCACACCAATACACAAAGGGGGTAGTAAAGGCATAGCCAAAAATTACAGACCAGTGGTGCTGACGTCACATCTTATTAAAATCATAGAAAGAACAATACGAGATAAGATGGTCAGCTACCTGGAAGATAACGAGGCATTCAACGAGGGTCAACATGGCTTTAGACAAGGCCGCTCCTGCCTTTCACAACTACTATCACACTACGACAAAATCCTACAGGATATTCAAGACGGAGAAAATGTAGACGTCATATATCTAGATTTCGCCAAAGCTTTTGACAAGGTGGACCATGGGATCCTTCTACATAAACTCAAATCACTGGGAATAGGGGGAGACCTTGGAAGATGGATCCACAGTTTCATCACCAACAGAAAACAAAGAGTCACGGTTCAAGGAAGCCTATCAGAAGCAGGTGGGGTCATCAGCGGAGTACCACAAGGATCAGTACTGGGACCTCTCCTATTCCTCATCATGATAGGAGACATCGACAGGGACCTGGAACACTCAACAGCCTCATCGTTTGCAGACGACACCAGACTCATGAAGAAAATCACCTCACAACATGATGCACAGCTACTACAACAAGACTTGGACAAAATCCTGAAGTGGGCAGAAGAAAACAACATGGCCCTAAACGGAGACAAGTTCGAGCTTCTAAGGTACGGGAACAAGATAGCACTACAAAACGCCACCAACTACAAAAGTGGACAGCAAGAAATTACCGCCAAGGACACAGTGAAGGACTTGGGAGTAAATATGAGCAGTGATGCCACTTTTTCCCAGCATATTACCAAAGCCACAACAACAGCAAAACAAATAGCAGGCTGGATCCTGAGAACCTTCCACACAAGAAATGAGAGGTGTATGTTAACACTGTGGAAGTCACTGGTCCTACCACGACTGGAGTACTGCTCTCAGCTCTGGTCTCCCCAAAAAGTAGGAGAAATAACAGAAATTGAAGCCACCCAGAGGACATTCACCAGTAAAATCCATGGGTTTCAACACTTTAACTACTGGGAGAGACTCAAGGAGCTGCAGCTGTACTCACTTCAAAGACGTAGGGAGAGATACATCATCATCTACGTCTGGAAGATTTTGGAAAAAAAGGTACCAAATCCAAACATCCAAGAGACTCAACACCAAAGGCGAGGGAGGCTGTGCTATGTGAGGACTACGCCGGGATCAACATAAAAAATCAAATCCCTGATCCATCACAGCTTTACATACAATGGAACCAGACTGTTCAACTGTATACCAGCCCCTCTCAGGAACATGACCGGGGTGTCTCCAGACACCTTCAAGAAACACTTGGACATGTGGCTGGCCAAAATACCGGACCGGCCACCAACACCAGGATACCCCAGCACCAACTCCAACTGACTTCTGGAATGGAGAGTGGAAGAAAGGGAGCTGCCTGGTCGCAGCGGAGCCCCAGCTCAACTGTGTCACTAACGGACGGAATACAACAAAGTGTAACAAAGTGTAAGTGTAGGTGTATGAAGCGGTAGATAATGACAAGTCATATGATATAATATATTTAGATTTCAGTAAAGCTTTCGACAGAATCCCTCCGGAGAGATTGAGGAGAAAAGTTGAGGCGCATGGAATAGGTGGGTCGTTGTTGGGATGGATTAGGTCATGGCTAATTGGTAGGAAGCAGAGAGTCAGCATTAATGGTCAGAGTGGGGATCAGTCAAGAGTGGTGTCCCCCAGGGATCTGTATTGGGTCCTCTGTTATTTATTAGCCTATATACCGTACATAAATGACCTTGATTTAGGTAAAAACTAGTAGGATAAGTAAATTCGCAGACGATACCAAAATAGGGAGAATAATAGATTCAGATAGCGACCAAAGGGATCTAGATCGATACCTTAAGGCACCTCTGTATTTATTACCCTTCCGTACTAGACTGGGGTGCGGAGCGGTACTAACCTGCTACTACTGACGGCCATACGTGCGGATGGGTCCGTAAGCCATGATTTCGTAACCTTATATTTTACTGAAACATTTGTTAAGTTGTTGATTTATTTCTGAATATATATAATAACACGAGTTTTTACAATTCACTATTTTTCAACAAGTGGTAATGTCTGGCATTTCTTCAGACGCGAGGGACGTGCATGATCTTGTTGCATGACATGTTGACACCCGAGTCTGGAACGCCTGGACCCGTATTGATATTATTGCAACATATACAACAATCACCATCATTGTTGTTGATAACCGTAATATAGGCCTATACATCGATTTCTTTGTTAGGTAAGATTATATAAATCAATCCCAATTTTTGTGGTGGTGAAGTGGTGAGCACGCTCGCGTGTGAATCTGAAAGACCCGGGATCGAATCCCTGCCACGGCGGACATTTAGTGGGTGCGGTAATAATAATAATAATAATAATAATAATAATACTTTATTTCAGACTCACACAGTACAGGGTACGTCCTAGCATGTTTCACATGCTTGCACCCAGTCAGGGGACATCCTGACGACGTATACAGACTAAACACACATAACAAAGCCACTCCAACACCTTCCTCTCTCTCCAACACCCCTTCTCCCCTCTCAACACCTCTCTGAGCTAGTGCCGATAAAAATGGCATGGTCAGTCCTGTAAAGAATCGTAAGATTCAGAGTCGTAAAGATTCCAGGACGAGCTCATTAGCGGCGGATCCCCAGATTGACCGTGGTGATTGTCACCTAAACATCTACAAAAGTAAAAAGTAGACATCTAGCCTATAGGCCTATACACTTAGTTACACTTAGTTACACTTAGTTGTATTCCGTCCGTTAGTGACACAGTTGAGCTGGGGCTCCACTGCGACCAGGCAGCTCCCTTTCTTCCACTCTCCATTCCAGAAGTCGGTTGGAGTTAGTGCTGGGGTATCCTGGTGTTGGTGGCCGGTCCGGTATTTTGGCCAGCCACATGTCCAAGTGTTTCTTGAAGGTGTCTGGAGACACCCCGGTCATGTTCCTGAGAGGGGCTGGTATACAGTTGAACAGTCTGGTTCCATTGTATGTAAAGCTGTGATAGCCTATAGGCCTATATATATTTTTTTTTATTAATTTCACCAGAACACCAAACGATAATCTTCAAGGACACTACATCCGCCGAATGCTAGACTACTCGGCCCACGGGACAGCTCCCACGGGACAGCTCGGCCCACGGCGAGACAGCTCGGCCCCGTGTTAATTACGAGACAACTCTTAATTAACCTAACCTAACATAAGAACATAAGAAAATGGGAGTCTGCAAAAAGCCGATCGGCCCACACAAGGCAGATCCCTGTCACACCCAACCCCAATTACATAACGACATAAGGTCATAAGATCGCGGGAAACTGCATATGGCCATGCGGCCCACATGAAGCAGCTCCCATTCACACCCAGGCAGGGTGTCAAACGACGCTGTTTTTTTGAGTGATAACGCAAATGAACTTTTTGTATAATGATAACAGAAACTCCCCCAACCTTTTTTTCTTTTAAGAAACAAAAAAGGTAAATTGACATAATTTTGGTCTCCATATTTTCCATCTTGATTACTTTTAGATTGCAGGAAATACTGTTTTAGACACCTAAATTCTCATAAAAATCACGGGGGGGCATACCCCCGGACCCCCCTAGAGCTCGCGCCTTCGCCGCTCCGTCGCGCTATAATGATAACAAAATAATAAACCATAATGATAACACAATTCATATTTTGTGGATTGACACCCTGCACCCAGGCTGCCAGCCCATATCACCCATATGGGAATCCAACTTATGTTAAAGCTTTCAACTGTTTCTGAGCTAATTACTGTTCTGGGCAGTGCATTTCACATGTTAACAACTCTATTTCCAAACCAGTGCTTTCCTATATCTTTCCTAAATCTAAACTTATCTAACTTGAAACCATTTGAGTGGGTTATATCGCCGTTCTTTAGCTTTAATACCTCATCTATATCGCCCTTATTTAAACCTTTTATCCATTTAAATACCTCTATCATGTCTCCCTACATCTTCGTCTCTCTAGTGAGTGCAGGCCTAAGACTTTCAACCTCTCCTCATACGATAAATTTCTAATATTATGTATCTTTTTGGTCATTCTTCTTTGGACTGCCTCTAAAGGGTCGATATCCATTTTATAATAAGGGCACCAAAATTGAACAGCATAGTCTAAATGGGGTCTTACTAGAGCTAAGTATAGTTTTAAGAAAACTTCAGCAGTCCTGTTGCTAACACTCCTAGATATGAATCCTAGAATTCTATTTGCCCTATTCCTAACACTTATACACTGTTTTCTGGGTTTCAGATCATTACTAATGAGTACCCCCAGATCCTTCTCACACTCTGAGTTATCCAATTCTACATTGTCTAGTTTGTATTTAGCATCTAAATTACGATTTCCAAGATCATTTATGTAGATAATGAACAGAAGGGGCCCCAAAACTGACCCTTGGGGGACCCCACTTTTAACCAATCCCCAGTCCGATTTTACACCATTTATACTAACTCTCTGTTTCCTACCAATCAGCCATGACTTAATCCACTTGAGTAGCATCCCCCCAATACCATGTCCTTCTATCTTCCTTAACAGCCTTTCATGTGGAACTTTATCAAAGGCCTTACTGAAGTCTAAGTAAACTACATCATATGACTTGTCGTTATCTACCGCTTCATAAACCTCGGAGAAAAAACTGAGTAAATTTGTTAGGCAGGATCGTCCTGGAGTGAAACCATGTTGAGAGGGATTTATTAACTTGAACATATCTAAGTGATTTCTAATTTTCCTGGCAATAATTGATTCTAGCAATTTCCCTATAATTGATGTGAGACTAATAGGACGGTAATTTGATGCTATGGACTTATCACCTTTTTTAAATATCGGAATTATATTTGCGAGCTTCCATGAATCAGGAACTAAGCCTAAAGCTAGTGAATTGTTAAATAGGTGAGTTAATGGGTAACTTAATTCATCCTTGCATTCTTTTAATACCCTAGCATACACCTCATCTGGACCTAACCTACACATTATGAATCGAGAGAACTAGCCTATGACCTAATTATACAATAAACGAACATTTCGCCCACATTACACACACGCAATAAACGGGAGGCCATGTATGCAGCACCAAATCCTGTCCTCTGCGCATGCGTGAGAATCTTAGGCCCCTTGGCACGATTTTCCTTTATACTACAGTATTATATTATCTTAACTTAACCTAACCTAACTTAAATTAACCTAACAGTTGAGCCTAAATAACATAATAAAAATATTAGGGAAAAGGCCGCGCATACGCAGAGGACAGGATTTGGTGCTGCATACATGGTCTCACCCATAAACCCTCCACTTATCTCTCCCCATCCTAATCCTGACTGGTCTCGTCAATTTACTCCATAGCAAAACATGGGGCCGAGCTGTCTCAAATAATGGGCCGAGTTGTCCAAAAGTGGGCCGAGCTGTCCGAGCCGAGTTGTCCCATGGGCCGAGTCGTCCAGTCACCCATCCGCCTTATTAGAAACAATTTATTAGGGAAAATAGGGACCAATAGACTCGCCATATTTTTCTCTCATTATAGTCCGCATGGAGGAATTTCGTTATAGACACTGGAAACAACTCGATTACACCGAAAAAAAAAAAAAAAAAAGTCTTATCCGTAAACAAAGCATTGCACACAATGAATCCTTCGTCCTTCTTGTTTTGAAAGATGCGGTGAGTGCGATTCACCCAATAAATGGCGTGAGCGTTACTCAAAAACGAAATACCGGCAACCTGTTTTTGCCCCCTTACGGATCTACATATATGAGGATGACAATAAATCAAGGGGGGGTGAAACGCCCCCCCCTCAAGCCATCGTGTATCCAATGTACCCCACAATTTCCCTTACCTACTGTAAAAGCGCGATTCACCCAATAAATGGCCCAATTTGACGCTGTATCTTCAAATGGATAGATAATGGGTAAGTTTATGCAAATCCTCCACTCAAACCATGCAAAACAATATGAAACACTATAGGCCTATTCCTTGAAGAAAAAAACAAAAACATGGTAAATAAGGCCGATGTAGTCTTGTTGAACGTTACCAACCCTCGATCCCTGCCTACCACAATAAAGCCTGGGTGACCGAAGCCACTCCATGGCGGGGAGCTGAGGAGGGTGCGGAAACGCCCGGGAAACCAAAGCCCCATCCAGGGCCCTGTGCCCCTCAGCAATTATGAAGAGAAAGTTGAGGGGCAAAGGGAAAAATGTGACGCTTTGGCTTCCAATCTACCAGCCTCTAGGTTGGCAGATTGGGAGGTCAATCCACGGAAGAGACGCCGTCACTTGAGATCTAGAAAATATATAAGTAAAAGGAACAGTCGGAGTAAGCTAGGAAAAGTGTTGTTCTAGGTTGTGGACAGATCAAGTTGATATTATTTTCTCTAGTACTCTATAGTGATTATGATCAACAACAAGGAATATGTTATTCTCATGCATGCTATTAATATATTTAAAGACTCGACCACAAGTAAATATTTGCATACCGGTACCTTATCAATCTTAAGATACCGGTATACTGTAGTATCAAACTTGAACATACATTATTTAGGCTGTTATTGTTACTTTTTCCTGTGTCTAAAAAGCACTAACTGTAATCTCTCTTTTTCTGGAAAGGATTTATATTTGGACAATACTAGTAGCTATTGCTGTTCACTACCAAATACAAATATTTACACAAACTATTTGACTATATCTTAATTCATTGTACTACATGTACCGGGTACTCTGAAAGCATTTTCAAAATTTAGAATTACTGTATGTTGGTGATACAAAAATAAAAGTTACTCTTTGGCTGTGTTTGCTTTCAGACTCTGGTAACGGTTTAATATGTCTGCCTGCCCTGCCCAGCAATCCCAGCCATATCATGCAGATGGAAATAATACCAGTTCCAAGTGGGTTGTGGTGGGTCTTACTGGAGTAACTGGTGCGGGGAAAACCACACTAGCTCAGTCTCTGTTGTCTGTTTTGCCCACTACTACAGTATACATCAGCCAGGATGAGTACATCCTCCCCAATGATTATCCTAATCACCCCAAAGCTCCTGAAGAAGTTGGTGGCTTGAATAAGGAGACTCTCTTGAGCATAAATATGGATAAGATGTTGGCTGATCTGAAAACAATTTTGGTATCATATCCAGCTAACATTCGCTTAATGGATTGCTCCAGGCAGCTACCGAGAGAGAAAGTAATAGGTTCAGCTTTGCAGAACCCCAGACCACCTCCTATGGGGCATTTAGAGAAGAGCAAACTGCCAGCAGTTTTGCTAGTAGATGGGCATCTGCTCTTCAATCACCCAGAAATTCCTCCTCTGTGTCACCTCCGCTTCTGTCTGACATTAACTAAAGAGGCATGCTGGGACAGAAGAAACAAGAAAACTTTTACCACCTCGGGCATGAACTCACAGCAGTACTTTGATAAATGTGTGTGGCCTACATATCAGGAACATTTCACACAAATGTGCAACTCCATCACTGATATTCACTTACTTGATGGAATAGCCCCTATACAAGCCACATGTGACAGGGTCTTAAGAGATGTAATGCAACTTGTTGAGTCTAGTAACTAGTTAATATATTTTAACATTCCCAGTCCTATTGAAAACTGGTGTGCATTTGTTGTACATACATATAGTACTTAGGCACTTAGCTTAATAGCTACAACAAATTATAGGTATTGATTTATTAACTAATGGGTAAGTGGCAACTGCTTGAATTTAAACTTGGCAGTACTTGAATGCAGGAAGTTAAGTACTGTACAGTACTGTAGACTACAGTCAACTTCACATAATGCAAGAATTCTAGAGTTTCATTTGAATATAATTTCTTGGGTGTGGGCATATGTGAAAGACTGTAAGAGTTAGAAGGGCCAAAGGACTTTTAAATTATAACACCTGTCAGTTATACAGTATTTTTTATATGTTGAAGGAGATCTATCGATCTATCTATCTATCTATCTATTGCCTGACGCCGCAATCCCCGAAGGGGTGGCCACGAACGAACCGCCCCCATGCACCTCTGTCCCCAGTCAGTTGACGCCCCTCCTCCCAACCAGCACCGCCTTCATTCATATACTTCCTCACTCCATCCTTCCACCTCTCCCTCTCTGTCCCTCCACCTCGCTCTCGTACACCCTCTTAGTCATTCTCTCGCTTTCCATACGTTCCATATGGCCGAACCATCTCAAGTTGTTCCTTTTCACACTTTCCAGCACATCTACCTCCACACCACACCTCCTTCTTACTTCCTCATTAGTCTGTCTATCCCTCCATGTAACTCCGCACGCACTCCTTAAGTAATTCATTTCCACTGCTCTCACTCTTGGTCTGAGTCTCTCAACCAACGTCCATGCTTCGCTTCCGTAAGTCAGTGTCGGGATTACCACACTGTCATGCAAGGACTTCTTCACTTCCATACTGACCACCCTATTTCTTGTTACTGCTTTCAACGTTCCTACAACCCTCTTCCCCTGTTGCACCCTCTCCCGCACCTCCTCATTCACAGTCCCATCTTTACTCAACACACTGCCCAGATACTTAAAAGAGCTGACAATCTCCATAGCCTGACCGTTCAGCTTCACCTCACACTCTGTGACTTCACCCCTTTCGAAGACCATAACCTTGCTCTTCCCCGTATTTACCTTCAAATTCCGTTTTTCGCACACTGTTCCAAACTCATTTACCAGACCCTGCAACTCCCATTCATTATCACTCATCAGAACTGTATCATCCGCAAACAGCAGTATAGGTAGCTTCCACTCAATTCCCTCCCTTTTCAGCGATACACCAACATCCACTGCTCTTGATAGTATTTCTTTCATAACTCCATCCATATATACAGTAAACAACCACGGGGACATCACACACCCCTGTTTCAAACCAACATTCAGGTCAAAGAACTCGCTCTGCTCACTCTCCACACGTACTGCCGCCTTTGCACCCTCATACATGCTCTTCACTGCTTTCAGCAACTTGCCCTCTACTCCGTATATTCTAAGTACTTTCCACAAACCTTCTCTATCCACTCTGTCATAGGCCTTCTCCAAGTCCATAAAGGCAACATACACCTTTTGTTTCTTCTCCAGATACTTCTCCACAACACAATTCAGGGTAAAAATCTGATCTACACATCCTCTTCCCTTCCTAAAACCTCCCTGCTCGTCGCCTATCCATTTCTCCGTTCTCACTCTCACTCTCTCAATCACTACCCTACTGTATACCTTCCCTACTACGCTTAGAAGACATATTCCTCGGTGGTTACCACACACTCCTCTTTCCCCTTTGCCCTTATATAGGGGGACTATTATGCCAGTCTTCCAGTCATCGGGTGCACTCCCCTTCTCCCATGCTAGTTTGCACATTTTCCATACCCATTCTATCACTATCTCACCACCATACCTCAACATTTCCCCACACACTCCATCTGTTCCTGGTGCTTTCCCCAACTTCACTCTTTTCATGGCTTCCCACACTTCTGACCTCCTGATCCCCACCTCCTCCTCCACTACTTCTCTTCTTCTCCCTCCCATACCATATCCAGCTATGTTTGCTGGCTCTTCATTCCTTTCATTTAGCAACTCACTGAAGTACTCCCTCCATCTTTCGACTCTCTCTTTCTTCTCGGCTAGCATTATCCCATTCTTATCTTTCACACCCTTACTGTTTCCCTTGCTACCTTCCCTAACTTTCTTGACTTCTTTCCAGAACAGTTTCTTACTCTCCCTCCATTTTACACTCAGATTCCTTCCAAATTCCTCATCTACTCTTCTCTTACTTTCCTTCACTGCTATCTTCACCACCCTCTTACTCTCCACGTACCTCGCTCGTTTCTGTCTCTCGGAATCTTCATTCCCTCTACTACCCAACCACTCTCTATATGCTTTCTTCTTTTCTTCCACAGCTATTCTTACCTCTTCTGTCCACCATGCTGTACCTTTCACTCCCCTCCCTCTTCTCCTCACTCCACACACCTCCTCACATGCTGCACAGATCTCATCCTTAAACACCTTGCTCATCTCCTCCACTTCCTCCATAACTTCCAGGTCGAACCCACCTAGTCGTCTTTCCACTGCTCTCCTGTACTCCTCCCTGACTTCCTCCTCCTGCAACCTCTCCACCCTCCTCACCATTCCACCCTCCTCTCGCCTCCCTCCCGCTCTCCTCACCCACTTCTTTTGTATCCTAACCTTAGCTACCACTACATAATGATCAGACAGACCCCCTCCAATACCCCTATACACCCTAGCATCCATCACAGATTTCTTCATTCGTTCATCCACACATACATAATCAATCAATGACTTTCGTTCCACCACTGTCTTATCCTTCATCGTCAACATCCGTTTCCACGTGTACCTGTGGATCATTCTGTGTCGGAAGAAGGTGTTGGCTATCCACAGCCTCCTCCCCACACATACGTCCACAAGTGCACTACCATTCCCATTCACCTCTGATGGTACCCCCAACCCTCCCACCACTCCCTCAACTTTCCTATCACCCACCTTACCATTCATATCCCCAATCAGAAATATTCTTTCGTTCTTGTCAAACTTCTCCAGGCACGCCTCCACATTCATCCAGAACTCCTCTTTCTTTCTTTCAAGTATATCCTCTGTCGGGGCATACACGCATACAATCACCCACGTTTGTATTCCTACTTTCAATAAGGGAATAACAGGGAAAATAGGTGATAACTGAAGGAGGGGAGGAAAGTGGGGAAGGAGGGGAGGTAGAGGAGTGATATTTTGCATGGCCCAGGGGCAAAACAAAAATATATATATATATATTTTTTTTTCGATGTTTAAAGTTGATTTTTTTTTTCTCTGACTCCTAACCCGTACAGCCCCAGCGACGCGCCTGGCTCGTCGGCGATGTATGTAACGCACAGCCCCAGAGACGCGCCTGGCGCGTCACCCTAATTGCGCCGACCGTAACCTCAGGTGTAGCCACTCAAGAGGGCTCAGATTTGTATGGGAACTGTGTACGTATCCCACGCAACCGTGCCGATGGTTGAAAACTCTCAAAGTCCACGTGCGTGCGCGTGAGCGCGCAATAACCTGTTTTTTTTGGGGTAATTGCCTTCAATTTTTTACTCTTGTAAAATACGTTTTCGGGGGCTCTGTAGGACCATTCTTTAAGCTTTTTGAGCGGTTTTTCGTGGTTTTTCCTTCATTCCTAACCCATTCGCTATTGTTTCTGGAATAAAAAATTTTTTTGAAAACCGGCCGGGTTCTGGTGAACAAACATTACAAAACTAGCCGGGGCTGGACGGGTTAAGAGTCTTCCCGCAGTTCCCGGGTTAATGATATTTATGGTACGATGACCATTTGAGTTTAGGAAACAGTCTAAATACCTCCGCACAGGGAGGGGTGGCCAATATCCCACCTACGCAGCGGAGAGGTATGTTTTGAGGAAGTCAAGAAACCAATTTTCTGTGCCATTGACCTGCATTTTGAGCCCTAAAGAAACTATTCTCTAGGTGGCAGATGGTCAACTTGTATGTGCATGATTGTAATCCCATCATTATTCACCTCCTGCATTTCAAAAGTTCTTTCTGGCCATAACAATGTAATAAACTGGTAGTGTCATATTTGAACTTAGATGGCTTTACATACCCTAAACTGCACTATGCACTGGCAGACATAGGTGCAGTAGACCAGTGTCGCATGTACACATGTATATTCTAGCTCCTGATCAGCATGGACAAGCTGATTACACTGGTTACAGACTACATTCACATCCACAGCCATTCCAACTGTACAATAATATTCCACATGCATCCCAACACACTATACTGTACATATGATAGGGGGACAGCCAGTACCTAGGCCAGTTGTACGCCGGCGGGGGGAGGTCAGAAGATCCGAACCAGCTGTGGTTCAAGTATAAGTATAAGTTGTCTTCTAACACATTAGTTTCTGGGTAATTGTAGTATATTATATGAGTTTTGAAGAAAAGTGTGACCTTGTCTTTATATACCCCTGTATTATAAATACTTTCAATGGTGTTATGCTATAAGCATGGTAGTTGTTGTTGTTGCTGCTGTTCCCCAAGCTGCCTGGCCGCACAGCCCCAAGGCCCCGAGCAAGGCCAAGGCCATAACCGAGCGCCCCCACAGAACCCTCCCTGCCGACCACAATAAAGCCTGGGTGACCGAAGCCACTCCATGGCGGGGAGCTGGGGAGGGTGAGGAAACGCCCGGGAAACCAAAGCCCCACCCAGGGCCCTGTGCCCCTCAGCAATTATGAAGAGAAAGTTGAGGGGCAAAGGAAAAATGTGACGCTTTGGCTTCCAATCTTGGTAGATTGGGAGGTCAATCCACGGAAGAGACGCCGTCACTCGAGATCTAGAAAATATATAAGTAAAAGGAACAGTCAGAGTAAGCTATGGGTATGGCAGAGATCGCTCAGTTCTCACTCTGATAGACCAGCCCATCACCAGTAAGCATGGTAGTTTTTATATATACTGTACTGTATATATATATATATATATATATATATATATATATATATATATATATATATATACTGTGTATATATATATATACTGTATATATATATATATATATATATATACTGTGTGTATATATATATACAGTATATAATAATGCGTAGTGTACAAAGGCGAGCTTGTATTAAGTGATGATCCTGTGGCTGTGAATTTTGGAAATGAGTCATTGGAGCTGTTGGACATGTTTTGTTACCTAGGAGATACCATCTCTGCTGGTGGTGGGGCCGAGGCTGCCACTGTCGCTAGAATGAGATGTGGCTGGGGGAAGTTCAGAGAACTGCTGCCAATTCTGACCATGAAAAGAATGCCTCTTCCCCTGAAGGGAAAGGTGTATGCCTCATGTGTTAGAAGTGCAATGACGGATGCCTCAGAAACATGGGCCGTTAAAGTAGAGGATGTCAACAGAATGGAACGTAATGAGATGAGAATGGCGAGATGGATGTGTGGGGCCAGGCTGCAGGATAGAATAACAAATGTTGAGCTGAGGAGACGTTTAGGTATAAAGAGTATTAGCGAAGTGATGCGTACAAGTAGACTGGGATGGTATGGACATGTGGAGAGAATGGATGAACAAAATTGGGTGAAAAATGCAGGTCTGTGATTGTGGAGGGAGCTGCACCAAGGGGTGGACCGAGGAAGACCTGGGATCGGACTATACGTGCCGATCTCAAATTAAAAAACTTGACAAGTGAAGCAGCCCTTAACCCGGCAAGCGCGATAGGCCTCACGGAAGCATGACCAAAAAAAAAAAGGGCCTATCAAAACAAAGGATTTTGTCTCTAGGTGAGATAATTCCCCTCTAGTACTCATCCATGTGTTTCTCACCCCTCCCCTACCTTATTCCCCCCTCCCTCCCCTCCTCAATTATCACCTATTTTTCCTCTTATTATCATCATTTATCGGTTATTTTTCTCTCCCGCGATAATGTAGTACAAGTGGGTTGCATAAAAGATCGTTATGCAACACCCAGACACCGGCACACACCGCCCCGCTCGTCTCAGTTGACTCCCAGACAGCGAGAGGGGAGGGCTGCCTGTGGCTCTCTCTCGCCTGAGATTATGACCGGGTGGCCAATATCTTCGTTTTTCACCACCCAAATGCTTTTCCCACTTATTTTAGCACTCTTGAAGGTTCATATATACATCATATATGTAAAATAAAAGCATACCGAAAACAAATAATGCTTTATATTGTAAATATAACTAATTCTGTCAGAATCCAGGGCTAGAAATGCACAAATAACTACCCTAGCACCTAGGTCTATATCGCGCTTGTCAGGTTAACAGGGTTGCCTGGAACGCCTCCATTAGGACAAGAGACTGAAACTGGACGTATGTGTGGAGCACTCGGTCTTAAAATTTTATGTATATATACATACAGTACATGAATTATATATATATATATATATTACGGGTTTCACAATCCGAAGGGAAGGAAGGAAAACTAAATATTTAGTAATGGTTCCGTAGTCAATGGATGTGAGAACTTTATATAGTACAGTACTGTATACCGTATATATAAGGGCTCCCCTGGTCCTCAGGAGAGGGCCCGGAGAATGCTTAAACACAAAATTATCAATCAATGCGATTACGATCTATTATTGCGAATCGGGTGGCAATATGGGTTAAATCCGGGGAGTTTTCTATTAGTGCGGCCAAAATTTGTACAGAAAGATCAATTTTCCCACATGACTTGTGACGTCACTGGTGTTTGAGCAGCTTGGGCACGGAGGGAGGCTGGTCAGTCAGACATTCTTTACCCCGTAATGTGTGACGCTATCTCGCATTTTCGGGTTTGTTATCGTAGCAAGTGTAGAATTTAAGGTAAGGAAAGGTCTAATTTACCATTGATGTGCTATATTTATCATATATATATATATATTAGTTCTTGGTAGGTTTGTATCTGTATAAATAACGATATAAAAAAAGATATGTGTGCTATATGGAGGACCTATCGACCAATTAGTTTTTTCTCTCCATAGGATACATTGTTCACATAGTGCGACACATTGTATTGACCTAATTCTTGCACTATGTGGGACCCGACTGTGTGTGTATATATATATATATAAAATTTACTTTAAACAAATAATTTTTTTATTATAATCATCAAGGGTATCACTGTTGGTAGTGGAAACAGTTAAATTAATAACTGCAACATAGCAGTTATGTGAGAGCCCCCCAGCTCCAATGCCACCTTACTACCTCCTATAGGATCCATATGGATTTGTTAGGAGCAGCACACTGTTCCTAACTACAGAGCCAGATATCCTTACTGTCATCCCAGACTATATGTCAACCACCCTGATGAGATGCTGGAAATTGTAAATTGTCAACTGACCTGACACACTTTCTAGAAAAGATGCATTCTCTGAACAAAACACTGGCCACAGAATAATTGATTGAATTATTGTTTATTTGTACTCACAAATGGGTGACAACATAAATTGTTTGATACAATAAAAGAATGTCATTCCAGCATAAACAAGAGGGAAAATATAATTTAAGTAACTTAGGCATATGAGGACTAACAGTATGTCCTCCAAAATACTTAATCCTTTTAATCAAAAGACGCAAAACCTATCATAATTAGCTATCTTCTGATGACTTCATTGCATAAAATTATAGGAATAATAATAAATACCCGGTATATAATTATATATAATAATACTGTATTATTTACTTTAAAAAATCACAATAAGTTTTTAGAAGAATTTAATTACTACAGTATATAAAAATACAGCAATTAAATTACAACCACCCCAGTCAGATAGGTCCCCAAGATTGTTGCTTCACATAATTTTGATTAAATAACTATACCTATTACAACCAGAAAGTGACCTGGGTAACAAGTGAAGCGGACCACTTCAAATTGAGATCTTTGGAGATTGGCTATCTTAGAATGACATCTGGTGTAAGTAGGCTGGACAGAATAAGCAACAAGGAAATGTATGAGTCTTTAGTAATGGGAGAGAGTGCTCTGGGTTAAGAATTCAGTTTAAAAGAAAAATACGTTGAGGTGGTATGCTCATGTGTAGTGAATGGATGAAAGCAGAATGCCGAGAAATATACATGAGAGTCAAATGAGTGGTGTAGCTGGCAGTGGAAGATCTCCAATGGTTTGGGATAAGAAAAAGGAGTAATTAGGTGAGATAGTTGTTATGTAGAGCAGATTAACCAGACCACTGAGCAATTAGGTGAGACTTCTACATAATGGAAGGAGCATTGTGGAGTGTGCCAAAGGGGCATGTCCAGACAAAGTAGCTTGGAGGATTTTCTGCTATGGTCTTTCTTTAGCAGGGGTTTTCCAGAGGAAGGCAATGTATTGGAGATTGATATATTAATCACTTGATAAATATTACTATATTGAGATGTTGCATGTAACTTAAAACATTCACAGCTTCACTGTTATTGGCTTAGTACCATTTAAATAATTAACTATAAAATTTATAATACCATAAAAAATGTCCTATACTCTGAACATTAAAATACCAAAATAGTTTGATGTATGGTAAAGGTAAAGTTTGGTGGTGGTGGTGGGCAAGGGGGGGGAGGGGGCGCGCTCACGCTAGGTTGCACTTGGCCGTGGCGCTTATCTCCGTATCATTGCCCATTGGAGCCTGTGGTGCGTAACACGGGTGAGTTATCCAAAATGGTAGGTACAGTATGTATGTATGTATATATATACTCAGGCACATACCCCATAGCTGGGGGTGGCCGACTCGAGACAGAGCCCGAACAGGGTCAACTCAACACAACATAAAAAAAAAAAACACAAACTCACACACATCTAGGTTACCCAGAGACCAAGGATCACTAAGGGCCTCCAGCACTCCCCCGGCCCCAGACCTCCCAGAGAGGTTCCAGTCTCAGCAGGCAGACACGCAGCACAGCACACCACAATGCCCGCCCACCTCACATCCAAGCATGACCCTTCATATATACCGGCTCCCCGGGCCAGAAGCCTGACGGTATATTATCTATTCCAACTGGCGCCCGACCCCCTCTCCCAACGACCGCGTTATCACTCATCTAATCACAAGCATTCTCCATTCATTCCTATTTATTACCACTTCTCTTGCCTGTTCCTGTTCTACAGTCATCTCTCTATCTTCCAAAGCTTGAACTACACAATCTTTTCCTAATACAATACACAAATTTAAAGACCGAGTGTTCCACACAAAATGCAGTTCTGGTCTCCCGTTCTAATGGCGGCGGTTCTCCATCTCAACGGAGATCTTCCTACCCCCCCCCCTTGTATCTGACTCATATACACTCTTTGTAAGCCTTTCATCTCCCATTCGTTCAACATGTCCATACTAGCACAGCACTCTTCTGTCCACTCTGACTGTCAAGGGTTCCTGCTGTCCCATTCTCCTACGTACGTCTTCATTCCTCTATTTGTGTCTACGCGTCACTCTACAGTCTACATATACTCCTCAAGCAGTTCATCTCCATCAGATCCAGCTTTCTTCTCTCTTGTGCCAAAATGGTACACAGGAATATATATGTCGTATTTTTATTTATTTTGCAAACTAATTGGACCAGCATTTACAAATTGGCTAGTCTAGCGTAACTGGTTGGATAGTACCATTATTATAAACACCTTTTGTCTGAAAGATCTTGCATACTCTAGATCTAATACAATTAAATGTTACCCTTTTCAATTGTTACAATACATGCTAAAACTACAGGTACTCCTCACTTAACCCCTCAGACCCGGTTGGGCTCTGAGGCATCCATAAAAAACACCCCGCGGAACCCGGAAGGGCTCTGAGGCGTCCGTCCGACGTATGTAAACAACAGACGGTTGGACCGACGCCGCGCATCTCCGACCACAAGAAGGAGAGGCGTCCTTGTTCGTGTGTGCCTGGTTGTTATTGTTAAGTAGTGAAAAGTAGTGTAAAGTAGTGTAAAGTGGCTGATATCGCCACAAAGTTATCTCCACAGAAATCGTCATCACAACTGAACCAGTTGACTTAGAGAGCTCTACTCAACGCCATTCTACAGGTATGAAACACATCTACGCTTGGGGATGCGCGGGAATGCGGAAGCAGTCAAAATAACAAAGATGAGGTAGCCTAGGCGTAGACGTTTTTCGGCCAAACCCCCCGGGATTCGGTATGGAATACATAGCCGGGTCTGATGGGTTAAAGCTGTTACATTTGAAGTACAGTACAGTACTGTAGTTTATTTTTTTCTTACACTTTTGCTTAATTAGGTAACAAAATATCACTCACAGTTGCTATGTTGTTATTAACTTATGACTGAGGAATAAAATTTAAAAATATAAATTACTTTTTCAAATATAGAACTCAATTATTTAAAGGAGCTTATTTAAATGTATTATTCAGTAACATACTGTACATGTGGATGGGACTCGTTAGCCTTGGTCGGCAACACATCTAGGGTAGACAACCTTATACAAATCCGGGTGGATGGGACTCGTCAGCCTTGGTTGGCAACCTGTCTCGGGGAATAAACCTGATACAAATCCGTACTGCTTAACTAAGGGTAAGGCAGGTTAGTGGATGGATTAGCCGAACACCACTGTAGAAAAAGAGTGCTAACAAGATACACAGAGGGCCTCGGAGTCGGACGGATCCTAAATTGAGTGGTCAATCCTGCAAGTCCTTCACTAAACTGGCTCGGGTTGTCCCTCTCACAGGGAATAGGTCCGCTTGGGGGCATTCTGTGTATGGCCACCCTCGTAAGGGGAGTAAGGCGTCCGGCAATATATAGATAGATAGACTGTACATTATATTGGGAGGTTCTCATTATAAATTCCACTACTGTACAGTACTGTAATTAGCTTACATATGGGTCATAAATACATACATATCATGTATCAAAATGTGTTATCAACTCCTTGACAACTTTGATGCAATCTTTGCCATTACTGTAATCCTTGCATGGTCAATTTCCATGGTATGAGACTACAAAGTTAACCAGGCAACGAAGACATGTTAGCAAAGGATCTGCTCAAAATCCACAAGAAAAATCAATAACTTATTTTAAAAGGCATATTTAAATGCATAATGAAACACGCAAATCGCTCCCGGGGATCAGTGGTTAATTTTTACTGTTGTCTACTGTATGTTTAGATGCAAGTTGAACCAAGATAGAGAGTAAATCAGTATCTTGCCGGCTGTCAGCAGCGAGCAACAGCCTTCTTTGCAATCCACCTACAAGGGAATTCTGGGATAGCCGGCACTGCTGATATCTCCAATGATGTCCCTGAGAAGAAAGTAAATATAGTCAGCATTTGTGGTCGATCCATTAACACAACCCAAGCGGGTATATTTTCCCCCATCCGCCTCTCTGTGGGCATATTTTAATTTTTTTTTTTTTTTTTAAACTCGCTCTAACACTGAACAAAAGTTATGGGAAAAAAATAATAAGTGTATAAGAAACCTTGTGTTCTGGGCTATAAGTACAGTATACACCAACACCATACACCATAAGTATATGAGTTCTTCACAGCTGGTGGAGGAAGTGGTGGTGTTTTTCCACATATAGTAAAGGTCAAGTGAAGGGATAATTTCACACATTTTTGTTTTTTCAACTCCCTCTACTTTTATGAAACAAAGACTTCGGGACAAAAGTTATAAGTGTGGAAGACAGAATGAGTTATGGCCTCTACGAAAAAATAACAATCACATTCCTACCTCATTTGTAGCATTCACTGTGACCCATATAAATGAACCTGTTTATGCTAGAATGACAGCTCCAAGCCGTGAGTTGTTTGAACACACATGCACCCGCTCAGAAGCCTCGTGAGTCACTGAAACCACAAATTATAGGAAGCTTGGTCGATTCTGGTACCTCTGGCAACTGCGCTAAGTATTACCACTTGTCACTCTTTGAGAATTTTACGCGGGAAATACTAAACGTCTGGGTACGTCGCTCGCATCTCACATTGAGTGAATATGGAGCCTTATGAATTCATCCCCCCCGTGGTCTAATGGTTAAGATAAATTGGGTAGGAAAAAGAATGTGTGAGGGAAATATAGGGTATGTAATATATGATATGGGCCTACAATACATGAGGGATATATTTTTGTTTTTATTTCCTATGTGTGTGAAGGAGACAAAAGGCAGGCTGCCTGTAATGAGTGTCTCCCCTAAAGCCAAAAGAGTGACAGAGAGCCAAATTTAAGGGACGTTAGGGTATTTTTTTTTTCTGTGGATGAGGGAGACAAAAGGCAGAGCTGCCTGTGACAAGTGCCTTCCCCAGAGTTGAAAGTGATTTTTTTTTTTTTTTGGTGGTAGAAAGAAGAGTGGTGTGCTTGATTAGTGTAATGAAGTAGATAACAGGAAGGGGTGTTTGTGAAAGCTAGCTGGATCACTTTGTGTAGGTGAGGCACAAACAGAAACAGTAAGGGAAGCTAGACCAATGAAACAGGAGTTACAGCAACTCCTTATCTAATGCCTGGATATACGAAGTTTAAAGCAGTCTATGTCCTAGGATGAAGGAAAGATTAATTGAGGGAGAGAGTTCCAGAGTTCAGTTGTTACGTAGAAGAATGACTGAGAAAATTTGCCAATTCTTGGGTTGGAGAGCTGGACAGAATAGGGGTGGGATTGTGTTAAAAGGCAAGTGCTTCACACTCGCCACAAGGGAGGGGTATGCACTGAGACAGCTCTGAAGAAAACTGATTGTTGTAATAGCAATAGAAGAGGTGAAAGAGATGCAAGAAGTAGAAAGAGATTGAAGGGAACTAGTAAGAGGAAGTGAGTTGAGGCGAAAAGCTTTTCACTCTACTCTTTCGAGAAGAGCAGTAGGCTATGGGTGGAACCTTCCTACACATGCGAACAATACTCGATGCATGGGCGCACTGTGTGGGGGTTAAGAACCCACGGAGACGGTTGAAAGTACAGGAAAATAATACGTGGAATAATACATAAGGGAAATACAGGAAATATAATAAATGATAGAGTGGCGAAGTAAGAGAGATGTGTGGGAACTAGCACTATTCACTAGAGAGAGCAGACCAAGGATTACTAAAGTGGTTTGGGCAATTGGAGGTAAAAAAATAAGTCTTAGTCAAGAAGCCAATTTGAAAGAATAAACAACGAATGAATGAAAATAATGACACCTGTACGATTTTTGTAAGGCATCTGAGTTAATAATGCCAAGTGGGTTGTAGGTAAAAGCTGCCTCCACCGATGATGATGTTGTTGTTGTCGTTCCCTAAGCTGCCTGGCCGAACAGCCCTGAATCCCTAAGGAAGGCCATGGCCATGATCGGGCTTTCCCACAGGGCTCTCAAGGAGTATAGATTATGTTGTTGGCGTAATTGATTGTGTAGAATGCAGTCTTCTATGATGTGTTTAATGGTATGGGGTCCTGTATTGCATCCTGGGCAGGTGTCGACGACAGACACATCCAGTCTCTTCTGATAGCTCAGAAGAGCTGGATGGTGCCCACATCTCAGCCTGGCCAGGTGGACTCTGTCCTTGCGAGGAAGGGAGGATTCAGAAGGATGGATTTCGGGAAGTCGTGCTTGCAGCTGCGTGTTGTCTATGAGTGATTGGATGGAACGGCGAGAGATATGAGTATGGATGTGCTTCTGGAAGCTGGTTTGGGGTGGGCAGGGAGGGAGATGACAGTATTTGTGTGTGATACCGTGTGCTGAGTGTTGTTTTGACATTTCTTGGTGTCTGTGGGTGTGCTCAGTGCTGCCATGTAGTGTAGTGGGTAGTGATGGTTTGTGGAGGCTGCAGCTAGGAATTGAGTGCCTCTCACGTTCAGATGGTCTTTGACTTTGAGGACTTTGGTTTCTTGATGTAGGTGATCTGTAGGTGTAGTAGCTGTGCAGCCTGTGATGATTATACTGTAAAACTTGCAAAATAAACAAACCAAAACGTATACGAACACGGTAAAAAGACAAAATAACTAATCAAAATCGCTATGTGGAAACAACACTTAAGTAAAATAATAATTTATAAATAAAAGAACACAATCCACTACATAGGGTGTACATTACTACATGCGCAAGTTAATCTGGTTCCCAAGCAAACTAATCGCACACATAACAACGCACGGTCGTCACGTTTGAGAAATTAGTCAATTTGGGAAGTCGGGGACGTTCTGGTAAATTTGACTAAACTCGGCATGAATAAAGAAACTACATTAAGTGTCAAAATGTCCTATTAAAATAAAATTTGCAACTTGACAAGAACGTCAATAAAAGTAAAGTAATGGTGTGTAATAGGGGAGAGCATAGGGTGAATCTAGATGTGAGGCTGGATGGGGAAATATTGGAACAAGTAGTGTTTTAAATATCTAGGAGGAACGATAAGCAGGAGTGGAGGTAACACAGAGAGTGTGTGAAGGAAGGAAGGTTTTCGGAGCAATGGGAAGTACTGTATGTGGAAGACAAGAAATCTCGGAGTGAAAGTAAAAAGTGCACTGTATCAAGGAATTGTTGTGCCAACAGTGATGTATGGGGCTGAGACATGGGCTCTGAAGAAAAAGGAGAAAAGAGGGCTGGATGTGATGGAGATAAGCTGCTTGAGGAGTATGTGTGGAGTTACTCGTAGAGACAGATTGAGGAATGAAGAGATACGTAGGAGAGTGGGGCAGCAGGAACATTTGTCAGCCAAAGTGGACAAAAGGGTGCTGAGCTGGTATGGTCATGTTGAACGAATGGGAGATGAAAGTCTTACAAAGAGAATATGTGAGTCAGGTACAAGGGGAGATAGAAGGGCAGGAAGACCCTCATTGAGATGGAGAGACTGTGTAAGAATGATAGAGGAATGACTATAGATCAGGCAGGGGAAGTGGTGGTGGACAGGAGTGAATGGAGAATGCTTGTGAATAGTTGAGTGAACACGTGGTCATTTGGAGTAAGGGGTCGGGCGCAAGTTGGACTAGATAATAGTCCATCAGGCGCCTGGCCCGGGGAGACGATTTATATGAAGGGTGCGCCTGGAAGTGTGGTGGGAGGGCTTGTGGCTTTGGCTCCGCTGCATGTCTGACTGCCGAGATCGGAACCTCTCCGGGTGGTCGGGGGCCGGGGGAGTGCTGGAGCGACCTTGGTGACCCTGGTCTCTGGGTCTTCTCCTGGGTGACCTGGATGTGTGTGAGCTTGTGCTTTTTATCTGTGTTTATTTGTTGTTTTATGTTGTTTTTGTGTTTTCCCTGTTCTTGCTCTGTCTTGAGTCGGCTACCCCCAAAATGGGGATTGGGCTTGAGCATATAGATAGATAGAACTTGACAAGATAATAACAATAGTACAAAATACAAATATCACTCACTAACGATAGTGCTATCGGGTAGGTACCTGTAAGCATAGCATGCTTCAAGTGACCCCTAACAATTACTACTTATTTATTAGGGCTTTGTTTTGAATAGTCAGCAAGGTCTTGTGCTGTGTTTCAGCTACGTTAGAATCCCAAGCAGGGCTTGCATACTCCATCACTGATCTTATGTATTGTTTGTATACTGTGGTGGTAGTTTCTTTGTTGTGTTCAAATTTGTGTGGGCAACTGACCTGGGGGCGTTAAGTCTGGGTGTCAGTTTCTTTTTAATGTTTGTGGTGTGCTGTTTGAATGTCATATGAGTATCATATGTTACTCCTAGGATTTTGGGTGTGTGTGTATGTGTTAGGGGTGTGTTGTTTATGGTGAGTTGAGGGATGTATTCGTGTTCACCTGTCCAGCTTGTGAGCAGGGTTGCGGTGGATTTGGCATTGTAATGTCAGTGTAAATGCTGTTTAGTGTTTTGTAGAGTTTTTTGGGGTCTGTTTTGTGATCAAGTGTTTGGATGTAGTTTTTCGAATTTAATATTTGTTCTTATATTTTGTTGTTAATCTGTGTGTTGAGTGCTTGGATTTGTTGTGCGATGTCCTGTGATTGGGGTGCTGGGGAGCGTTTCAGTGCATCGTGTTGTCTGATGAGGTTTTGAATTTCTGGTGTGAAGTTGGGGTTGTGTCTTTTTCTGTTACCTCTTGGAATGTGTTTCTTGTCAGCATTTTGGATAATTGTGTGGAAAGTGTGAACAGTATTGTTGATGTTAGTGATGGGTGTGCTGATTAGGGTGTCAAAGTGTTGTTCTGTCTCATTTGTGAAAGCTTCCCAGTTGGCTCTTTTATAGTTTGTGTATGTGTATCTGTGGCTAGCTGGGGTGAGTCTGGTTTTAGTGGTGATAGTGATTCACCGATGTCTAGTATACTGTAATGCCTTGAAGCTATAGGTATTGAAGACAAAGGACTGATAGAGATGAGCAGGATTTATTAATAACGATGTCTAGTACAATACTGTACTTTGAAGCTATAGGTATTGAAGACAAAGGACTAATAGAGATGAGCAGGTTTTATTAATAAGTATCTAGTAGTGCAGGAAAACAGTTAGTAACAGGAACAAATCAGGAACAGTCTCTAAAGGGTTCTGCCTTGCCTCTTGTATATCGTGAAATCAAGTGTATCACAAAATTCACGAAAAACAGACGGATCTGAAGTCGAGTTTAGGGGTTAAATTAATGTATGCACTGTATGTATGTATAGTATATGTCAAGGTTAAAACTCAAGGTTAATAGTCAATAATGTTCTTTCACATTATAATACTTCGCTAAACAGGTCACAATGTTGCAAAGTTCGGTATACATTTTTTTAAATGTGAAAAAACTGCACTTATTAATTTATTGATAGTTATAATTATATTTCAAAACAACTTAATCTTAATTTATTTAATTTATTCAACTTAATCATTATTTGCCTACAGTATTTATAAGGATATTGGTGAGAAAATACTACACATTTTCTCCATCTCAATGGAGGTCTTCCTCAGTCAAAGCACTCCATCATACCTCCTTTTAGAGACTTGTTGGCATAACCACTATACAGCAAATTGATATTGGTCAAATAAAAAAAGGGGGTCTTCATCTAATGGTGGAGGAAAAAAAAGAATATGCTTCACGCATCTTACTGCGTGTCGTACAAGGCAACTAATAGGGGGGTTGGCGATAGACTTGTGGACTAACAGCCATTACTATGCAATAAAGTCTTTATCTTAGCACTATCTTGGTATGGCACTGCCGAGGCTGGTGGGGTGCGGATAGGTGCCACAGGGGACTGAGTCTTACCTGGGCGCTGTTTGGCACCACATCTGTGTCGGCAACAGTGTTTGCATGTTGTAGCAGTGTTGGGGCAGGACTTTATTGTTCTATAGTCCAAATTGCCTAATATACAGTAGTCTTGCTATGGTGATGTCTTTTTGTAACACTGTTAAGGCTGGTGTGGTTGCAGATACTGCAAGTGTAAGTGCTGCAGGGGGACTCTGTTGAGTCTTGCTGAGGCACGGTTAGCACTATACCAACATCAGCCACAATGATGACTTGGTGGGGCAGTGCTGTGGCGTGACTTTATTGAACTACAGTACACTCCAACTACTGAAAGGCAACCCCGTCTGAGCCGTTACAATGCATGTAATGGAAAAATGACGCTAAACCATTGTATGTATGTATGTATAAGTTCTGTGCCTCATTGTGATCTTATTGCAAAAGTAAAATTAGTATGAATGAATTGCGAATGTGGTTTCTTGTTGTTGTTGTTGTTCCCCAGGCTGCCTGGCCGAGCAGCCCCAAGGCCCCGAGCGCCCCCACAGAACCCTCCCTGCCTACCACAATAAAGCCTGGGTGATAATGGCATCATATTACAGTACTACTACACCCATAAGTTTTTGTGTCAAACCTGGAATTCTCGCTCTATTGAGGCATGTTGCTTTCCGCTGTTTAAAGCATTGATAGAGGCACAACGCAATTTATGGGTAAAATAATGAAACAGGACATGGCTTATAAACATAGTTGTACTATCCTTTCCTACATACCTTCAGCCAGCGATTCCTGCAGATCAAACTGAGCGAGAGAGACGGTATCGAGCGCGGCGTGAGAGCGGTGAAAGAAGACAGTCTCCCAGGTGTTGGGTCGAACCAGCCACAACGCCAGGCCACACTCCTCCCCGAACAGTGCCAGTACATTGCCTCGACCCTCACGCACCGTCCCACTCGCCTCAAACGCCTGCAGTGGAATATATATGTGGGTTGGGAGATTTAGATGGGATAAAATATTCAGCCAGGTACAGAAAAGCAATGCATTATAGAAGACAATAAAATAATCAGCATGTTTTAACAAAATATTAATAACAAAATATATACAATACAGTTATCTTAAATATTCTAACCATAGAGATAATAGTAAACACATTAAAGGAACGTCTGGGATACAAGCCTACTGTAACGGTTCCACACAAGTAATCTCTAACCTTATATCCTTGTCTTTCAGATAATCCCGGGGGCAGACCCAGGGCAGGGAAGTCATCCAGGCCTCCAACTTCCCCACCTCCCCTGGCTCCACCCCCAGCGTTACTGGCACTGTCATCAGCTGTCACGTCGTCCGGCATACCACTGCCACCCACACCCACACTGCCAACGATTGTCACACCCACACCTGACACACAATGGAGAAATTATTGCAGTGGTGGTGCAATAGTAAATATAATTACTACTAAACTAATTACTACCCCACAGTCTCAGACTTGCTAGTGTGAATGTTGGTAGTTTGAATCTGCATGCAAATGAAGTGGCTGAGATGTGTGAGAGAAGGCGAGTGGGCGTCTGCTGTGCCCTGGAAACACTCTGGAAAGGGTATGGGGTATAGTGGATTGTTGGAAGAAAGAAAAGATATACAGTACCTGTAGGATCTACTGGAAGGGGGTTGATACTGATAAAGCGAAAGGAGGAGTGGGTGTTCTGGTGGCTGAAGAGTGGGTGTAAAGTGCTTCAGATTATGAGAGTTAGTGAAAGGCTGATTGTTTTGAAGTTGAAAGTTGGTGAAAGAATTCTGAATGTGATATCTGCATATGCCCCACAGGCTGGCCTACAGAAAGAGATAATAGATGACACCGTCAGTGTCATTTCAGGCCTCGGAGAATGAAATAACAATCCTGGGAGGGGAACTGAATGGTCACGTGGGAGCATCTGCAGATGGATACGAGGGAGTACATGGAGGAAATGGTTACGGAAGGAGGAATTTGGAAGTCGAATATATACTGGAGTCCTGCGTGCTTGCACTCAACATGGTTGTGTGTAACACGAAGTTCAAGAAAAGACAGAGCCATCTGGTCACATATAACTCTGGTGTCCTCAGTAGTCAGATAGATTACTTCTTGGTTAACAGGAAAGACTGGAAACTGGTTCGGGATGTAAAGGTCATCCCGAGCGTAGAATGTATCCCGCAGCATAAGCTACTTGTGTGCTACATGAGCTTATACAGAGATCCTGAGCGCAAGAAGGTATACATGCCCAAAAGGAGAGTGTGGCTGCTGAAGAACAAGGAAGTTAGGGATAGGTTTCATAGTGAACTGGAGGAAATGAATAGAAATAAGGAAGCTAGGCCTAGCTATGTAAATAGTCAATGGAATTTCCTTAGGCATAGCCTTCTCGCTGCCACTGACAAAAGCTGTGGGAAAACAAAGGGTTACCCCAGGAATAAGACCTCTTGGTGGTGGAACAATGAGGTAGAACATGCTGTGAAAGAGAAAAGGAGATGCTTCAAGGCATGGAAGAAGGGAGACAGTAAGGAGGAATTCCAGGCAGCTAAACAAACTGCCAGAAGAGTTATTCACAATACTAAAAAAGGTGTCAAGTAGATATCCTTCCTGTAGCTCTATGAAGATAGCGTAGATTGTGCCACATCCTGGCATGAAACCGAATTGCATATCGTCGATAGAAATGCTTACCCTTATCATACTTTCAAAGACTCTCACAGACCTTCATGACTTGGTCAAGCATTTTCAGGCCCCAATAATTTCCCATATCCCACGAGTCCCCCTTGCCCTTATATATGCTTACTATTACAAATTTTTTTGGGGGGGCAGGGGGCTAGGAATCCTCCTCCCCTTGTATTTTTCTCCTACTCGACAAGACAGCAACGGGCGAGGGAACGCGAAAGTAGTCCCGGACCCTGAGAATAGGAACTTTAAATGTTGTTTCTGTTCGGGTTCTATCTCGTGTCGGCCACCCCCAGCAATGGGGTATGTGCCTGAGTATATACATACTGTACATACATTACACTTTTGTGCCATTCACCATGGATTACTTCTTCTCTAATGATGGAGTTAATTAGCTCTGTGACCAAACTCACTCCTACTGTATATCACCTGAGGCTTAAATCATCTCAGCTACAATGCCAGAGCATCCTGCAGCTTTTCCGTCCTTAATTTTATTTATTGCACTGCTTACAACAGCTGGTGCTATTAAAGGGGGGGGGGGGAGGAGTATTGGCTTTTTGTTACTAAGCTGCTCTCTTATTCCACTCAAATTCCACGTTGAGTAATTTTTCGTAATGTACCTTCCAAACATCTCTAATTTCTTTGTAAGCATAAACAACTGTCCTATTAGTGGTGATGGGCTGGTCTATCAGAGTGAGAGTTGAGCATTCTCTGCCATACCCATAGCTTAACCTGACTGATCCTTTCGCTTATATATTTTCTAGATCTCAAGTGGCGGCGTCTCTTCCGTGGATTGACCTCTCAACTGCCAACCTAGAGGCTGGTAGACTGGGAGCCAAAGCGTCACATTTTTCCCTTTGCCCCTCAAGTTTCCCTTCTTAATTGTTAAGGGACACTGGGTGGGGCTTTGGTGTCCCGGGCGTTTCCGCACCCTCCTCAGCCACTCGCCTGGAAGCGGCTTCGGTCACCTGGGCTTTCTTAGTGGTAAAGCTGGGAGGGTTCTGTGGGGGTGCTTGGTTATGGCCTTGGCTTTGCTCGGGACCTTGGGGCTGTTCGGTCAGGCAGCCTGGGGAACAACAACTGTCTCATTATCATTCCTGACACACTGTTCTCCTACAACATCTCTACTGTCATCCTTAACTCGCCTTGCTAAATTGAAGATCCCATTGGGACTTTCTGCATTACTCACTTGGTCTATGACCAGGTCCTGTATGATTTTCTTTGCCTTGTGTATCTCTATTTTTGCAGTTCGCTTAGCTGCCAGATATTCGTCCCTGCTGCCTCCTTTCTTCCATGCTTTTAAACATCTTCTTTTCTCCTTTATTGCATTTTCAACCTTGTTATTCCACCACCAGGAAGTCTTATTCCTGGGGAGGGGGGCCCTTAGTTTTGTCACAGAATTTGTCAGTGGCGGAAAGAAGGCTACGTTCAAGGAAGTTCAATTGGCTATTTACATAATTTGGCTTAGCGACCCTATTCCTGTTCATTTCCTACAGTTCGCTGCGAAACCTATCCTTGCACTGTATTCATATTTATTCAGCAGCCATATTTTCCTTTTGGGCATGTATACTTTCTTTCGCACAGGATCTCGCATTAAGCTCAAGTCACAGACTAGGAGCTCATGTTAGGAGATACATTCTTCACTCGGGATGACCTTTACATCCCGAACAAACTTACAGTCTTTCCTGTTCACTAAGAAGTAATCTATCTGGCTACTGGTGCCCCCAGAACTATATGTGATCAGATGACATACATTCTTCGCTCGGGATGACATTTACATCCCGAACAAACTTCCAGTCTTTCCTGTTCACTAAGAAGTAATCTATCTAGCTACTGGTGCCCCCAGAACTATATGTGATCAGATGACTCGCATGACTAACTCATTATTGAACTTAGTTTTACACAAAACCATATTGAGTGCAACACAGGACTCCAGTATAAATTCGCCTTCTAGATTTCTTCTTCCATACCCTATCCCGACGTACATTTTAACAGTTCAACAAAATACTTAGGCTCACCAAACTTAAGAGCTTTAAAAGTCATGAGACAATGTTTAAATCCTATCCAGCTCTAACCGGCAGCCAGTGTAACTCTAATAGATATGGAGTGGCGGAGGTTTTCGGTGGACGATCAAATATAAGTCTCACTGTTCTATTTAGCACTGATTGAACATTCAGCAAAAAATAAGTAGGGGGACCAACCCATAAAGCATTACACAGGCCGTAGCTCGGTTGGTAGAGCGCTCACCTGCTGACCGTAAGGTTGACGGTTCGAGTCTCGGGCCAGCCAGTGAGCTATTGGCAGATACCAGAGCTGTTGGTGAACGGTGCGATCTAGCAATCTGTGGCGACTGTTCACTGAAGTCCCTGATTCATCAGGGCACCCACCCTAGCCCAGGCATTCAGCAGGGAGTGTATGGTAGTAAAAACTGCATCATCATCAATAATCTACACGAGACAGGATGATTGAATGAACCAATGTTAGGAGGCTGTGTCTGTTTAGAGACTGTCTCACGGAGTACAAGGTTCTAATATGCAGGTTACAACCTCTCATGACCTGGTTGATACGATCCTTATAATTTAATTTTGAGTTGAAGTATACTCCAAGATTTCGAACTGGGCTCACTGGACAAAGTTGAGATTCACCTATATCCAGGGTCAGTGTGTTCTCAGCATCATTACCCTTTCTATTTCCTCGGATGATGGTGATCTCTGTTTTGCTAGCATTCAGCTTTAGTTTTCTCACTACCATTGAGATCTAGAAATCAGACATTAGGGATTCCATTTTTATCTTTGTATCATTAGTATTTGTCATCTTTATGTATACTGTAGTTAAGTGTCATCAGCATAGAAGTGATAGGTAACATCATGTGCATCAAGCAAAGATGATAAGCTGCTAGCGTAGACTATGAAAAGAATTGGTCTTAGAGCTGATTCCTGAGGGATTCAAACAAATGGGGAAATAGGTCTAAAATGGCTTGGCTCACCACCACACACTGAGATCTGTCCAAAGGATATGACATAAGAATCAAAAGTGCCTTATCACAAACTCCATAACAGTGCAGGTCCTTGATTAGCAGTTTGTGGTCTACTGTATCAAAGGTTGCAGACAGATCTAGCAAAACCAAGAGAGAGGATGTCCCACAACAGGTGTTCTCCACTAAGTACTGTAATTATGAATCTTACTTAACACCTTATTGGCGGGCTAGGCGGTCTAGCGGACCGTAGCGCCCAGCGGGGTGTTTTTACCCTAAATAGAGTTGTTTACATGATCATTTTCATGCCTAAATAAGACCCAGAGCGTAAAACAAGTATCTATCCCTGAAAGGGCGTAAACAGAGCTTTCCAATGACACCCGAACCATCCTTATACGACTGCTGGTTCTCTTGCAACGATCGTGCAACACGAGTGCAAAAACCCTGTAATTAGGGAATTTCCCTATATAATTCCCTGTGTAGCGAGTGAGAGAGGGGAGGGAAGGGTGGGAGTCACCTCAGTTGGTCCACCGCGGTGGTCGTGAGCGGTCATAGAGTTGCTAGACTCCTCACACCGCTCAGCTCTCTCTCTCAGCAACATTACGTGCTGAAAATGGCGCAGGACATAAGTTGTGAACCGCCACTTAGTCCAAATTTATTTCACACGACATAAGTTGCGCGCCGCCAATTAACCCGGGAACTGTGGGGAGACTCTTAAGAGTTCCCCCGGCGGACTGCGGGAAGACTCTTAAGAGTAAGGTGGAAAAAAAATCCATTTAAAACACCCCAAAAAATTTTGTTTTTATTTTTTGTTTGCCCCTGGGCCATGCCAAATATCACTCCTCCACCTCCCCTCCTTCCCCACTTTCCTCCCATCCTTCAGTTATCACCTATTTTCCCTGTTATTCCCTTATTCTGTGGTCTATTTTTGTGCTAACATTAGCGAGTTGGTAGCAGGGCGTTGTCATCACTGTTACCAAGCGTGGGAAAGAGCGAGAGAGAGACTATTGCGTAACAGTGTCTCTCCAGACAAGGGGAGGTGAGGAGGGGAGGAGGGTTGCCTCAGCCATACATTATGTAACTCCCGGCCTGTATCGCCGATTTTGACCATCCAAACGCTGTTTTCACTTGTTTTATTGATGTAACAGGTTAATACCTTTATAATCAACCTATAATTTTTTTTTTTTTTTTTTTTCTATGTGATTGAGGGAGGCAAAAGGCATAACTGCCTATAGCGAGTGCCTCCTCCATAGTTGAAAGAGTGACAGGGCCAAAATCAAGGGACGTTCGAGCCAAAATGCCTGGACACACAGAGTTTGAAGCAATTTAAGTCATAGGAAGAGGGAAAGACTGATTCTGGGAGAGAGTTCCAGAGCTCAGCTGTTGAGTAGAAGAAAGTTTGAGAGTAACGTTTCACTCTTGGGTTGGAGAGTTGCACAGAGTAGGGGTGGGATTGAGTTGCAAGACGGGTACCACGTGCCCTACGTAAAGGAGGTGGTATGCACTGGGATAGCTCTGAGGAACACTGATTATTATAGTAGCGATAGAATAGCGAGAGAGATGCAACATTGCGGCGGAGAGAGAGAGATTGCAGAGAGTTGGTGAATGGACGGGAGTTAATGATACGAAAGGCCTTCCTTTCAACTTTGTCTAGGAGAGCAGTGTGAGAGGAACCTCCCCACACATGTGAACAATACTCAATACAAGGGCGCACTATGCCCCTGTACAGAGCAAGAAGCTGTACAGGGGAAAAGAACCCCCCAAGGCGGTTGAGCACACCCAGCTTCTGGGAGGCTGCCTTAGCAAGACTGGTAATATGGTCCTTCCAAATGAGAGCAGAAGAAAAAGAGACACCAAGAATATTGAGAGAAGATGAAGGGTTGATTTTTGTATTGTTGAAGAATAAGGGATAGTCCGCTGGGAGATCCTGACGGGTAGATAGATGGAGAAATTGGGTTTTGGATAGCACCGGAACAATCAATAGGTGCATATGGATAAGTATTAATGTTATTTATGGTAAAATAACGATGTTAGTGATGGGAACAGCTCAAATACGTCAGCACAGGAGTGTGGTGTCTCATACCCCCCATGCGCACATCTTAGGTTAAGGGTTAAAGAAGCTTCTGTTGAGTGATAATATCTAAATGCAAACTGAACAAGGGGAACAGCCCTATTTTGTTCAATCAGTGGTAACAATTGATCGAAAATGGTTCTCTCTAATATCTTTGAGAGAAGGAAAGACAGGTTTGAGACGGAACGATAGTTTGACATGTTCTCAACATCAAGTCCAAGTTTCTTGAGAAGAGGCAGAAGCAAAGGTAATTTCTCCGGCAGCACGAATTTACATTCCATGAAGCATTTATTAACTATTCTACAAATGAACTCTGCGGCATGCCCAGAAACAAGTGAAATCTTAGATACAGTTATGATATCAAGCGGGCAGAATGCTTTGTTCATGTCTCTGATGTAACCAATGACCATGTTCATATCCACTGGATGGAATGATGAAAGGATAAGATTAATTACACACAGTTGTTGGAACTCCACTGAAAATTGATTGTTGAAGGAGGCATTATCTAAAACTCAATTCTTATGCGAGATATCTTAGTTGTGAAAAATCAGAAGCCAGTTGAGCACCAGATGTAGATGTGGGTTTGGCAATCCTTTGATCAAGCAAATTATTCATAACTGCAGCCAATTTTTTCTGATCATTGGCCAGGAATTAACTCTCTTTTGATAACACTTTGTCTTTTGGGCTTCCACAGTGCGGGCTAAAGTTTTTTTGCAGATAAATACTTTTATGAGTCAGGTCTGTTCGTTGCAAGCATCATTTCCCTTCTGCTTTCCTACACTGTCTACAGAGAAAGTTAACAGGTAGGCCATGCCAAGATGAATCATCGCGCACTGTAATTGTCTTCACAATCTCGGGTCAGTGATGATAAAAAATAGTTCATCAGATGAGAGGTCAGATGAATCAATAGAGCTCCGGAGATGGTCCACTTTGTGACATATTAGATCCTGGTCAATGTTCTCCTAGTTTCTGAGCCTAATTTTCTTTCTGAGAGGGGAGTCTGGGGATGTCATATTGAAAAATAATCAAAGCACGGTCAGAGACTGCAGGATCAATTGCATCATCCTCAACACTGATACACAGTTAGAACCAGAGATAGAATCAAATCAAGGACTTGTCTGCAGGTATGAGTTGAGTGAGACAGGGTTATATGTCCTTACTGGCAACCCAGGCTATGTTGTCAACCACCATGACGATGGCGGGTGCCCAACCCCGAAAGGGGTTGAAATAGGGGAGCTATCCCCCCGCCAAAGGCGGCTTTCTAGGGCCTTTCCTAGCTGATGCTGAGAGGATTGGGTTCTAGTCATGTGGTGATGGGCTGGTCTATCAGAGTGAGAACTGAGCAATCTCTGCCATACCCATAGCTTACTCTGACTGTTCCTTTAACTTATATATTTTCTAGATCTCAAGTGACGGCGTCTCTTCCGTGGATTGACCTCCCAATCTACCAAGATTGGAAGCCAAAGCGTCACATTTTTCCCTTGCCCCTCAACTTTCTCTTCATAATTGCTGAGGGGCACAGGGCCCTGGGTGGGGCTTTGGTTTCCCGGGCGTTTCCGCACCCTCCTTAGCTCCCCGCCATGGAGTGGCTTCGGTCACCCAGGTTTTATTGTGGTCGGCAGGGAGGGTTCTGTGGGGGCACTCGGTTATGGCCTTGGAATTGCTCGGGGCCTTGGGGCTGTTCGGCCAGGCAGCTTGGGGAACAACAACAACAACCACCATGACGTGATGATGGAAAGCGTAACTGGTCACTGACCCATAAACTTTCCAACGAAGTTGCATTCTCTGACCAACACACTGGCCAGTGTGGCCAACACTTAAAAAGTACCGGCAACCCATATGGTGCATGGGTCGACCAATAAATATGGCAGACCAACTAAATAGTCACCTTACCTTAGCAGGATGCGGCTTATTTACATAATGAAACCTAATTCTCCCAATCATGCTCTAATTTTTCTTGACAAATCTCCACACATCATACTGCTTTTTGTGAGCCCCTACTAACCAATGAACTAAAAATTACTTTACTGACCTTGTGGTTTTTTGCCTTTCCACACGACAGTAGCAAACCAGCTGCAGTGGAAGTTTTCGGCTGACGGTTCACACATTTCTGCATCAAACTGCAAGGGATCATCCTCACTCAGGTACTCTCTCAGGCTGGCCTTCTGACGCTTCCCGAACAAGAACACTTTGGATCGCATGAAGAAAACCCGTTGTTCCTGACCAGTAAAACATATAATAATGGTAACGAGAGGAAAAACTTAAATACAGTGGGATGCGAACATAACTCTTATGGGGAAAAGTACAATAGGGACTGGAGAGCTGGCATGTAACCCACACCAAATCTGACAATGACCACTTTTGACACCAAAATATCAGACAAATATCATTTCACATACATCGATAATGAGTATCGTGTGTGCATGTATGCATGTGTGTGTGTGGGGAGGGGATGGTATCGGGAGTGATGTAATGTCCATGTGTTCGATAATGCAGTGCGTATGTGTACTCACCTAATTGTAGTATACAGGATTTGAGCCTAAGCTCGTGTTGTCCTGTCTCTCTCTCTACATTTATCCAATTTTGCTTTAAAAGTTTGGATATTTCTTGCTCCCACCACCTCCCCATCCAACTTATTCCAACACTCAATGCTTCTATACGGGAAGCTGAACTTTCTTACATCAGACTTACATATAACTTTCCTCAACTTACAATCATGACCCCTGGTTCTTCCCTCGTCCCTCACCACAAAATCTCCCTTGTCGATCTTCTCAAAACCTTTCACACACTTAAACATCATGATCATGTCACCTCTCTCTCTCCTCTCCCTCAGCGTTGGCAGCTTTAGCCTCTCCAATCTCTCCTCATAAGGCAGGTCTCTAAGGCTAGCTATCATCTTAGTGTGTGTGACTGTGTGTGTGGGGAAGAGGAGGGGAGGGGGGTGGGTTATCGGGAGTGATGCAATATACATGTGACTGATAATAAGGTGCATGTGTGCATATGTGTGCGTGTGTGGGGAGAGGGGGGTATCAGGAGTGATATAACGTCCATGCGATCGATAATGAGTATAGGTGCGTATGTATGTGTGTGTTCGGGCTATCAAATGGCAGCTTAAGGGTTTCACTCTCTACTTTCGCCTCCAGAAGATCCTTGGCCTTTGGAATATGCCTAAGTGCCTCTGATAGTTGCTAGACAGAGATAATGGCAGTATTCGGCTGGGTGTCAGGCAATTCTGGTTTGTCCTCTCTCACGTCTTCGTTGATGAGCGGCTACACTGATTCAATTGAGTCAACTTTGTCCTTTTTGCTACTGGTATGAGTGATTTTTCTATTATGAGATGCAGGATCGGGGAGAGCTTGAAGGTGGTTCTGTGATGCGAAAATCCAAAATGAAAAAGAATCCCTGGACTGCCACATGTATTTGTTGATTTCATTAATTGAGTTTAGGAGGGAACATAATAATTGATATATTTTACCATCGTAACAATGCGGCGTAGGGAGGCGGCGACCACACCGCCCGCCACTTTGGTGGTGCAATCAGCTTCTGGAGCAGTGGACCACTGGTTTCTATCTTCAGAAAATTCCTGTGCTTGGTATGCTTCCAGCCAGGGCCCCACTGGGGTAAATAAAATAGCAAAACAGTGGTGGAACTGCCATCAGGGTGAGGGACTGCTCTGGGTGTGCTTCTTCAGTGCTAAGGACCATATAGGTTAATCCACGTAGTGGAAATGACACTGTGGAGTGGGTCAGTGGGGGCATGCCTGGGAGCCTGGAGGCAATTTCTGCCATGACCATCCTTTTTGGGGCGCTTCCTCTGGAAGCGAGGCGTCAAATTGATGATGATGATGATATTGCATGACTATACCAAACCAAACAAACCCCTCAATAATAATTAAACAAAAAACATCACAATAACCCATCTCCCCAAAATGCTGGAAGGGCTAGTGTTAAGATAACAGAGCATAGAACTTTAAAGAAATCACCCACCTCATCATAAAAATGAAAAAGTATGACACCTTTGCCCGTTTCCACCTCGGAGATGTGTCCATTCTGGTTGATGACGCGTGGAGAATTGGGTTTATTCTGTTCAGTGTCATCCAGCGAATCTCTAGAGGCCCGGGCCGCGTACCACTGGCAATGATCACTTGATTCCTGCAATGGCAACAAAATGTATATTGTTTTCAATCTGGTGGATATTTGGGGGGTCATGCTAAAAATATAATGAACTTGATACAGTAATTCCTCACATAAATTTAAAGTTATGTTCCCAAAAAAAGAAACTATAAATAAAACCATGTGAAACATATAATATATCTATAATAGCAAACAGAACCATGTACTGTACAAAACTTAGGAATATGCTGGTGCACTGTTATATAAGAAGTTGAAATTAATGTATATATGTGTTAAATTGTGTTACCTAAATAAATACATTACAGTTAGTGTACCGGTAATTAACCTTTCAAATAATTTGTCATAAAATTATTAGTTGATCATATGAATGAACTAATTGGTAGTTAGTGTAGAGGTAGTGCTGTTAACGGACCAGATAACCAGAACAGGATCTGACAGATAATGGCTCTTTAGTTACTGGTCGGATACTTACGGTTACTGTACAAAACAATATTGTGTCTGGGAGATTTTGTTTCAGAAAAAACGAATTGGCTTTGTACTTCTTCATCCTGTCCACAAGAAGAAATACATGCCAAAAAGGAAAGTATGGTTCTAGAATAAATCAGAATATAAGGATAGGTTTTGCAGTAAACTAGAGGAAATGGATAGGAATAGGGGCAGTAGGCCAAATGAAGTAAATAGTCAATGAAACATTCTTGAACATAGCCTTCTTGTTGCCACTGACAATGTCTGTGGCAAAACAAAGGGCCCCCCCAGGCATAAGGTTGAAAATGCAATAAAGGAGAAAAGCAGATGTTTCAAAACATGGAAGAAAGGAGGCAACAGGGATGAATATCTGCCGGCTAAGCGAAATGGAAAAAGATATATACAAGGCAAAAATAATTATACAGGACCTGGTCATTGACCAAGTGTGTAACACAGAAAATCCTTATGGAATCTTCAACTTAGCTAGGCGAGTTAAGGATGACAGTACTGTAGATTATATTGTAGGAGAACAGTGTGTCAGGAAGGATTATAGGATAATTGTTTACACTGATGAATAAATCAGAGATGCTTAGAAGGTACACTACGAGCAATTACTCAATGTGTACTGTAGTTTGAGTGGAATACAGTAGAGATCAGCTTAGTAATGAAAACCAATACTTTACACCCCCCCCCCCTATGATAGTGCTAGCTGTTGTAAGCAGCACAATAAATAAAATGAAGGATGCTCTTGCATTGGGAAAGCATTTCTATCAATGATATGCAGTTTGGTTTCATGCCAGGATGTGGTACAATTGATGTGATATTCATAGTCAGGCAGCTGCAGGAAAAATACTGACCTAAAGGTAGGTGTTTGTAGATCTGGAGAAGGTCTTATTGTATGTGTGTATGTATTAAGTATATTCTCAAAATTTAAATTAATATCTATTACTACTCCGGGTGGATGGGACTCGTCAGCCTTGGTCGACAACCTGTCTACATATATACAGTACATACATTAAAGACTATGATCCACACGTGAGTAGACCAGTCCTTTTTGTTCACCTAATGGCGGCATTCCAGGCAGCATGGTCTTCGACATCCCCCTTAGTCAGTCCTTTGGGTGTGAGATCGGTCCCACGTCTTTCTTGGTCTACCTCTCCTTGCGACTCCCTCCAAGTTAATTGACCTGCTTTTCTTAACCCAATTATTCTCATCCATCCTTTCCACATGTCCATACCATCTAAGCCTACCCCTGTGCATCTCCTCACTAATAGTCTTAATGGCTAAGCACCCTCTGAGTTCCATGCTGGGGGTTCTGTCTCTCACAGCAGGCCCACATATCCATCTCATCATCCTCATTTCACTCCATCCTAATTTTACCTTCCATTTTGACTGGCCAAATTTCGTTAGCATACACCATGACACTTCTAACACAAGTGCTATATAAGCTCCCATTTAGTCATAGGAAGAGCCCTTTTATGGTCAAGGGTGACAACCCTACACAATCCGGGTAGATAGGACTCGTCAGCCGTGGTCGGCAACCTGTCTAGGGGAGCAAACCCCACACAAACTGCCTGCTGCCTTGCAGGTTAAGCCCCTTTGGGCAAAGGCTAGGCCTACAGCCAACAACTGTTGTTGGGGGCTAGTCAGAGCAGGCACCCCACGTAAAACATGCTTCAAACTCGCCTAATGGCGGCTCGCTGACGTGCAGGGACCTACCTCAGGCCCAGCTCTGGCCCCCTGGGGGTGCATCATGGCCAGGAGGACCTAGAGGGTACAGGGCATAGTGTTTCTACAGACTGATACTTTCCGCCTAGAAGTACAGGGGCCCGAACCCGGAGGTAGCGCATCGGGAGGCTGCCCTATCACTAGGCGCATAATACCGGGCCAGCCGTAGTGCCGTGTGCGCGCACGGATTGCGTCCCTGCGGTTGGTTCTGGTGGGGTGTCCCGAGGCCCCTAGGTCCCACCCCTATTACGATCTTGGGATGGCCTCTGGGTGACAACTGCCTGGGGTTGCCTGGAGCTGGATACCTGGGGATAGTGACCTCCAACGTTGGCAAAATACCAATCATGACAAAAAATACCAATCAGAGAAAACGTAAGTCTGTTGACACAAAATCGCAAAAGGACACTACCGCAGATTCTTCCCCTAAGTTTAGGTTCGGAAGTGTGAATGTGGGTACTATGAAAGGAAGGACAGATGAGATTGCGGAGATAGTATAAATTGTTTTAACAGATGATGGTGGTACAGTCACTTAAAGAATGGATAAGGGTATATGTATAGAATTCCAAAGAGAGGCCAAGGTCAAAATTTCCCTCCTACCTTTGCTATGAGTGAGAGGTCAAGCTCAAAAGTTCCTTCCTACCTCTGCTATGAGTGAAGTCAAAACAAAGATTATTGATAGCTTGAATCCTTGAACATCTGTAACCCTCCTGACATGGTGCTCGACCTCATTACAGTATTTTGATGTACCGGTACTTGTTCAGGCTTTTAAGGTTTTCAATATTCTTTGTTCTGACCACACACAAATATAAGGTGGTAAGGAACTTTGTGTCTTGATTGAACCTAGACATTCTCCCACAATTCTCACCTTATCATACGTGTGGCAGTCAAAGTGAACAAGGTCACCAATATTTAGCTTCCCCAGATAGGAGTCCGATTTGTCCAAAAGCTTGCCCTGAAAAAAGATGAATGTATTGGGTTACTATTAAGTGATACACTATTTTCAATCTGAAAAAAAAACAGCTGCACACCATTCAGAAATGGTTTATTATTATTTATTCAATATTCAATATTTATTATTCAATAATTATTGTATATATCACAAAATAAATAAAACTGGTTAAAACAGATTACCTTATCCCTCTGTTACAAAACTTGAAACAGATACTGGTACATGATCAACCTGATAGACTAGGCATGGCACTAGACAAAACTGATGTCATTAAACACCCACACGCACACGGTGGGTCGCTTCACTTACTGCATGTTCTTATGTTCCTATATATGTATGTGCGCACGTACGTGTATATACGTATGTTCTGTATGTGAGTAAGTAAATAAATGTGTACATGTACTATATATCACTTACTCTCATGGTTATTTTATGATAATTTGTATTCTGCACATGCATCATTATTGTATTTATTTATTTTGTTTGTAAACTAAGCTTACCATCCTCATATCTGTACATCTCATGTTCATCCACTAAATTGTAAAATGTGTATTTTCAGCTCATGAGGCTGCCATTCTTTAATAAACCGTTTATTATTATTATTATTATTATTTCATATGACCCCCTGGGCAATTTCGCATCATATGAGGAGCTGTATATCTTTGTATTTCCCGCAGTTGAAAACTGCTCCCGGTGCTATCAGAACCCATCAGGGTTACCAAATGCCACCACACTGCCTATCCGCACGAGGTGAGGCGAGCTCACGCAGCTCAGAGCTCAGTACACAACAGGCCTTGCATGCCAGTGCACGCTTGAACAATCACTCATTGTTCGCTCTGGGACTCCTAAACACTTCCACTTCCTTGCATGATTATGAATGCTACATAACAGCTAAAAAATTGTGGTGTCTACATGCAGGCCAGAACACACATTTTCTACCGCTTATTTTTTTTTCCCCCGTAGAAATTTGTTTCACAGAGTTAGAGCGAGTGAAAAAATACTGAACATTGTGAAAATGCCTTGGAATATTCAAGCCAAAACACCCTCCTCTGCCACTAACCACTGTCGAGCACAAATGCCAGCTTGGAATGAGAGCTTGGTTTCTATGTGGAACTGAGAATATGGGAAATTACTCAGACATGGTTTTTCTGACAATAACTTATTCCTTTATGGATTTACAGCCACCTTAACCCTTACGCTGTGGGGACTGTACAGGCACATTCTGGCACATTCTGGCAATTTCCTGCAATTTAAAGCCCATTAATGCCTGTGGAGACGAGTGCGAGTGATCAGGACCGTGGCAGGCCCAAGGTACGCTCTACGACACGTCTGCCACGGCACTAAGGGTCTGTGGTGGGGTCTCACGAGATACATTAAGTGTTGCAAAAGGCAAATGTAGCGCAACATTGCTAATTATTAACAAATATTGCAGATGTCTGTAGTAATGCTGCGGGTGAACCCCGATTGCTACAGAGCTCATTCTGGTGTCATTTGAGAGCTCTTTTCTTCTAGTTTTTTTGCTGCAAACATTTAATTTAATTCAGGCACTTACTTAAGCAATCAGGAGTGCCTGAATGAGCCCTGCTATAGTGGGATAATGCCTGCACTGATTGGTTTAAATAGCTCAAAACAGCCCTCTGATGGTGATACTGTTATTAGAAACAGGCCAACTTTACGGTCTTAAAGGTCTACCTGTACAACCTACAGATGCAAGGAAAAAGTTAGACCCATGCAAGCATAAGTCAGTCTGTGTACCATATACACCCAAGACAGTTCTACAGTACAGTACAGTATGTATTTCTTATCACCAACCAATTTTAGTTGCCATATGCAAACTTAAAGCAAGATTTAAAAAAAAATTGCAGCCAGCCCCAGAACAGAGCCAAGTCCCCCATATCTTCCAAGGGGTAAAATACTTGAGCTAGATATGAAGACACAGATATGACCCACCTGATAAACATAACACTTGACCCAGAGGAGGACCCGTTGGCTCTGGCCATAGAGCTGGAAGGTGAGTATGGCCTTTCCCGGCAGGTACATCTCCTCCACTACCCCAGTCTGACTAAACAGGTACTTCTCACCCATGGCTACTCAGGGGTATTGCTCAAGGCTTGTCAAGATTCACACCTAAAAATAAGAAAAATTATTTTGTTTTCTTACTCGCGTCAAGTAGACAATATCAGTGTTACTTAAGTATGGGAATTTTGGCTAGGCTATGATAACAAAATAATAATAATAAAAATAAGAGGCAAAGACTGAAAATTACGCTAACTCTTCATGGTAATGATTCAATGAGCTCTGATAATTTTACATAATGTTCATCAAACAAAATCTTCCATGCACAAGATAAAGACAGTAGTGATTGAGTGTGTGTATAAGCCCCACAGGGTGATCGGAGTGAGGAAATGTAAGACGATTCTAAGGAGAGTAGTAGTAGTAGTAGTCGTTCCCTAGGCTGCCTGGATATATATATATATATACCGGTATATATATATATATATATATATACCGGTATATATATATACAGTCGGTCCTCCGGTAACGCGGCTAATGTGTTCTGGTAACCTCCCGTGTTAGCAAAAACCGCGTTACCGAAGCCATATGTTTACATGTTAAATGTACCTTTGTGTTCTGGGAATTTCCACAAAGTCCACTTTTTCTCCATAGAAGCCTATGTTATAATAATTAAATAAATTATAAAGGTTATTTGACATGTGCATTGAGTTGATTTGCCCATTGCAAATTTGAAACAACTCTTACCTCTGAATAAATATGTTGTTTAGGCTAGGCTAGTTAAGGAGAAAGTCACAGCAGTAGCCGACATTTTTCGATCGAAGCTCTGAAATCCCGCCATAATATTTCTCACCTCACACAATAACTACCGGTAGGCTACACAGTTTAGAATGGTCTACTCTTCACTCAACGCACAGCAACGACCATATCTACATCTGGTATGCATAACAACTTGGTAAGGCCATTTATTTGCAGAGATATGAGCATCGGTAAATGGCGAAAATCGGGACTTCGGAATTCCCGCATAACTCGCCGTCTTATATTTCTCACCTCACACAATAACTACACAATGTAGGGTGTTCTAGTCTTCACCCAACGCACTGCAACGATCATATCTACCTCTGGTATGCATAAACACTTGGTTAGGTCATTTATTTGCAGAGATATGAGCATCGGTAAATGACGAAAGTCGGGAGTAAAGGTTCGGCAACCGAGATAGCCTAGCCATGCATTGCACACAATGACAATACAGACACACACTCACTCGACATAGCCAAACAATAACATAAGTGTGTTTCGGTAATTATTCTCACCTCACACAATAACTACACAATGTGGAGTGTTCTAGTCTTCACCCAATGCACGGCAACGATCATATCTACCTCCGGTATGCATAAAAACTTGGTTAGGCCATATATTTGCAGAGATATGAGCATCGGTAAATGACAAAAGTCGGGAGTAAAGGTTCGGCGCCCGGCTAGACCCCGCGTCAGTTTAAGTGTTGACCGTGTTGCAAAATTTTGGATATTTGGGGTGTACCGCGTGCCACCAAATCCGCGTTTCCAAAATGTGCGTTACCGGAGGACTGATTTTTTTTTTTTTTTCTATGTGATTGAGGGAGGCAAAAGGCATAACTGCCTATAGCGAGTGCCCCCCCATAGTTGAAAGAGTGACAGGGCCAAAATCAAGGGACGTTCGAGCCAAAATGCCTGGACACACGGAGTTTGAAGCAATTTAAGTCATAGGAAGAGGGAAAGACTGATTCTGGGAGAGAGTTCCAGAGCTCAGCTGTTGATTAGAAGAAAGTTTGAGAGTAACGTTTCACTCTTGGGTTGGAGAGTTGCACAGAGTAGGGGTGGGATTGAGTTGCAAGACGGGTACCACGTGCCCTACGTAAAGGAGGTGGTATGCACTGGGATAGCTCTGAGGAACACTGATTATTATAGTAGCGATAGAAAAGCGAGAGAGATGCAACATTGCGGCGGAGAGAGAGAGATTGCAGAGAGTTGGTGAGTGGACGGGAGTTAATGATACGAAAGGCCTTCCTTTCAACTTTGTCTAGGAGAGCGGTGTGAGAGGAACCTCCCCACACATGTGAACAATACTCAATACAAGGGCGCACTATGCCCCTGTACAGAGCAAGAAGCTGTGCAGGGGAAAAGAACCCCCTAAGGCGGTTGAGCACACCCAGCTTCTGGGAGGCTGCCTTAGCAAGACTGGTAATATGGTCCTTCCAAATGAGAGCAGAAGAAAAAGAGACACCAAGAATATTGAGAGAAGATGAAGGGTTGATTTTAGTATTGTTGAAGAATAAGGGATAGTCCGCTGGGAGATCCTGACGGGTAGATAGATGGAGAAATTGGGTTTTGGAAGCATTAAAGTTAACAAGGTTTTCTCTGCCCCAATTGGAAATAGTATTTAGATCAGAATTTAAGAGTTCTATGGCTTCATTACGTTTGTCGTTGAGGGATTGCTGGCTGGGGCGTTCTGAAAAACTAATGGAGTAGTGTAAGGTTGAGTCGTCTGCGTATGAATGGATGGGAATTAAGGTACAGTTAAGGAGATCATTTATAAAAATTAGAAAGAGAATAGGAGATAGGACAGAGCCCTGAGGAACACCAGAGTTTATAGGGTGAGGAAGTGAACAATGGCCGTCCACAACCGCGGCTATGGAACGGCCGGAAAGGAAATTAGAGACAAAGGCACAGATGGAGGGATAGAAACCGAAGGAGGGTAGTTTAGAAATTAAAGATTTATGCCAGACTCTATCGAAGGCTTTCGATATGTCTAGTGCAATAGAAAAAGTCTCACCGAAGTCCCGAAAGGAGGATGACCAAGAGTTAGTAAGATATGAAAGAAGATCACCAGTAGAGCGACCCTTAAGGAAGCCATACTGGCGATCTGAGAGCAGATTATGAGAAGAGAAATGCTTAAGAAATTTGGAAGCAAGAATAGTTTCAAAAACTTTAGAAAGACAAGAGATAAGAGCAATTGGACGATAGTTGGAGGGTTAAGAGCGGTCACCCTTCTTTGGGACAGGTTGAATGTGAGCAAACTTCCAGCATGAAGGGAAGACGTTAGAGGATAGACAGAGACGAAAGAGTTTGCCTAGGCAGGGAGTCAGCACAGGAAGCACAGACTGTATATATATATACCAGTACTGTATATATATATATCAGAGGTGGGCACTTCCGTAATCAATTCCGTAAACCACTAATTCCACTGGAGCGGATTCCGCCGGCCCCCCACCCATAATACTAGGATAGGTTAGGTTAGGTTGTTAGAGCTATTAGAGCAGAGGTTGGAAGAGGACTAATTATTTATGTAAGAAAAGAGCTCAAGGTTAATGAGGTGGATATGAGACAGCAGTATTGTGAGTATTTGTGTATTGAAGTAAAATGTGCAAGAGGATCAATTCTAATTGCCTCTATATATAGAAGCCCAAATAATAGCAGGGGAGAGGATAATAACCTACTGAAAGCAATGAAGGAGATAGATAATAGAGAGAACAAATATAAAATTTTGATTGGAGATTTCAATTTGCCAAGGATCAACTGGGCAAATTGTACTACTCCAGCGGGACAGGGTAGCCTGGAAAATAAGTTTATAGAGAAAGTGAGAGATTGTTTTTTAACGCAACATATTGTAGAGATGACAAGATATAGAGATGGGACGCAGGGGAGTGTACTTGATTTGATTTTTAGCAATGAAGAGGATATAGTGGAACATGTTAATGTGGATAGCCCTATAGGTCGTAGTGACCATGCCTGTATAAGCTTTAGTTGTAACATTAAATCAGAGAGGGATAATAGAAGCAATAGAAAAATATACATGTATGATAGAGCAGATTATGAGCTGCTGAGACGGTGTTTGGACATTGACTGGGGGGAATACTTGAACGGTGAAGACGCTGAAGGAATGTGGAGGAAAATTAGAGTCAAACTGGAGAATGCTGTATCCAAAAGTGTACCAGTAAGGGAATATAAGGATAAAACAAAATTGAGGAAAAGAACTAACCCAGAATTGCCAATGAAAAGAAAGCTTTGGATATTGATTAGAAGAAAGAAACGATTGTGGGAAAGATTAAAATTGTTAAAAAAGAACAGGGGGTCTAGTATAGAGGCTAAAGAAGTGGATCTGGAACGCAGACAAATAAACAATAAAATAAGGTGGGAAACAGGGAGGGGGGTGAAGGAGAGGGAGAGAGAGATAGCTAGAAATGTCAAGGATAATCCAAAAATATTCTGGAAGTACATTCAGGAAAAGTTAACAAGAAGAGTAGGGATCCCAGAGCTGGTAGGGGGGTTGAATGATGGGAGTAGAGCGGAGACTGATAAGGAGAAAGCAGAGGTGCTGGGTAAATACTTTGGGGGGGTACTAACAGTGGAGTCGGAGGATGCAGTGCCTACTATTCCCATCAAACAGGCACCGGCACTAGAACTAATAGAGTTTTCCCATGCTTGAATAAGAAGGGCTATAGAAAAAATGAACAGAAGTAAGTCACCGGGACCGGATGGGATACACCCAAGAATCATAAAGGAAGGAGGGGAGATGTTAGTAGAGCCATTGAAAATGTTATTTGAGGTATCGTTTAATACAGGACAAATCCCGATAGACTGGAGAGAGGCGAACATAACAGCTATATTTAAGAAGGGAAAGAGAAATGACCCAGGGAATTATAGACCAGTCAGTTTGACAAGTGTTGTGTGTAAACTAATGGAAACGGTAATTAGAGAAGGAATAATGGATCATATGAAGTCAAACCAACTTTTTAGTGGGAGACAGTTCGGATTCTTGCCGGGGAGGTCGACGGTACTACAGCTAATTAAGGTGGTAGATGATTGGATGCAAATTCTAGAAGATGGTGATGTAATAGATGTGGTATATTGCGATTTTATGAAGGCCTTCGATAAGGTCCCACATAAAAGGTTAATAGAGAAAGTTAGAAGCTATAATATCAACGACTTACCTGAAGTTATAACTAATGGAAGTGAGGTATACCTGTATGCGGATGACACTAAGCTGTATAGAAGAGTGAGGAGTAAGGAAGATATGGGTTTGCTTCAAGGAGATGTGGAGGGCATGAAGGGATGGTCTGAGCATTGGTTAATGCCTTTTCATCCAAAAAAAAAAAATGCAAGTACATGCAGATTGGGACCAGCAAGATAGACAAGGTAGGATACAGTATGCATGAAGCGATGGAGGAAGTGAATGCAGAAAAGGATATAGGAGTAGTGATAGACAATAAGTTAAATTTCTCAGAACATTTAGCGGAAAAGATAAACAAAGCCAATAGAATTGTAGGGCTGATAAGGAGGACATTTGTGTCACTTGACGAAGAAATCTTCAGGAATCTCTATACAGCGCTGGTTAGGCCGCACCTGGAATATGCGAACTAGGTGTGGGCTCCATATATGGTAAAGGATATAGAAGCAGTGGAGAAAGTGCAGAGGAGAGCTAGCAAGCTGGTACCAACGTTGAAGAACGCGGGCTATGAGCAGAGGTTGAGGACACTGGGGCTTCCGACACTGGCATATAGGAGAAAGAGAGGGGATATGATAGAGACTTTTAAGATAGTGTCAGGAAAGTACGATGAGGATGTGTGTGAAGGTATCTTCTTGATGCGGGAGGGAACAAGAACGAGAGGACACTCTAAGAAAATTTACAAAGAAAGAAATAGGCTTGAGAAGGCAAAGAACTCATTTTGTGATAAGAGTGGTAAATGAGTGGAACGCACTGCCCCAGTATGTAGTCGATTCCGAATCAATAAGGGAGTTTGAAAGTAATCTTGATAAAGCATGGGGAAGACAAGATTTGAAGTTTGATTATAAAACAAAAATACAGAATAGTAAAAATGTTGCGTCTGCTACCGCCGCCGCCAACACCGTGAACGACCGCAGCAGTGCAAGTACTGGTACTGAGCTGGATACACAGGCATAGTTTTCCTTTTTCCAGAGGATCTACTGTAAGAAACTGTAAGTTAGGTTAGGCTAATGTCTTTTCAAATCACTATCGGGAGGGCGTGTCTCAACATGATCGATAATGGGGAAAATAGGTTTTCCTGAGATTTCTAATTAATTACAAACACTATATATTGATGCAAATGAACAAAAACAAATATAAAAAACACTCGGAAAATTTGTGGTATTAAAATAAATATTTTCCAAGTCAGGTTTAGGCTACCCAGTGGATTATACATGAGTACAGTACCGTACTGTATAAGGATTCCATAGACCTACATTGTCCCTAATAAATTATGTACTCGCAGCAGAGGAGGAGGGAGCGGTGCGGTACATAGCCTAGCAATGTACACCTGGAAAATAATAGAAAATTTTGTACCCAACCCAGCAAACCAGATCTCCACCAAACACACCGACCGCTCAGGGAGAAAATGTGCAAGAAATTCCGGCAAGAATGTAGTTACCGGGTGTACCGCCCGTATTGTTTACACAAATTACACTACGCGGACGCTCACCATCATGTTCCCGTCTATTTTGACTGCCTTGCAGCCTTTGGATACAAAAATAACCAAACATCCTAACCTAACCTAAGCTAGTATTATAGATTTTATTGTCGAAGATGTCACACTACGGCCTTGCATCATTAGTTCCACTAATTTCTTCTTATCTTCATAACAGAAAAATACGTGTAATGGTAGATGGCCTTTATTCTCAATTTCACTCAATAAATGCTGGTGTTCCCCAGGGATCAGTTTTGGCCCCAACTCTGTTCCTCATTCATATCAATGATCTCATATCTACCACTCATAATCCAATACATTCCTACGCAGATGACTCAACACTCCACAGTTCCTTCACATTTACCAATTCTTTCACCCAACCCGATCTTATAAATTCAAAAATAAACACTGCAATTTCTCTGAACCAGGACCTTTCTAGAATTAATGAATGGGGACAAGAGAATCTAGTTTCCTTTAATGCACAGAAAACCAAGTACATTCAATTTTCTAACCGACAGAATCTCACTGACTCCCATATATTTTTTAATGATGTAAATATTCCCACTTCCCCTAGTATTGACATTCTCGGTGTAACATTAACTACTAACTTGAGCTGGACACATTATGTTAGAAGCATTGCTAAGAATGCCTCTAAAAAACTGGGACTCCTGTACAGAGTTCGAGAATTCTTCACTGACGAGCAGTTGGCCGTAATATATAAAAGTCATGTGCGCTCTCAGATGGATTACTGTTCACCTCTGTGGGGTGGAAGTGGAGTGGTTGCATTGAGGCAGTTGGACAAAATTCAAAATAAAGCTATTAGATTAATCAATAACCCTGCAATCACACAGGACCTTCCTACATTATCCATACGAAGAAACGTTGCATCCCTTGCATTATTCTACAGATATTTTCACAGCAATTGTTCCGAGGAACTTGCTTCAATTGTGCCGCCTCTCCACATCTTTCCCCGTAGAACTAGGGCAGCTGAGAGCGCCCATGAATTTACACTTTCTCCTCCACAATGCAGAACTTCTGCTTATCAGAATTCATTTATCCCCAGAGCTACTACTCTTTGGAATTCACTTCCCTCGAATTGCTTTCCACAAACTTACAATCAACAAATGTTTAAATTCAGTTGTTACAAACATTTTATGAATGGAGGATGCCTTTAGGCACATGGACCTTTTTGTTTTATCTGTGTTTTTCCTTCCTCCGTTCATTGTCTCTTTAAAAAAAAAAAAAAAAAAAAACAAAAAAAAAAAAAAAAAATTTAGGTACGATTTTAGTTACTGAACACCTGGACACCTATCAAGGTGTTTTTTAAAGTTTTCCACCTGGCAGTTTGTGAGGTCCCTCAGTTGCTTTGGGTGACAGTTGAAAATCTTTGGACCATTCTGACTCAGGCTGGCTGTCAGTAGGCTGAGTAGGGTCTTAATTCTCTCGGGGGCTTGGGTGGGCAGGGAATTTCCGAATTTCGGGATGGATGTAGTTACCGGGTGTACCACTACCGAGTACCGACATACAACATAAATCATCTATAAATACTTAGGCCTAGGCCTATAATAAAATAAATACTTATAAATCTAGGTACGATTTTAGTTACTGGACACCTATTTGAAAGGTACCGCCAACGTTTTAATACATATTTTTTTTCGGTTTCCACGCATCGAACACCAAGCTACACCCTTTTCTGGTGTACGAAACACTAAAAAAGCAATGGGGACACTTTAACCCTTCCTACCCGGGCTGCCTTAGGTAAGGACAGCTCGGCAGAAGGGCAGCTACCCGGCCGTCCTTACCTAAGACAGCAGCTTAATAGCCTAATTAAGCTTGGTCTGAATGCCGTGCGTACGACGTATGTCAACAAACCCAAGCGTTGCGTCACCGCACCTCCGAAAACAAGAAGGAGAAGACTTCAATGTTATTTTTCTGACGTCAGACGAAATTAGTGTCTGAAAAGCCCCCATATTGGCAACATCTCTGCAATATTTGCTCCACTGAAATCGTCATCACAACTGAACCAGTTGACTTACAGAGCTCTACTCAACGCAAAAATACAGATTGAAAACCGCACTACACTTTAACCCTTCCTACCCGGGCTGCCTTAGGTAAGCACAGCTCGGCAGAAGGGCAGCTACCCGGCCGTCCTTACCTAAGACAGCAGCTTAATAGCCTAATTAAGCTTGGTCTGAACGCCGTGCGTACGACGTATGTCAACAAACCCAAGCGTTGCGTCACCGCACCTCCGAAAACAAGAAGGAGAAGACTCTTCAATGTTATTGTTCTGACGTCAGACGAAATTAGTGTCTGAAAAGCCCCCATATTGGCAACATCTCTGCAATATTTGCTCCACTGAAATCGTCATCACAACTGAACCAGTTGACTTACAGAGCTCTACTCAACGCCAAAATACAGATTGAAAACCGCACTACGATTATAGATGAGTGGAAAAGTTCTAGCAGTGAAAATAAACATAAATACGGTAGCCTAGGCCTAGACGCTTTTCAGCCATTTCGCCCGGGTACGGGCGACCGTCCTTAGGTAAGACTGGCCGGGTAGCGGGTAGGAAGGGTTAATAATGATAATATGAGACGAAATATAATGACAACTCGGTTGCGTTCGTGGCAGTAGCGTCGCTTTGTTTACTTTACGCTCGGAGTGACTTCCCGGTCCCGCCTTGGCGGTCGACTTAAAATGGCGGTTAAACTGATGTTTTGGACCGACAGTTAGCCCATCGATCTTTTTAGGCCTAATAGGTCCGGTAGAGCATATACATCATTGCTATATATGTCATTAAGAGCTGAAATGTATTATAAGGGAGAAAAAAACCCCGCTAAAATACATATAGGCCTAGGCTAGCCTATACTGTAAAACAAAAAGTTTTTCAGCCATTACCCAACCAGCGGGGGTGTGGGGGCGGGAGCCCCCACCCATATACTAGGTTAGGTTGTTAAATTATGCTAATAGGCTAGCACATAAAAAAAAAAAAAAAAAAAAAGTAACCCAACCAGTGGGGGTGTGGGGTCGGCAGCCCCCACCCATATAGCCTACTAGGTTAGGGCGGGTGGCCGACCCCGAAAGAGGTTGAAATAGGGGAGCTATCCCCCCGCCAAAGGCGGCTTTCTAGGGCCTTTCCTAGCTGATGCTGAGAGGATTGGGTTCTAGTCATGTGGTGATGGGCTGGTCTATCAGAGCGAGAACTGAGCGATCTCTGCCATACCCATAGCTTACTCTGACTGTTCCTTTTACATATATATTTTCTAGATCTCAAGTGACTGCATCTCTTCCGTGGATTGACCTCCCAATCTACCAAGATTGGAAGCCAAAGCGTCACATTTTTCCTTTGCCCCTCAACTTTCTCTACATAATTGCTGAGGGGCACAGGGCCCTGGGTGGGTCTTTGGTTTCCCGGGCATTTCCGCACCCTCCTCAGTTTCCCGCCATGGAGTGGCTTCGGTCACCCAGGCTTTATTGTGGTCGGCAGGTAGGGTTCTGTGGGGGCGCACGGTTATGGCCTTGGCCTTGCTCGGGGCCTTGGGGCTGTTCGGCCAGGCAGCTTGGGGAACAACAACAACAACAACAACAACAACAACAACAACTAGGTTAGGTTAGGTAAGGTTGTTAGGTTAGGCTAATAGCCTAAAACATTAAAAAAAAAAAAAAAAAAAAAAGTCTAACCCAACCAGCGGGGGTGTGGGGGCGGCAGCCCCCACCCATAATACTAGGATAGGTTAGGTAAGGTTGTTGGGTTAGGCTAATGTCTTCCCAAAGTTGACTATTTTTATAACATGAGATAGGCTATTAGGCTACCCACTCCACCCCGTGAAATCCGAGCCAGCTTTCGTCAAAAGTTGGCTCGGGTATTCACAAAATTGGGTTTTATGGGTTTGCAATTTGGGAAAACCCGAGCCAAGTTTTGATACAAAACACTATATTACTGTATTTTTACGCTTTTAACCCCTCATTTTCCCTGAACTTCATAGCCCTCCCCCGTCCCCACTAGTGGGGGGCATGTTTTTAGATTGTTGGATAATGGGTAAATACTCATTTCAGCTCCTCTTCAGTATAAAACAACACTAGCCTATATCTGAAGGAAAAATTACAAAAAACAAAATAAAACTTACTGAAATCACTGTTGGTCCAAAAAGTCAGGTTTACCAAAATGGCTAAGCTTAGCCTAGGCCCTACCCTATAACCAGTTGTTGGGTAAAGTTTTTGATAAAGACTTGCGTTATAGGCCGTGGCCCGTGGGATACAGGACGGGTTGAGAGGGGCTCCCCCCCCCCCCCGTGAATTATAATAATCGTCATATATGTTGCCAGCAGGGGGGCAAGTAAAACAACTGGTGTTGTTTTATCATGTGGTGATGGGCTGGTCTATCAGAGTGAGAACGGAGCGATCTCTGCCATACCCATAGCTTACTCTGACTGTTCCTTTTACTTATATATTTTCTAGATCTCAAGTGACGGCGTCTTTTCCGTGGATTGACCTCCCAATCTACCAAGATTGGAAGCCAAAGCGTCACATTTTTCCTTTGCCCCTCAACTTTCTCTTCATAATTGCTGAGGGGCACAGGGCCCTGGGTGGGGCTTTGGTTTCCCGGGTGTTTCCTCCCCCTCCCCAGCTCCCCGCCATGGAGTGGCTTCGGTCACCCAGGCTTTATTGTGGTCGGTAGGGAGGGTTCTGTGGGGGCGCTCGGTTATGGCCTTGGCCTTGCTCGGGGCCTTGGGGCTGTTCGGCCAGGCAGCTTGGGGAACAACAACAACAACAACCGGCCGTAACCTCGAGCGTCCTGAGTAAACAAACCGCGACGATCCGAAGCGACGATGGACTCCCGCCGCCGATTTTCGGCCCAAACGCGCCGTTTTATTCTCGCCGAAAACCACATTTAAAAAGTTAGGTAAACCTGACATTTTGGACCGACAGCGATTTCAGTAAGTTTTATTTTGTTTTTTGTATTTTTTCTTTCAGATATAGCCTAGTGTTGTTTTATACTGAAGAGGAGCGGAAATTAGTATTTACCCATTAGGCTATCCAACAATCTAAAAACACACCCCTAGGCTATTAGACTATTTTTTATTTATTTTTTTGCTAGGCTATTAGCCTAACCTAACCTAACCTAGTATATGGGTGGGGGCTGCCGCCCCCACACCCCCGCTGGTTAGGTTCCTTTTTTTTTTTTTTTTTTTTTTTGTTATTTTGTGCCATTAGCCTAACTTAACAACCTAACCTAACCTAACCTAGTATTATGGGGGGGGCCTGCCGCCCCCACACCCCCGCTGGTTAGGTTCCTTTTTTTTTGTTTTTTGTTTTTTGTTATTTTGTGCCATTAGCCTAACTTAACAACCTAACCTAACCTAACCTAGTATTATGGGTGGGGGCTGCCGCCCCCACACCCCCGCTGGTTGGGTACTGGCTGAAAAACTTATTGTTTTTCAGTAGCCTAGGCCTATACATGTATTTTAGCGTTTTTTTTGTTTTTCTCCCTTGTAATACATTTCCGCTCTTAATGCCATATATAGCAATGATGTATATGCTCTACCGGACCTATTAGGCCTAAACAGATCGATGGGCTAACTGTCGGTCCAAAACATCAGTATAACCAAAAGTTATTAGCCTAGGCCTAGGCTAGCCTATATCGTTTTCAATACTATTGAGTACCGGACCAGAAAAAGGTGTAGCTTGGTGTTGGATGCGTGGAAACCGAAACAAAATATGTATTAAATCCTTGGTGGTAGGCCTACCTGTCAAATAGGTGTCCAGTAACTAAAATCGTACCGAAAGTTGAAACCAGTGGTTAAATAAATGTGCAGTTTGCTTGGAGGGTCTTCATAAATCGGTCCCTCAGAGATTTTAATCTTGATTCTTCTTCTTCTTCTTCTTATTGTTTAAATGTGCAGTTTGCTTGGAGGGTTGTCTCCAGATTACTGCACAGGCGTTTAGATGGGACAGAATAAGAATAGAAGGGGAAAATCATAGAATGAGGAATGAAAAATTGAAGGGCTGGCCCACTGTGTGGGCGGACATAATAAACCCTGCCACATTTAGTTCAGTTGAAAGTCGGGAAGTATACCGCTTTCGACTGCCGTACGATAGCTTACCTATTTCAATAATATGGGAGGTTAAGAGACGGTGTGGACGTCCATTTATCGTCGGTCGCCCTTTGTCCACTTGCGGAATTGGACTTTGTTAATTGCCCTCTTGTGTGCGGTGTTGTGCTCAGTGCATGGTGGGCAGGAAGTGGTCTCGTCGTCAAGTGCGTCCGCGGCCAGTCGACAAGGATTTTGTTTACCGCCATTTTGGTGGCGGTACTGGTGGAACCGGCGCTGTTATGTCGGCTAGTGCCGACTTGCTGTTGATGGAGTCCTCTACGCTTTCTACCAAGCACGGCCGGCCTTCAAGTGACACCTCTGATGAAGCCGGGGGCCCTGATACCACTGGTAACAAACGCCTCCACGCAGGGTCGCCCGCATGTGGTCCCAGCTGTGCCGTGGAATCTGACTTGGCGGCTGACTGTGGCGGCGATGGGGTCACTGCCGCCCATGTGGTTGTGGTAGGGTGGTCCACTGCTTAATCAGGAGAAAGCTCGCCGTCCTGTGTTTCAATGCCCGGCAGCGGTGTCGAAGGCCATCAATGGGGCACCATTTGGTAAATATGTGATTGAGGGAGAAGTTCGGGTTCCTGGGACGGGCGTGTCGGTGTGTGTGGGGCTACCATGTGGCTGCCTCGCCTCCCTGCCCACACCCCCTGAGAAGATGGTAAAGTATTGGGTGATTGGGATGTCACCTGTAAGGTATATCGGCTTCCGTGGCTGGTAGCCTGTATGTCTACAGCAAGATAGGTCCTGTGGCGACATCCATCCAGGAGGATGACCTATTGCAGTCCTTGAGGGTTTTTGCTTTTTGGGACTGCTCCGGCTGACATACTGGAAGTGCAACGAAAGCGGACTCGGGATGAATGGGCCGGGGGGTTCCTTCGGCCTTTTGCCGTCTCCGCTTCTTGGGTTCTAAGTTGCCGGACAGAGTGGTACATGGGCATGTCAGTTTCTGGGTGGAGCGGTATACCTTAATTCCCCCTCCTCCGGTGTTACAACTGTCATCACTTTTCCCATGGGGTAGTGTCCTGCAGGAACAAAGTCCGGTGTGCTAATTGTAGTGGATTTCATCCAAAGAAGGCTGACGGGAAGGTGTGCACTAATGCGGAGAGCTGTTTCTTTTGTGGTGGTCAGCACCGGGTGACATCAGGGGACTGCAGTGTTCTACAGGCGGCCCGGGACCTGCATGCCGAGTATCATGGTGGCCGCCTTAGCTTGGAAGAGATGAATGGGAAGTTTCGAGGCTGAATTTGCAAGAGGTAGGTCAGGGGGTGCAGAGGGGCAGCAAGATCATGCGCTTGCAGGTTCAAATTTTGCCCATCCCTCGCCGGGGCCGAAGGGCGCCTCCGGCGGGCCCCTATTGGAAAAGGGGGCTGCGGAGGCTGAATTTGCAAGAGGTAGGTAAGGAGGTGCAGGGGGCAGCAAGTTCGCGTGCTAGCAGGTCCAAATTTTGCCCGTTGCTCGCCGGGGCCGGCGGGCGCCTCCGGCGGGCCCCTATTGGAAAAGGGGGCCACGGAGGCTGAATTTGCAAGAGGTAGGTAAGGGGGTGCAGGGGGGCAGCAAGTTCGCGCGCTCGCAGGTCCAAATTTCGCCCGTCCCTCGCCGGGGCAGAAGGGCGCCTCCGGCGGGCCCCTATTGGAAAAGGGGGCTACGGAAGCTGAATTTGCAGGAGGTAGGTAAAGGGGTGCAGGGGGGCAGCAAATTCACGAGCTCGCAGGTCCAAATTTCGCCCATCCCTCGCCGGGGCCGAAGGGCGCCTCCGGCGGGCCCCTATTGAAAAAGGGGGCCGCGGAGGCTGAATTTGAAAGAGGTAGGTAAGGAGGTGCAGGAGGGCAGCAAGTTCACGCGCTCGCAGGTCCAAATCTCGCCCATCCCTCGCCGGGGCCAAAGGGCCCCTTATGCGGGCCCTATTGGAAAAGGGGGCCGCGGAGGTTGAATTTGCAAGAGGTAGGTAAGGGGGTGCAGGGGTGTAAAGTCAGTGAAAGTAGGCTAGCCTAAACAGACCTCGGATGCGGAAATACCCTGAGCCGAACAGACCAAGTGGGATATCTCTATTGGTCTAACTGGTAAGGCGTCTGCCTCACACCCAAGGGTCGAGAGTTCGTGCCCCCACCAGGGCTTGATATTTTCGTGAGGCTATTTCCGCATTTAACGAAGTTTAGGTGTGCTGGTAAATTTTTTCAGATGGTTGAGAGTAAGATCGGAGCTCCATTAATCCTCTTTCGGGTATGGTGTAAAAACCAATCCCCACAGGACAAGGAAGGGGAGAGGAGAGACCAGGGAGTGTATGTGAGACGCGCTTGGGTTGGGTTGTGGAAGTTGCCAACCGCCCAAGCGAGTTGCCAACTGGGCAGTTAGTAGGTGCGTGTATGCACCGCTCAGTGAAGTTGACTCACCATTCCCGTTCATCTCTCTGACGGACTCTCGGTCGATTCGGCTCAAGCTTGTTCCTCTCTGTTCGGAGCTTTCGCTTCCCGGAAGGTGAAGTAGTGTAAAGTCAGTGAAAGTAGGCTAGCCTAAACAGACCTCGGATGCGGAAATACCCTGAGCCGAACAGGCCAAGTGGGATATCTCTATTGGTCTAACTGGTAAGGTGTCTGCCTCACACCCAAGGGTCGAGAGTACGTGCCCCCACCAGGGCTTGATATTTTCGTGAGGCTATTTCCGCATTTAACGAAGTTTAGGTGTGCTGGTAAAATTGTTCAGATAGTTGAGAGTAAGATCGGAGCTCCATTAATCCTCTTTCGGGTATGGTGTAAAAACCAATCCCCACAGGGGGGCAGCAAGTTTTTCAATTGTGCAGAGGCTCAAAACTCCCCCTCCCCCCCCAAAAAAAAAAAAAAAATTCCCACAGGCATTCAAATAGAAGCATTATTTTATTAGGTGTTATATTCCCCCTCCACTACCTTCTTCCTTTCCCCCACATGTGTCTCACACCCCTCCTCCCTCTCCTGCTTCATTCTCCCCTCCCCCTCCTTAATTATTTGCTCTTATTCTTATTATTTTCATCATTCCTCCCTTTCCCTGCATGACTTATGATGAGTCAGTCTTCCACACTCCTTCCTACCCTTCACTTGCACAGAAGACGGCTGGGACTGTCAATTCTGCCTCAAGCAGGCCCAGGAAACACACCTATGTCGCCTCCTCCTCCACCCTCTCCCGCCACAAATATACGTTTTTCACCAGATATTTGCTGTTTACATCTATTTTCTGGTCTTCACTGTTCACTTGTTCATCATACAAGTAATATATATGCACATGGGGCAGAAATATTTTGCTTTATATGATAATTATAACAAGTTATGTCAGAATCGAAAGGTAATTAATTCGCATACGCGGCCATTTAAAAAACATAAATTGCGTATTCCTCGGTTAACTCCCAACCTGCGGGGGGGGGATCATGGTAGCGCCTGGCGGTCATATTTACCGAAAATGAGCATCATTCCATGATCTTTTTCAAGCATAGGTAAGAGCCAGAGCGTAATACAATTATATATCCGTGAAAGAGCGAAAAACGAGCTTTCCAATGACATCTGAATCATCCTTATACGACAACGGGTTCTCGTGCAACGATCATGCAACTGGAAGTGAAAATACCCTAAAACAGTGGCTCTCAACTCGTTTCAGGCCGCGGACCACCAGCTCAATAAAAAAAATATTGTGGACCATTTAATTTTTGAGTATTGATAAATAAAGCATAGACAACAAACATCTGACTGCATGTGTTGATAGATTTGGGTAAGTACCAATCATACTGGCCCAAAAAAAATCCATTGTAGACCCCTGGTACACATCTTGAGCTGCTAAATAATTTTTCATACCCAAGAACTCCTCCTGAAGATTCTCTGGAACACTATGAAGATCTGTTGCGAATGGATTCCTATTGAAAGATAACCCATCCCTTGCCATGTCCACCTATGGAAAATATCGCTGAAATTCATCCTGTAGCTTTCGTAAATGCTCGAGAATTTGCATCTGAATGGCTTCCTTTTCCCCAAGCATGGCATTCACACATGGAAATTGAACAAAATTTTTACCTTCGACTCGTTCGATCCAGAGTTCTAATTTCTCAAGAAAAGCCTTGATGATGCCTTGGTGAGAGAACAGATTTGCACCTTTCCCTTGCAGCTGAAGATTCAGTTTGTTCAAGATTCCAAAAATATCAACAAGGTGTACAAGTTCTAATTCTGACTGTGTTAGCATATTTTAAAAATCCTCTTTCCCTTGAGACTGGGGAAATATAGCCAATTCTTCTCTCAGTTCAAGAATTCTGTTGACTACGTTCCCTGCTGACAACCACCGTACAAAAGTGTAGAACAGCAACACCTCAAAATCGGAACCCATGTCCTGGCATAGTTTTCTGAACAGCCTGGTCTTCACTGCTGACGATTTGATGTAATTAACCACCTTCACCAATCCTTTGAAATTGATGTTCAGGTGATCAGGTAGTTTTTTTTTTTTATATCAATGCCTCTCTACAGCTACAACCTGAAGAATGCCAATACATTTCTTAAATAGGGAATAAAACAATAAAATGAATGGTCAATTATTTATTTTGATAAATAAAACTCGTATTGCATTTTCAATAAATTAAATAATATAGGCACCAATTTCCAGTTTATTACCAAATATAGTGAACAACCTGTGGACCAACCAAAAAGTCACCATGGACCACCAGTTGAGAACCACTGCCCTAAAATGAGGTATTTTCCCCGGATTTATCCTTATTTTGAAAGGTACGTAGGTTGAGGATCGATACAGTAGGTCCCAGTGCGGCTCCCGCTGCTGTCGCGAGTGGACTGAAGCTGCCTGTTGTCCTTGCAATGCTTGCTCTCTCTCTCATCGCTCATAATGGCCTAAAAAAGGCACGAGTCATATGACGGGCACTGCAGGGGTGGCCAATATTCTCTATCCCGTCATATGATGGACAGCATTGGTTGATGGTTAATGATCCCTCCAGGAGAACTCTACTGATTTAGATAAAAAAGAACAGTAAACTCAGGTGCCATAAGCGTTCATATTTTTACCCCTTCCTGGCGGGTCCCGTCACCAGACGGGCACCGTAATCCGCTTATTATTTTATCCATCCCCCACCAAGTCTTGACCAGCATTGATGCAACAGTGAGACTTCTAACACCTCACTGCATAATTACACATAGCGAAATCGGTCAATTTTAGCGATATGACTGACATTCGCAACATAACGACGTTGCAAGACAACCAGACGTCGTACAAATATGATTCAGGTGTCAATGGAAAGCTCAATTACTGTACCTTTACGGATATATCACTGTATTACCTTCTGGCTCTTGTTTATGCATGAAAATATGCAGGGAATGGAGCTCAATTAAGGCCAAAACCCCCGCAATGAAAGAGTTAATTAATGGAAATATAAACAATGGCCATCCTATCAATAAGATTAATTGGTATACAATAATACACACATTTCATAGAAAACTTTTATTGTAACAAAATAGTTTTCCTTATTTGGATTGTTAATTAACCCCTTGAGGATTATGACACATTTTGACAGTTTATTCCGGCTATCATTAGACGATATTATATAGTTTAGGAAGGATGTATAGGAACCAAAGGGGTAAATTCTATCTCCATTAAATCTTTATCTTCCACACATTCTTCCTAAGCTAAATATAATCGCCTAATAACATGTGGCAGAATAAACTGTCAAAATGCGTTGTGATCCTCAGAGGGTTAACTGTCCAGGTCCATACTCTCTTAGCACTTACCAATTTAAAGGGTTTTAAGGGGGGTCACCGTTTTTTTGTTTTATCTTTCTCTCCTTTTCTCTCTTTCCCTGGCTTGTATCCATTCGGCCCCATTCAGCCAACTCTTTTAAGACGTTTATCCCCATCCAGGTGTCGATATCTTCCTGGCGAGCGATAGTGAGTAGCATTGTATGGAGAAATCCGGCTTCGCCAGAGAAATTTTTCTATCGAAAAATGTACAAATTTAGATTGCTGTCAAAACAAAAATATATATATATGCTGGCTCGCTACCGCTCGCCAGGAAAATATTAACACCTGGATGGGGGTAAACGTCTTAAAACAGTAGGTTGAATGGGGCCGAATGGATACAAGCCAAAGAGAAAGAGAAAAAAACGAGGTTGGCCCCCTTAAGGACTCAATTCGTGTTTACTGTCTGGGTTTTGTTAGATTATTTTATTCAGATTAGGAAGGTTATATGGAAGTCTGAAGGTTAATTGAGACAGTTTCTACTCTTTTAATTCCCATAGATCCTCCTTAAACTAAGCTGTAACAAATGGTCATCATACTAAAAGGGTTAACATATGGAAGCAAAAAAGGGTTCTCATTCCTCTCGGTACGACGATGACGCTTATTGATTTAATTGTGGCTATCATTAACCCCTTCTGTACCGGCGACGTCTTTTTACTTTATCTTGGCTACTATTAGACGATTGTATTCAGTTTCAAAAGTGCCTCCAGCAAATTAACAGGCTTCGAACTATCTCACTTAACCCTTTTGGCTTGGCTACTACAGATCCTTCTTAAACTAGACAAAATCGTTTAAATAGAGCTGAAATAATACCACAAACATCCCCGGTAGTGAAAGGGTTAAACAATGGCATTCAGCTTAGGAAGGACCGCCAGGAATCAAACTGGGCGAATACTATCTTGCCAAATGTGTCGACTGCCACAGGTCCTTCCTAAGCTGTGTATCATTGTCTACTGCTCGCCGGAATAAATCAATCGCCGTCATCGAACTACAAGGATTAAGGGGAGATTGACCGTTTGTTTGGTCTATTAATTAATTTATTCATATGTTTTTTTAGTTTCCTCCCTAGACCTCCATCAAGCTTAGAAAAACACCCCCTAGATAAATTTCAAGATAAATTTGTAAATTTTTCGGTAGAAAAATTTCCCGGCCGAAGGCCGGTCCCTCTTAAATTTGCAGGCTCGCTATCGCTCGCCAGGAAATAATCGACATCTAAATGGCACGAAAGGTCTTAAAATTTACAACAAAATGGGGCGAAAGGTGTTAAAATCGCCAAACTAATGGGCCAAACGTCTTATAATCTCAAAACTAGTGGGGCTAAACATTAGGGAGAAGGGGGTCCAGAAAAACGGTCTGCCTCTCCTTAAAACCCGAGTACAATCCTCGTAAGCAAAACACTCATAATTTACAGCCTAATTCATGCATCATATTTGTTTGCAGCCTAATTCATTTATCATATTTGTTTGCAGCCTAATTCATGCATCATATTTGTTTGCGACAAGCACATAAACATAAAGCAGACACACAATATTATACATTATTCATAAATAAATAATTATGTTTGCAATTAAAGCAGACACACAATATTATACATGATGTAGAAATAGATAATTATGTTTGCAATCACTGAAAAAGAGTTAAAATATTTGGCACTTACGACTGAGCTGCTTTATATTTACTGATATATTCGTGATAGGGTTAGCTAAATATACACCCCCTTCACAATTGCCGACTTGCGAGTTTCGTTCTATAAGGAAGTTGGAGCTGTAGACAACGACATTTAACAGAATTTACAGCTAACATTCGGGCGTAGTACATTTATAAATACATAAAACCCAATTCAACATACCATTTATCCATCAGAAACTTACACAATATATTGCATTTCTGTTTAATATCGATGTTCAAGGCTCCAACTTCCTTATAGTCTGAAACTCGCAAGTGGTCAATTACTACATAATAAATAAACCCTCCTCTACACACACACGCACACACACACACACATACACATACACACACACACACACACCTGTATAAACACAAATACTGTACATACACATGGACATACAAATACAGACAAAGCACAAACACATACTGTACAAACGAACACAAACAAGCATACAAGATATATTATCAATATTTCAGTATATTCAGTATTTCACAATATTTACAATTACCATGCGTATTTTATGTTCAATAATGCCAAACCAATTATGGAAGAAAAAACCAACAAAAAAAGAAAAAAACGTTAGAGAGCTGGGGTGTCTGTGACTGGGGTAGGGATGAGGGTGACCGGACAACTCAACCAGTAGACCATTTCAACCAGTAGCTCTCAACCAGTACCAAATCAACCAATACAGTTAGGTTAGGTTAGGTTAGGTTAGTACTGTATATTGGCACAGGTTTGGTTGGTCTTGGTTGATTTGTCACTGGTTGAGAGCTACTGGTTGAAATGGTCTACTAGTTGAGATGTCCGGGAACCAGGGATGAGCTGTGTGGTTGGCACTGTGTAAGAGGGACGTATTTTATCCAATTATTCCTGACTAAATGTTTCGCTATATTAAATGTTTGTTGTCATATACAGAAAACAAGAAATTCTCCGTAATGTTCTTCCAACGCCATAACTATCTTGAATATATTTAAGGGGACATGGGCCGTTTTTTTGGCCTATTAATTCATGTATTCCTTTATTTTTTAGTTTCCTCGCTACACCTCCATACCCCCTGAATGGGAGCGTTATTATAAAGTTATTACGGTTATAGGTAGTGATGTGTTGTTATATATACAAACATTAAATATGAATCATCCACATACCTTATATATAATATAGGTTTAAAATCATATCGATATTGGTCTAACCATTTCACTTTGTTGTAACACATAAAGGCACCTGCATATACTGGCCCTAAACAAGATCCCATCCCTATCCCATCAATTTGTATATATATATATATAGTTTACCCTCAAACATCAATACAGATTAATTTGATGGTAAACTATATAATCAAATTAATGGGATAGAGATGGGATCTTGTTTAAGGCCAGTACATGCACTTGCCTTAATGTGCCACAAGGAGGTGAAATGGAGCCTATATTTTATAAAAGGTATGTGGATGACTCTTTATATATATTGGTTTAAATATTGATTGTATAAATAAATTCCTAGATTAAATTCTTAGATTACTTGAATTTGAATAGACAGTATACAATATATAGGCCTATATATATATATATATATATATATATATATATATATATATATATATATATATATATATATATATATATATATATTTATATATATATATATATATATATATATATAATATATATATATATATATATATATATATATTATATATATATATAATATATATATATATATATAGCTATATCTATTATATATATATATATATATATATATATATATATATATATATACTGTATATATATATATATAACGTATACAGTATATATATATTTTTTTTATTTTTTTTTTTTTTTTTTTCTATGTGATTGAGGGAGGCAAAAGGCATAACTGCCTATAGCGAGTGCCTCCCCCATAGTTGAAAGAGTGACAGGGCCAAAATCAAGGGACGTTCGAGCCAAAATGCCTATACACACGGAGTTTGAAGCAATTTAAGTCATAGGAAGAGGGAAAGACTGATTCTGGGAGAGAGTTCCAGAGCTCAGCTGTTGAGTAGAAGAAAGTTTGAGAGTAACGTTTCACTCTTGGGTTGGAGAGTTGCACAGAGTAGGGGTGGGATTGAGTTGCAAGACGGGTACCACGTGCCCTACGTAAAGGAGGTGGTATGCACTGGGATAGCTCTGAGGAACACTGATTATTATAGTAGCGATAGAATAGCGAGAGAGATGCAACATTGCGGCGGAGAGAGAGAGATTGCAGAGAGTTGGTGAGTGGACGGGAGTTAATGATACGAAAGGCCTTCCTTTCAACTTTGTCTAGGAGAGCGGTGTGAGAGGAACCTCCCCACATGTGAACAATACTCAATACAAGGGCGCACTATGCCCCTGTACAGAGCAAGAAGCTGTGCAGGGGAAAAGAACCCCCTAAGGCGGTTGAGAACACCCAGCTTCTGGGAGGCTGCCTTAGCAAGACTGGTAATATGGTCCTTCCAAATGAGAGCAGAAGAAAAAGAGACACCAAGAATATTGAGAGAAGATGAAGGGTTGATTTTTGTATTGTTGAAGAATAAGGGATAGTCCGCTGGGAGATCCTGACGGGTAGATAGATGGAGAAATTGGGTTTTGGAAGCATTAAAGTTAAAAAGGTTTTCTCTGCCCCAATTGGAAATAGTATTTAGATCAGAATTTAAGAGTTCTATGGCTTCATTACGTTTGTCGTTGAGGGATTGCTGGCTGGGGCGTTCTGAAAAACTAATGGAGTAGTGTAAGGTTGAGTCGTCTGCGTATGAATGGATGGGAATTAAGGTACAGTTAAGGAGATAATTTATAAAAATTAGAAAGAGAATAGGAGATAGGACAGAGCCCTGAGGAACACCGGAGTTTATAGGGTGAGGAAGTGAACAATGGCCGTCCAGAACCGCGGCTATGGAACGGCCGGAAAGGAAATTAGAGACAAAGGCACAGATGGAGGGATAGAAACCGAAGGAGGGTAGTTTAGAAATTAAAGATTTATGCCAGACTCTATCGAAGGCTTTCGATATGTCTAGTGCAATAGAAAAAGTCTCACCGAAGTCCCGGAAGGAGGATGACCAAGAGTTAGTAAGATATGAAAGAAGATCACCAGTAGAGCGACCCTTAAGGAAGCCATACTGGCGATCTGAGAGCAGATTATGAGAAGAGAAATGCTTAAGAAATTTGGAAGCAAGAATAGTTTCAAAAACTTTAGAAAGACAAGAGATAAGAGCAATTGGACGATAGTTGGAGGGTTGAGAGCGGTCACCCTTCTTTGGGACAGGTTGAATGTGAGCAAACTTCCAGCATGAAGGGAAGACGTTAGAGGATAGACAGAGACGAAAGAGTTTGCCTAGGCAGGGAGTCAGCACGGAAGCACAGTTTTTGAGAACAACAGGAGGAACACCGTCCGGACCGTACGCCTTATTAGTGTTAAGCCCAGAGAGGGTAGAAAGTACATCTTTAGAAGAGATTAGGATATTAGGCATAAGTAAGAGAGAGGAGGGCGGAGAGGGAGGAATAGCACCGGAATCATCCAAGGTGGAGTTTCTAGCAAAAGTTTGAGCGAAGAGTTTAGCTTTGTCAGAGGAAGAAGTGATGGTTGTGCCATCAGAGTGGGAAAGGGGAGGGAAAGACGAGGAAGAGAAATTGTTGGAGAGGTTTTTGGCTAGATGCCAGAAAGCTTGGGAAGAGCTAGAGTTGGATAGTTCAGTGCATTTATTATTGATGAAAGAGTGTTTGGCAAGTCGAAGAACAGATTTGGCTTGATTCCGGGCAGAAACATATGAAGAATGAGAGTCTTGAGTTTTAAGGCGTCGGTACCGTTTGAATGCTTCCTCCTTATTGCGGACAGCAGTAGAACAGGCGTGAGTAAACCAAGATTTTTTAGCATTAGTCTGAGAGAAAGAGAATGGAATGTATGCTTCCATGCCCGATAGGATTACCTCGGTAATGCGTTCAGCACTCTCCGAGGGTCCTCGGCCATGGAAGCAGAAATCATTCCATGGGAAATCAAAGAAGTACTGCCGAAGAGCCTCCCAGTCGGCAGCGCCAAAGTGCCACAAGCGCCGCCGGCTAGGAGGATCGGGTGGCTGTACTGGAGAGATAGGACAGGTGACAGAGATAAGTTTATGGTCGGAGGAGCCCAGAGGAGAGAAAAGATCGACAGTATAAGAAGAAGGGTTAGAAGTTAGAAACAAGTCAAGAATGTTGGGCCGATCTCCGATGCGATCCGGGATACGGGTGGGTTGCTGAACTAACTGCTCTAGGTCATTTAGGATAGAAAAGACGTAGGCTTGTTCACCAGGTGGATCAGTAGTGTGAGAGGAGAGCCAATGGCGGTGGTGAACGTTGAAATCTCCTAAGATGGAGATTTCTGAGAAAGGAGAAATGGATAGAATGTGTTCCACTGTAGAGTTTAGATAGTCAAAGAATTTCGGAAAGTTGGTAGAGTTAGGGGAAAGATAGACAGCACAGAAATATTTAGTAAGAGAATGACAGGAAAGTTTGAGCCATAAAGTTGAGAATTCAGAGGAGTCGAAATCGGGAACACGAGAGCAAGTGAGTTTGTTGTGCACATATGCACAACATCCGCCTTTGGCTTTGAAACTAGGATAGAAAAAGTAGGAGGATACAGAGAAGGGGTTGCTGGAAGTTGCTACAGACACCTGAGTTTCGGTGAGGAAGAGAAGATCAGGTTTGTAGGAGGAGAGATGGTGCTCAACAGAGTGAAAGTTAGAGGAAAGTCCGCGAATGTTGCAGAAATTAATAGAAAGAGTAACAGGCCGAGGTCCAGGTAATTGTGTGGGGTCGTCAGGGGATGGTCGGTCGGGTGAGGGGGCATTTATGGTCCCCCCCCCTGGGGACTCCGAGGCTGGGCTACAATTCATAATTTTTTTTTTTTAATTTTGGTGTGGAGGAATGAAATGTGGTGTGCATGTTTAGTGTAGTGAAGTGGATAGGAGGAGGAGGTGTTTGTGAGAGCTAGCTGGATTGCTCTCAGTGTAAATGAGGCACAAAGAAAATCAGTAAGAGAGGCCAAGCAAATGAAACAGGAGTTCCAGCGACTCTTTATCACATGCCTATAACCTCACCTGGGTCTAGCCCTGATCGATTGGTGCCTACAATCTCCCCACAGATATACTGTATATATATATATGTGTGTGTGTGTGTGTGTGTGTGTGTGTGTGTGTTTTATACTCCCAGCCGGACTCGAACCACCGACAGTCAGGACAAGTGTCCATGGTTTAATCCACTACACCATGGCGTGACAAAGGATACTTAACTTTTCCTATTTATATTAAGGAGAAGGGAAATCCTTCATGGATTAAGTATTTCATTTCAGAGGCCTACAAATGTCGTAGGATCCATATTCCAAGATACCATACAGGGATTTTGACAAGTAGCCCCACGCAACTCAGATTAAAGTGATTTAATCTAATTCTCGCCCAGCCAAACACGAGAGTAATAAATGTCAAGTATATCTCACAGATTTACGTGAGATACTAAATGTAGTGTGAGGGGGATCTGTCAGGTGTGGGCCGATCGGCTTTCTGCAGACTCCCATTTTCTTCTGTTCTTATGTCCCCAGTCAGAGACACCCTGAGGCACTGCAGGTACAGGCACTCGATCAGTAAAATTCATGGCTCTCTTTTTTTTTTTTTTTTTTTTTTTTTTAATGCAGATAGGAATGGGCTAAGCTAATAGATTATATATGTTATTCATCAATGACAAATACAACTTATTAATTTACTGCTATGCATTTAAAATTGACTATATATTTCAATCTATAAGAATTACTTGTACAGTATAAGAAAAGTCATAATCAATCCAGGCAATCACTAACTGTGTGCCCCTTGCCCTTGTTCCTCCCGACACAACACTGTAGTCTGTTTCTTTTCAACTGGCGGTAAATTGCGAAGTTCCTATTAAAATTGCTTGTATATTTTGAAGATTTTGTAGTGAAATATGGTGCTAATTATATAAACTGGGTCTTAATATGATGCAGAGACATATTAGTTTCATATTTTCCATTAACCCATACAGTACCAGGGACGCCCCTTTATCATATTCTGGCAACTATAAGATGATTTTATTCAGATTAGGGAGGACCTCTAGCAATAACGAGTCTTCAAACTATATCAACCAACCTTTTTAACGACCACAGATCCTTCCTAAGCTGCACAATATCATCTAAATATAGCTAGAATAAAATACAGCACACATCGCTGGTACTCAAAGGGTTAAGTATCGAGAAATTAGCTGCTAAGAGATTCAGTTTACCGTCAGCTGAAATGAAACCAACTATAGGGTAGAGTAGCTCAAGTGTACGCGGGGGTCCCTTTAGTGCGCAATTTGTTGATACACATACTACCCCCATAAATGAGTAGAGTAAGAGGAATAATATCTGTATCAAAATATACGATAAGTTAAGGAGGGTGACCTGCTTTTTTTTTCTCTCTCTCTGGGATGTATCCATTTGGCCCCATTCAGCCAACTGTTTTAAGACGTTTATCCCCATCCAGGTGTCAATTTATACCTGGTGAGCGATAGCGAGCCACCATAATTTGGATAGTGAGTTAGACAGCTGGCTAAATTTGTAAATTTTTTGATAGAAAAATATCTCCGGCGAAGCCGGATTTCTCCATAAAATGCTGGCTCGCTGTCGCTTGCCAGAAAAAAATCGACACCTGAATGGGGATAAATATCTTAAAACAGTAGGCTGAATGGGGCCAAATGGATACAACCAAGAAAGAGAAAAAAGCATGTCACCCCCTTAAGATAAATATTGACACTAAATGTATTAACCTAAGTTCACCTATTTGAGTGGGTTTTTTGTTATCGACATCGCGTACTAATTGGCTCACCGCATACAAATGAGCTACTCTACCCTGGTGTCGTATCGGGAGGTATAAAGGGCAGGGCGTTAGTATTCGTCTGTAACGTCACTCATACATTTGTCGGGACTTTCCATGATTTTCCTTGTACAATTATTTCTTTATAAACTGAAATGTAGCCAATTTTATCCTTCAGTACTATGATTCTCTATTCTTTATAAACTGAAATGTAGCCTATTTTATCCTTCAGTATTATGATTCTCTATTCTTTATAAACTGAAATGTAGCCTATTTTATCCTTCAGTATTATGATTATCTGTTTTACTATATTCTGGGTGACATTCGACGAGTTTATGCAGCTTTGGAAGGCCCTCTAGGAATCGAAGGGGTAATATCTCTCAATTAACCCGCTGATTCCCATAATTCCTTCCAAATCTGATAAATATCAACTAATGATAACCAGAGTAAAATGAAGGTGATTGTCATCATATACAGAAAGTGTTATATCCATGAATTAATAAGATCTTTGTCCTTACTGAATAACCTATTTCGGGTATTAGCCAAACCCAGGACTACTTACTATGAAGACAGAGGAAGGTGGGTTCAGCCATTATCCAAGTGGTACCGTCGTAGGTGGCTGTGGTGGAGTCAGACCCTGTGATGGACGTCATATCCGGGGCGCACTTGACGGTCACCACGGACCCGGGGGCGTAGGGGGCCGTGGCTCCCTCGAATACCGTGGTGTTGGGGTCCAGGGCCGGCAGGGAGGTGGTGGCTGAGGGAGAGGTATAAGGATCGGTTACCTTTATATTTAGGGTGATACCAAAATGTTGTCGTGTTATTGGTCATTTACTGAAAGAGAGAGAGAGAGAGAGAGATGTTATAGCAATGTATCTGAGGAATGAGCAAAAATAGGAAAAACACGGGTGGGAGGTATGCCGGGTCATTCAAAAATAGTTTTCATAATTTTAAGGATGCAATTGCCAGATAAAAAATCAGACTATATTACTCTATGACCCTCTGGGTGAGTCTTCGTTATTTCGGAGTTATTACAGATTTAAATGCTATCGATATATTAAAACAAGTCCACGGAGTGGAAAACGAAGTTTCCAGACCTACATATGAAATTAATTTACAGATATGATACAAACTAGTCAGGTAATTTACATCAAGAGGTTTATCTCTTCTCTTGTAATATTTGGATGACAGTGCTGGCTATTAGTGATTGTTAGGACAGCTTCCAACAGCATTACACATACAGGTAATCTGCCGCGAAGAGAAATGCTGTGTATTCTGCCGATGAAACAAGTTATATAATCTTAACTTTGAATTTAAATTCAACATGTTCGTTGTTCAATAATAAAATATCATCCCAATATATGGTTGATCTATATTAATACAAAATCTCCATAGTAGCCTATATGTTGTTCACCTGGCGGAAAACTTCATTCCGTAGAATCGGATGATGCATAATGGAAATATATTACATTGATATGTCTCAGCATCATATAATGGCAAGTTTACATAATTAACAAAATATTTCGGTACAAAACCTTCATAATAGCATGTAATCAAGATGGTGAAATACCAAATAACCATCAGGTGCAAACAAAAGACTCGTAAAATTACAGGTGTACTCACATGACCCACAGGCGGGGAAGGTTGTGTTGCGGGACCACTCACCACTATCCAGGCAGGTCAGATTGGTGGAAGACACGACACCCGCTTGTATCTGGTGAGAGGTCAGATAGGTGGAGGCTACTGCATATGTGTGTACAATCGCGCTAATAAGTGATGTCTCGGCACCAAGTATGTTCTTATCAATAATTGGTATCAGCAATATCTAAGCTTCATATCGAGTGAAATATATAAATATGTTGCTACACTTACCCACCCTATTCAACATCTGACGGACATTAATACAGCACAGAGCAAGCCAAACGTAATGACAGCTGGGACATGACTTATTAGCGCGACCGTACATGCATGCATACGTTCATATATTACATATACTTAAAAGACTGCGTGATTCATAGATTTTAGTCATTTGTCCTAATGGCAGCGCTTCCATGGAGCTGTACTCACATCAATGACGACCATGTAGTCATCAGTGCAGGTATAGGTAAGGTTGGCGCCAATACTGTTGTTGGTGAAGTCTGCCATCGTCATGTTAGGGCCAGCGGCAGGGGGATCACTCAGGCACCCTAAGGAACAAATACAGTATGTACTGGTTATGTCACTGTTACTTACGAGGATCTAGCTATGAGGCACTGCTTATTATGGAGGGATGTACTGGTAAGTTACTGTTTTTATGAGGTATTAGTTAGGAAGCACTATGATCAATATGGGGGTGTGTATTGGTTATGGCACTGTTGCTGATGAGGTACTAGTTAGGAGGCACTGGTCATTATTAGGGGCTATGTAGGCCTACCAGTTAAAAACTATTTCCTATGAGGTAATAGTTAGGTTATGGGAGTATTGGTCAATAGGCACTGTTGCTTGAGATACTCTTAATTGTGAGGTACTGGTTAGGCGACCCAGTTGATTATGAGGTACAAATCATTAATTATTACTAGATAATCGATCTTCAAAATGAAAACCATATCCAACACTTTACAATTCACCCATCTCACCAATCATATTTTTTTCAAATCCTTGCACCGGGTTAGGATACAAATTTAATGTGTTAAATGATCCTTCTATACTGTTGCTGCCATTACAACTGTATTCCCACTCACCTTTCCTTTTTTACATGTTCTCAATTTCTGTTGCGACTTTCAATTTTCTTTCATCTATAGGCGTTAATAAAAAATGTATCGCATAATTTTTTATGTTTACAATGTACAGTCATATGCCCAAATTTCTTTCCATCTTTGCTTTGAGTGAAATCAATGCCAAGGCTATTGAAAACTTGCACGCCTGAATAACTGCATCACATTAATATGGGCAAAGAGAAGGGTAGGGACTCGGGAGGGTTACGATGGTTCTAAATTGCCATTCTATCCATAGCCTTACATTCCACTTCACACCAAGAAAAACTGTGAAGAAATGTTTACTATAAACAGTTTCTTTCTTCATACAATTAGAAACTGATGATCCCACCCTCCATTATGTCGCGAGATTTACCCGTTGTCTCATCTCTTAGTCACTCCAAAACTAAAGAGGTAGGCCATAATACAGATCTCCACCTCCACTCTCACTCTCTCTCTCTCTCTCTCTCTTACCTTTATAACATGGAGTAGCACTAGCAGTCCAACCACTAGTCGAACACGTCATATTTTGTGTGGTGCCGTTAATACCGACAGTGTACCCAGCGGCACAGGTGGCTACAACCATGGCTCCGTCAACGTACTGGCTGGTGCTGGTCCAGTTGGTGCTGGCGTTCACGGCGCTGGGGGTGTCCTGGCAATCTGCCCAAGGTAAATACTACCTGTCAGTTTAAATATAGATAACTATTCTGAAATATCTACACTTATATTGAATATAATGAATTGGAATGAATGGAGAATACTTGTGAATAGATAAGTGATAACGCGGTCGTAGGGAGAGGGGGTCAGGCGCCAGTTGGACTAGATAATAGTCCATCAGGTGCCTGGCCCGGGGATCCAGTCTATGTTGTGAAGGTTCATGCCTGAAAGTAAGGTGGGCGGCCATTGTAGTGGTGGGGCTTCGCTGCGAGTCTGCCTGCTGAGATCGGAACCTCTCCTGGAGGTCTGGGACCTGGGGAGTGCTGGAGGCCCCTAATGATCTTGGTCTCTGGGTCTTCTGAGCAATCTAGATGTGTGTGATTTTTATATTTTGTTTTTTATATTGTGTTGTGTTGTCCCTTTTCGGGCTCTGTCTCGAGTCGGCCACCCCTAGCTATGGGGTATGTGCCTGAGTATATACATACATATTTATATAATATATTTCCATGTCTCTTCATCTTTAATTATTTTTCATTTATTATTCGTTTTTTAAAAACATGGAAACAGTGAGTGCTAAAAACTTCCACATATTTTAAAGAGTTCAGATAAGGCTTTAGGTGGCACATAAACCAAGCTGGTGGTTGGTAGAAGAATGTCCGACCATAGAGTTTATCACACAAACTTTACCTTTTTCCACTGACTTAACCTTTCTGACATTACTATATATATATATATATATATATATATATATATACACGCGACAAATATGGTTTTCTTTGCAAAAGAAAGTAACATTTGGTACTTAGAGTAGGGAGGCTCAGGATAAAAGCATCAACAAATATACATGTAAGATGAGTCAATGATTGGCATTTATGTAGAGATAGTCAAGGGTAGCAATATTCAAACAGTGAGGGAAAACAGCAACGGCAAAAACGATCCTATGGGAGAGATTGGGTCCATATATAGGAAATACCGTAATTACAGTAGAGACAGTGAGAGACATTTCCAGAGACAACACTTGGACAGTTTGTTTGGGAAGGCAATGTTTGATATATAGTTAATTAGTTACAGGGGAGGTGTGGTGGAGTGGTCTTGCCACTGGCCTGGTAATCCAAAGGTCCCGGGTTCAAATCCCGATGTATCAATGGGAAGATATTATTGGGATGGAATTTGTGCTGTACCTAGCTAGTATCAGTGCATTACCACAAGCCCACCGAAACGTCAATAAAATACCCTCATTGTTCCCTGATTAAATAGCACTGTATGAATATTCCCATATTCAAAATATGCTATAGGGGTGCAATGCCTGGTGAGTTATCTGCTCAACAGGTGGCGTTGTGTGTGTGTAAGTGTGAGAGTCCGAGTGTAGGGGGTGAGACAGTGAAGCACGGGAACGAGGTGGCTTCAGAGATGGGGTCGTTTCGGGCCATGAGTGAGCACCGTGCCTCATGTGAAGGCAAGATGGCAGGTGCTCGTCGTACTCTACGTGCTTCACATGTCTCACTCCCTAGCTGGAACAAGACCTCACGGGCTTCACTGTTCATTGTAAAGCGGTGAATGTTAAGGCTCTCAGCCTTTGCCCGAGAGGAAGTAAGTTGGAAAAAAAAAAAAAAAAAAAAAAACGAGGCACTCCGGGAATGATTGGCAGAAGACGAGTTAATTATCGGGGAAGTATTTATAGTGGACTCAGTCAGGGAAAGTACAAAGGGAGTGTTAGGTAATGCTTGGTACGGTACTTACAACGAAGATAGTCAGGGAAAGTACAAGGGAAGTGTTAGGTAATGCTTGGTACGGTACTTACAACGAAGATAGTCAGGGAAAGTACAAGGGAAGTGTAAGGTAATGCTTGGTACGGTACTTACAACGAAGATAGTCAGGGAAAGTACAAGGGAAGTGTTAGGTAATGCTTGGTACGGTACTTACAACGAAGATAGTCAGGGAAAGTACAAGGGAAGTGTTAGGTAATGCTTGGTACGGTACTTACAACAAAGATAGTCAGGGAAAGTACAAGGGAAGTGTTAGGTAATGCTTGGTACGGTACTTACAACGAAGATAGTCAGGGAAAGTACAAGGGAAGTGTTAGGTAATGCTTGGTACGGTACTTACAACGAAGATAGTCAGGGAAAGTACAAGGGAAGTGTTAGGTAATGCTTGGTACGGTACTTACAACGAAGATAGTCAGGGAAAGTACAAGGGAAGTGTTAGGTAATGCTTGGTACGGTACTTACAACGAAGATAGTCAGGGAAAGTACAAGGGAAGTGTAAGGTAATGCTTGGTACGGTACTTACAACGAAGATAGGCAGGGAAAGTACAAGGGAAGTGTAAGGTAATGCTTGGTACGGTACTTACAACGAAGATAGTCAGGGAAAGTACAAGGGAAGTGTTAGGTAATGCTTGGTACGGTACTTACAACGAAGATAGTCAGGGAAAGTACAAGGGAAGTGTAAGGTAATGCTTGGTACGGTACTTACAACGAAGATAGTCAGGGAAAGTACAAGGGAAGTGTAAGGTAATGCTTGGTACGGTACTTACAACGAAGATAGGCAGGGAAAGTACAAGGGAAGTGTAAGGTAATGCTTGGTACGGTACTTACAACGAAGATAGTCAGGGAAAGTACAAGGGAAGTGTAAGGTAATGCTTGGTACGGTACTTACAACGAAGATAGTCAGGGAAAGTACAAGGGAAGTGTAAGGTAATGCTTGGTACGGTACTTACAACAAAGATAGTCAGGGAAAGTACTGGAGAAGAGAAGGTAACGTTTGTTATAATACAGCTAAGAGAGTCAGGGAAAGTACCAGAAAAGTTACATTTGGTAGATTACTTACAATGGAGACAGTCCGGGTAAGTACCAGAGGCCGTCCAATTTCCGTCAGCACCACACGTCACCACTGTCTCGTTCACTAGGCTCGTACTGCCCTGGAGGTGGAGAGATAACAGGTGGGTTTGAATTCGCACCATTCATATAACTTAAAGAGAGGTTTCTAGTTTGCTCCCTAGACCTCCAAGCTAAAAAATATACCCCAAGACCCCCCTTCGAGATAAATATGTAAACATTTTGGTAGACAAATGTCCCGGCCAATCGCCGGTTCCTCCTAAATTGCAGGCTCGCTATCGCTCGCCAGGTATTAAATAGTAAATTAAATGGCATAAAAGTTGATAAAACTGACAAAGAAATGGACCGAAAGGACTTAAATTGACAAGCAAATGGGCCTTAATATAATAAGGGAGAAAGGGGTCTAGGAAATACTCCTTAAGAGAAAATATTTCTCCCATTTAGTCGCAGAATCATTTTAGCCTACACTTTTATCTCCTTAATTACTGTAAAACCCAGCAATAATTTTGCGCATTGCTGTATACTTTCGGTAGCGATATAAAACATGAAATTAATACTGGCGGATCATATATACTTTAATTAATTTCATTGGGAGTGTTTGGTGTTGTGGTGAAATTAATAAAATATAAATATATAGACATTTGTGATTTATGCATCAAGGCTATCATTTAGAGGAGTTCCCTTACATCTTCCACCTACCTACTACTTCTTGAGAAAGAGAGAGAGAGAGAGAGGGGGGGGGGGGATATACCCTACTGATTAAAATACAAACATGTAAATGAGCAAGAAGAATGGATGAGGAAATTGAAATGATAATATTAGTTTATTTAAGTAAAAGTTCCACATTTGAATAAGAAGTATGAAACCATAACATTACATACAGCCATTCACTTGAATAAATAAGTCTAGGTGTAGCTATAGTCATCAAGTTCTATATATTGACACGATAAACGGCAGAGGTAGCAGCATAAATGATTGAAGTTAAGAAGTTATAGTTTCAGTGCAGCTTTCTTCAACTCTTAGTGGCCTTAACACTGTATAAGGGGTACCAGAATGTATTGTGTAAGACTGAACCCGAACATAATGACTAAAGCAAATCTGAGTAGCCTTACATTGAGGAGGACAATGCCTGGCAGCACAGATATACTTACATTGAGGAGGTTGCCTGGCCGAACAGCCTTAAGCTCCTAAGGAAGGCCACTGACAAAATTGGGTTTTCCATAAGGCTCTCAAGGAATGAGAGCAACCCTGGACCCAACCACACATACATATGTCCGCATGCTCTAAACCAATATAAAACTATATAACATACAACAACTTATGTGTTGTTGCCATAAGTTGTTGTATGTTATATAGTTTTATATTGGTTTAGAGCATGTCGGAAATATGTATGTGTGGTTGGGTCCAGGGTTGCTCTCAATGTCTCCAGCTAGACATTGGGACATGGAGGTTGGCAGCACAGATATACTGTACTTACATTAAGGAGGACATGGAGATTGGCAGCACAGATATACTTACATTGAGGAGGACATGGACGTTGGCAGCATATATATACTTACACTAAAGAGAACATGGAGGTTGGCAGCACAATTATACTTACATTGAGGAGGACATGGAGGTTGGCAGCACAGGTATACTTGATCTCCGTGCCCACAGTATTATTGGTAAAGTCTCCCTTGGTCATGCTGACTCCCTCGGTGGGCAGGCCGTCCGTACAGGCTGAAGTGGTAGGGAAGGGTAAGTCATGATATTTTATGATATTTATCTTAGGAGTGCAATAGATGTCGGTCTTGAACTTCTTTGGTAACAGGGGATTTTTGAGAGAGTTAACGGAAGGACTGCCATAGGAATTGCTTTGCTGAGGCAAAGTTCAAAAAGAGAAGGAACGGAATGAAACTTAGAATGCATAAATGTAGGCAGAGGCACATAAATTAATGATTAATTAAACATATTAATTAAGAGGGAGGAGGTAGTAGGCACCAGCCATTCAGGGAAGTATTACAGGGGATATCTTTAGGTGGAGTATAAGGAGTGCTGGTCTTCATGTGTCACCACCTGACCTCCTTTGTTGTTTTTTCTTTGTGTGCCTCAGTTACACAAATAGCAATTCTAGCTTGATCTTAAGTTGCATACACTCTTGCTTTCTTGAATATAACCACAAATGCTGTACACCCTACACTAACTTAACTCTTCCAATTTTTCATTATTTACAAATTTTGTGTGTATTGCCTTAATGGGTAACCGAGTATCGAAATGGGAACGTATCAATGGAATGTTTTAGAAAGTTCTGTTACCTAGGTGACATGATTGTTGCAGTAAGCGGTGCTAACGCTTTTTAGGTAACAGGAGCTATAAATTCATGGAAGTAATTCTAGATTATGATAATCACACATATAATATGATACACACACCACACACAGATAGACCAAAATTGCACCTATACCCACCCACGTAGCAGGCCGGGACCGTCTTCCACCCAGTGTCTGCCTCACATTTAACTGTCTGGTTTCCCTCCTGGAAGCCTACTTCATGGCCGGAGTTGCAGGTGGCCTTGACTGTAACCCCCACAGAGTATGTGGTACTGTTGGCCCAGTCCGTGGTGGCCAGAGTGACACTTGGTTCGCCAAGGCAAGCTGAAATATTGTATCGCCAATAATGTTGATGTCGCCACTATATTTCCGAATTCATTATGTTGATTGCCACAATTACAATAAGTATTTACAACATACATAATGGAAACATGAAATTTGAAAGGACACAATAATAACGTCTGTAACACTAGCTAAGCTCACAGTCACGTCGCAAGTTTCAACTGCAGAGGACGAGAGAGCATAATATGTGGTGCCCTCTAGTGTGCAAATGAGGACCTGGTTGGTGTTGAGACTCTGAAAACAGATTTGATAAAGACCCTGAATATATACGAAAGAAGGACACTATATAAATGTTTGCAACACTGGCCAAACTCACCGTCACAAGCCTCCACAGTGGCGGGTGAGAGAGCATACATGGTGCCTTCTAGCACACAAGTGAGGACCTGGGTAGTGTTGAGCGACTGGGTGGCCATGGGGGCGGGACAAGTGAAGTTGGTGGTGCCATTCAAGTACAGGGGGTTGTCAGAGGTGGTATTGGTGATGGCTTTTGAGGAGGCGGCGGCGGGGGCCTTGCACACTGAGAACAAATAAATGTGTCAGCTGTGAGGTATGTCTGTCTCAGGTACTGATTACTAAGAACTATATTGAAAAGAGGATAGGTATAGCTTTTTGTTTTCGGGTTTCAAATATCAATAAATGTACTGAAGATGCAAGTGTTTGCCTGTTTATGGCAAACTGAGTACCAGCCATCCATCCTCTTACCATTTACAGCGACACAGGCTTGCAGTGGCTGGTTAACATCGTCAGGATTGAGCCAGCCCCCCAGCTGTCCCTTGCACGACAGCGTCTGGGTCTCCTTCGTCATGTCACCACCCACGAAATATCCCGGGTAGCAACTGGGAGAGGGTAGTAAAAACTTGTAGATGAGAACAGTGTGCTTCAGTCATGTGATAATTAGCTTGATAAATAGCACAGGTATCATTTGCTCAAAGAGGCCATTCAAAATTCTATCTATACATCTATTGATCAATCTACCCATTTATATTCAATATTATTACATACACGTATGCACGCATACACATATATTATACACACAGTATATCTATATATACAGTATATATATATACTGTCTTCAATGGGAAATCAAATGCTGAGTTGAAGAGCTAGATTATAAGGTAAAGAAAATCGTCTAATGGTAACCAGAGTAAGACGAAAATTCCGTCGTCGTGCTGAAAGGGTTAATCACAATTTAGTTTCTCTAGAGTTACTCGTCAGTTACTCGTCATATTAATTTGCAATGTGGTGGTGGTATTAGTGTGGTGAATGTGGTGTTGGTGATGCTGAAGAATGTAAGGTACTAGGGTATACTCGTAGGAAAATGAAGATATTGCTAACATTGCAAGAACAGTTTGTTTGCTTAAATTGTAATTATGTGAGATTGTTGTACAAAACAAGCATAATATTATCTCAAGCACCTGTGGTCTTAACTAGAGATCCTATGATTTTTTTTTTTTTTTTTTTTTAAGAGACAATGAACGGAGGAAGGAAAAACACAGATAAAACAAAAAGGTCCATGTGCCTAAAGGCATCCTCCATTCATAAAATGTTTGTAACAACTGGATTTAAACATTTGTAGATTGTAAGTTTGTGGAAAGCAATTCGAGGGAAGTGAATTCCAAAGAGTAGTAGTTCTAGGGATAAATGAATTTTGATAAGCAGAAGTTCTGCATTGTGGAGGAGAAAGTGTAAATTCATGGGCGCTCTCAGCTGCCCTAGTTCTACGGGGAAAGATGTGGAGAGGCGGCACAATTGAAGCAAGTTCCTCGGAACAATTGCTGTGAAAATATCTGTAGAATAATGCAAGGGATGCAACGTTTCTTCGTATGGATAATGTAGGAAGGTCCTGTGTGATTGCAGGGTTATTGATTAATCTAATAGCTTTATTTTGAATTTTGTCCAACTGCCTCAATGCAACCACTCCACTTCCACTCCACAGAGGTGAACAGTAATCCATCTGAGAACGCACATGACTTTTATATATTACGGCCAACTGCTCGTCAGTGAAGAATTCTCGAACTCTGTACAGGAGTCCCAGTTTTTTAGAGGCATTCTTAGCAATGCTTCTAACATAATGTGTCCAGCTCAAGTTAGTAGTTAATGTTACACCGAGAATGTCAATACTAGGGGAAGTGGGAATATTTACATCATTAACAAATATATGGGAGTCAGTGAGATTCTGTCGGTTAGAAAATTGAATGTGCTTGGTTTTCTGTGCATTAAAGGAAACTAGATTCTTTTGTCCCCATTCTTCAATTCTAGAAAGGTCCTGGTTCAGAGAAATTGCAGTGCTTATTTTTGAATTTATAAGATCGGGTTGGGTGAAAGAATTGGTAAATGTGAAGGAACTGTGGAGTGTTGAGTCATCTGCGTAGGAATGTATTGGATTATGAGTGGTAGATATGAGATCATTGATATGAATGAGGAACAGAGTTGGGGCCAAAACTGATCCCTGGGGAACACCAGCATTTATTGAGTGAAATTGAGAATAAAGGCTATCTACCATTACACATATTTTTCTGTTATGAAGATAAGAAGAAATTAGTGGAACTAATGATGCAAGGCCGTAGTGTGACATCTTCGACAATAAGGATTGATGCCAGACTCTATCAAATGCCTTTGATATATCCAGTGCTATTGTATGTGTTTCACCATGTTAGTCTGTAGCTTGGTTGATTTGATGCGTAAGAAGGCAAAGAATGTCTGCAGTTGATCGACATCGTCTAAAACCATATTGCCTATCACTGATTAATTTATTATTCTCAAGATGCTTAATTATGTGATTATTTAATATAATTTCAAAGACTTTACCAAGAGTGGAAGTTATAGCTATTGGTCTGTAGTTTGATGGATCTGAAGAGGCACCTTTTTTAGGAACTGGATGGATGTTTGCTTCTTTCCAGGGTACTGGGAAGCATGAGGTATGAGTACATAGACGGAAATTTTTTGCCAATACAGGAGCGAGCACCAAGGAGCAATTCTTAAGTACTATTGGAGGAATTTCATCTGAACCAGTAGCCTTATCTACTAAGAGATTCTGCAAAATAGACACCTATCAAACAGAGAATGGATAACAGAGATCGACCAAGCTCTGCCATCTTGGTGCCACTGGTGATATTTTCCTGTCTTTGCAGTCAAGTATTTCCATATCCATAGTAAATATTTGGGAATAGTGGTGCAGGATATAGAGTTTGCTCTTTGGATATGCATGCTACATGAAAATCGTTGTTTGATAATTGAGGCATCAAGATGACGTCCAAAGAAAACGAATTGCCACATTCCCTTACTACCGGGCCTTTAGTCCTATAGCCACCACGGCCTTGCTTCTCTCACTTAAGGGGGGTGACCTGTTTTTTTGTATTTTTCTCCTTTTCTCTCTTTCTCTGGCTTGTATCCATTCGGCCCCATTTAGCCAAGTATTTTAAAACGTTTATCCCCATCTACAGTAGGTGTCGATTTCTTCCTGGCGAGCGGTAGCGAGCCAGCTTTATATGAAGAAATCCGGCTTCGCCGGAGAAATTTTTCTATCGAAAAATTTACAAATGTAGCCTGCTGTTAAAAACATTTTAAAAATATGCTGGCTCGCTATCGCTCACCAGTAAGAAATTGACACCTGGATGGGGATAAACGTCTTAAAATAGTAGGCTGAATGGGGCCGCATGGATACAAGCCAGAGACAGAGAAAAAAATCAGGTTACCTCCCTTAATAACACTGTTAAACCGCTTCAGGATATGATGACACGTTTCTTCAGTGTATACCGGTTATTATTAAGCTATTTTATGGAGCTTAGGAACGATCTCTAGGATTCAAAGGTGTAAAGCCATCCAAATTAACCCACTGACTTCCAAAGTTCCTGTCTAAACTAAATAATATCGTCTAGCAATAGTAAGATACAAGGAAAAACGCTTCTTGGTATACCGAAAGGCTTAATTAACTAACCATAATCTCCCAAACCCTGATTATTTGCCCAATCAAGTTCCAATCCCAAAATTATCCTGACTTTATACTGGCCGCGACCATCCCTCTGCAGGTGCGGAACTTACAAGTAGGTGATGGTGGTGTCCAGAATGGTAGCGTTGTCCCAGGTCCGGTTACCGTTAGTGGGGACGTCGGGGGGGTCAGTCCAGCAACCTGTACAGGTAACAAACACTATTAGTACTGGGTTATTAGTAATATTACCAATAGTTTTATAATTAGTATTATTATTTTTCTTATTATTGGTGTTATTAATATTAGTTATTATTGCTGTTATTGTTAATGTTGTATTAAATATAAATCTTATACTAAGGAGGTTGAAATACTTCAACACTTAATCGTGAACGTTGACTTTATTTCATAAACCTTTTTATACAGGTACTTTCTCTCCGTTATATTCTGTATTTCCCTCTTCTAACCGAGATAAGTTCAAATTATATTGATAAGCTTTGAATATTATGTTCACAGTGTATAATATAATGTTCACAGTGTATAATATAATGTTCACAGTGTATAATATAATGTTCACAGTGTATAATATAATGTTCACAGTGTATAATATTATGTTCAGTGTATAATATAATGTTCAAAGTGTATAATATTATGTTCACAGTGTATAATATTATGTTCACAGTGTATAATATTATGTTCACAGTGTATAATATAATGTTCACAGTGTATAATATAATGTTCACAGTGTATAATATAATGTTCAGTGTATAATATAATGTTCACAGTGTATAATATTATGTTCACAGTGTATAATATAATGTTCACAGTGTATAATATTATGTTCATTGTATAATATAATGTTCACAGTGTATAATATAATGTTCAGAGTGTATAATATAATGTTCACAGTGTATAATATAGAGTTCACAGTGTATAATATAATGTTCACAGTGTATAATATAATGTTCACAATGTATAAAATTATGTTCACAGTGTATAATATGTTCACAGTGTATAATATAATGTTCACAGTGTATAATATAATGTTCACAGTGTATAATATAATGTTCACAGTGTATAATATAATGTTCACAGTGTATAATATGTTCACAGTGTATACTATTATGTTCACAGTGTATAATATTATGTTCACAGTGTATAATATGTTCACAGTGTATAATATAATGTTCACAGTGTATAATATAATGTTCACAGTGTATAATATTATGTTCACAGTGTATAATATTATGTTCACCGTGTATATTATGTTCACCGTGTATAATATTATGTTCACAGTGTATAATATAATGTTCAGTGTATAATATTATGTTCACAGTGTATAATATTATGTTCACAGTGTATAATATTATGTTCACAGTGTATAATATTATGTTCACAGTGTATAATATTATGTTCACAGTGTATAATATTATGTTCACAGTGTATAATATTATGTTCACAGTGTATAATATTATGTTCACAGTGTATAATATTATGTTCACAGTGTATAATATTATGTTCACAGTGTATAATATTATGTTCACAGTGTATAATATTATGTTCACAGTGTATAATATTATGTTCACCGTGTATAATATTATGTTCACAGTGTATAATATTATGTTCACAGTGTAAAATAATGTTCAGTGTATAATATGTTCACCGTGTATAATATTATGTTCACAGTGTATAATATTATGTTCACAGTGTATAATATAATGTTCAGTGTATAATATTATGTTCACAGTGTATAATATTATGTTCACAGTGTATACTATAATGTTCAGTGTATAATATTATGTTCACAGTGTATAATATTATGTTCACAGTGTATATAATTATGTTCACAGTGTATAATATTATGTTCACAGTGTATAATATGTTCACAGTGTATAATATTTTCACAGTGTATAATATATGTTCACATGTTCACAGTGTATAATATATGTTCACAGTGTATAATATAATGTTCACAGTGTATAATTATGTTCATTGTATATTTATGTTCACAGTGTATAATATAATGTTCACAGTGTATAATATTATGTTCACAGTGTATAATATTATGTTCACAGTGTATAATATAATGTTCAGTGTATAATATTATGTTCACAGTGTATAATATTATGTTCACAGTGTATAATATTTTCAGTGTTAATATATATTATGTTCACAGTGTATAATACTTATGTGTTCACATTGTATAATCTAATGTTCCCAGTGTATAATATAATGTTCACAGTGTATAATATAATGCTCTCAGTGTATAATATATTATGTTGACAGTGTGAATATAATGTTGACAGTGTGAATATAATGTTAACAGTGTGAATATAATGTTGACAGTGTGAATATAATGTTGACAGTGTATAAATATCACAGTGTTCACAGTGTATAATATGTTCACAGTGTATAATATAATGTTCACAGTGTATAATATTATGTTCACAGTGTATAATATGTTAATATATTATGTTGACAGTGTGAATATAATGTTGACAGTGTGAATATAATGTTGACAGTATGAATATAATGTTGACAGTGTGAATATAATGTTGACAGTATGAATATAATGTTGACAGTGTGAATATAATGTTGACAGTGAATAATAATGTTCACATATAATGTTCAATGTTCACAGTGTATAATATAATGTTCACAGTGTATAATATATGTTCACAGTGTATAATATATGTTCACAGTGTAAATATAGCACAGTGTATAATATTATGTTCACAGTGTATAATATGTTCACAGTGTATAATATAATGTTCACAGTGTATAATATTATGTTCACAGTGTATAATACAATGTTCACAGTGTATATTATGTTCACAGTGTATAATATTATGTTCACAGTGTATAATATTATGTTCACAGTGTATAATATAATGTTCACAGTGTATAATATAATGTTCACAGTGTATAATATAATGTTCACAGTGTATAATAGTATGTTCACAGTGTATAATATAATGTTCACAGTGTATAATATGTTCACAGTGTATAATATTATGTTCACAGTGTATAATATAATGTTCACAGTGTATAATATAATGTTCACAGTGTATAATATAATTTCACAGTGTATAATATAATGTTCACAGTGTATAATATAATGTTCACAGTGTATAATATTATGTTCACAGTGTATAATATTATGTTCACAGTGTATAATATTATGTTCACAGTGTATAATATAATGTTCACAGTGTATAATATTATGTTCACAGTGTATAATATAATGTTCACAGTGTATAATATAATGTTCACAGTGTATAATATAATGTTCACAGTGTATAATAGTATGTTCACAGTGTATAATATAATTTCACAGTGTATAATATTATGTTCACAGTGTATAATATTATGTTCACAGTGTATAATATAATGTTCACAGTGTATAATATTATGTTCACAGTGTATAATATTATGTTCACAGTGTATAATATTATGTTCACAGTGTATAATATTATGTTCACAGTGTATAATATTTTGTTCACAGTGTATAATATAATGTTCACAGTGTATAATATTATGTTCACAGTGTATAATATAATGTTCACAGTGTATAATATAATGTTCACAGTGTATAATATAATGTTCACAGTGTATAATATTATGTTCACAGTGTATAATATTATGTTCACAGTGTATAATATAATGTTCACAGTGTATGATATAATGTTCACAGTGTATAATATAATGTTCACAGTGTATAATATTATGTTCACAGTGTATAATATTATGTTCACAGTGTATAATATTATGTTCACAGTGTATAATATTATGTTCAGTGTATAATATTATGTTCAGTGTATAATATAATGTTCACAGTGTATACTATAATGTTCACAGTGTATAATATAATGTTCACAGTGTATAATATAATGTTCACAGTGTATAATATAATGTTCACAGTGTATAATATTATGTTCAGTGTATAATATTATGTTCAGTGTATAATATAATGTTCACAGTGTATAATATAATGTTCACAGTGTATAATATAATGTTCACAGTGTATAATATAATGTTCACAGTGTATAATATTATGTTCACAGTGTATAATATAATGTTCACAGTGTATGATATAATGTTCACAGTGTATAATATAATGTTCACAGTGTATAATATAATGTTCACAGTGTATAATATAATGTTCACAGTGTATAATATAATGTTCACAGTGTATAATATAATGTTCACAGTGTATAATATAATGTTCACAGTGTATAATATAATGTTCACAGTGTATAATAAAATGTTCACAGTGTATAATATTATGTTCACAGTGTATAATGTAATGTTCACAGTGTATAATATAATGTTCACAGTGTATAATATTATGTTCACAGTGTATAATATAATGTTCACAGTGTATAATATAATGTTCACAGTGTATAATCACATCCCTCTGGATTTCCCATCCCCATGACAAATTATCAGTTCGGGCGCTGTTCAGAATTCGACTTTCTCCAGCTTCGAATTTAGGTCAACACAAATAACCAACTTAACTCTTTCACTCTTGGTTAAGTTTCCTTGAAACTTATGAGCACTACCGTTCACTCTTAAGTGTTAATTGCACTACTGCGAGACGATTCTCGTATGTTAACTCTCTGTTTTAACCCACTATAATCACCTCTACATGCAATGTATTATACATCCAAAGATAGAGCATACTAAAATATAACCGGAAAAAAATCCCATAAGATCAAATTATCACATTGAAAATCGATATACTAGGAAATATTAAATAATTTATTGAGTTTGCGATATGACCTGACCGGGCTTCGAACCCGGGTCAGTAGTGTAGCAGTCCAGCACCAAACCAACTAATTGAGATAAAGTAGTGTTTACGCCTTTAACTCCTAGAGATCCTTCCTACTAGGGTCCAGAGAATATAGTCCCTTAACCCTGCTTCCTACATTGCCTAAAATCGTCTTCTGATAACCAAAATAAAGTGAAAAATTGTGTCCTCAAATAATGAAGGAGTTAATTCACCTGTGGGTCCATGTAGCTGGCACACTGCGTACAGGACATTTTCGGCCTCAGCTACAAAGGCATCAGCCACCAGAGTAGCGGAGGCGGTGTGGTTTGCGGGGATGTTGAGGACGCGGTAGGTCTTGTTCTCGAGGGAGGTTCCGGCGGCAGTGACCAAGTCGTCGTCTGGGTTGTACTTTCCGCTCACCGTGAAGTTGCCGTATCTGACGAGGCACAATTATATATATTTGTTCATATATTGTTCATGTATATAAAATTATAGTTCTCGGAAATAATTTCTAGATGCAATTGTGGGCTGTATGTAGTGTACGTACTTCTTGACCGTCGTGAAGTCACCGTATCTGATGTAAGGCCGAATTATTAACACTCGTTGATATCTATTTAACTTCAGTTCTTGATAAAGTATATATAATTACTGGGATAAATGTCTATATGCAATTTTGGGCTGTATATACTTCATGTTCGCTGTAAACTCGCCATTTCTGATGGGATGTGAAATGATGTTACGTCAACAGTTCAAAGAGGCGCCACAGGATTGAAGTCGCCACCAGCCTTAAAAATCCTTATTATACCTTTATGAGTGAGACCATGTATGTTACCTTCATTAGGTTTTATGTCCCTAGTAAAAATAGAGTGGTATACTGTTGTTGGTTTTGGAAATATATTATAGTTATTTTGATGACAGGTAGCTTTGGTAGTGGTGTCTGCTGGGATGTTGAGGGATCCCGGAGAGTGTACAATCAAGAGCAAACATTCTTCCCTCCTCTGATATCAATTATATAATATACAATTCTATTGGCAGATTGATTACTTGAACAAAGGTTATATAATTGATAAGGCGGGTTGAGGGGCAGGGGTGGTACAATTATTTAGTCAACCATTCCTTCAGGGGGGTGACCTGCTTTTTGTTATTTCTGTCCCTTTCTCTCTTTCTCTCGCTTGTATCCATTCGGCCCCATTCAGCCAACTATTTTAAGACGTTTATCCCCATCTAGGTGTCGATTTATTCCTGGCGAGCGATAGCGAGCCAGCATTATATGAAGAATTCCGGCTTCGCCGGAGAATTTTTTTTATCGAAAAATTTAAAAATTTAGCCTGCTGTCTAATAAAAAAAAAAAACATGCTGGCTCGCTACCGCTCACCAGTAAGAAATTGACACCTGGATGGGGATAAACGTCTTAAAACAGTAGGCTGAATGGGGCCAAATGGATACAAGCCATAGAAAGATAGAAAAGGACAGAACCAAAACAGGTCACCCCCCTTCAATTGCCTTGGCTTTGAATTAACTCCAAACCTTCAAATGACAAACGAACCTCAACATGTATATTTTAGGTAAATCCTTATAGTAAGAAGATTCGATTCACTTTAGAATAACATTGAATTCATTGTTCATTATTAATGTTTTGAGTGTTCAGTCGTGGCCAGGAACACATGAACATCTCCCCGTGATAAACACTAGACCGTGAATAATTGACCTGTTAAACCCAGTAATTCGTTCTTTCTGGTTCATATTTGTTCAAAATACTGCAGATTGATTGATTTTTTTTTCTATATGATTGAGGGAGGCAAAAGGCAGAACTGCCTATAGCGAGTGCCTCTCCCATAGTTGAAAGAGTGACAGGGCCGAAATCAAGGGACGTTCGGGCCAAAATGCCTAGACACACGGAGTTTGAAGCAATTTAAGTCATAGGAAGAGGGAAAGACTGATTCTGGGAGAGAGTTCCAGAGCTCAGCTGTTGAGTAGAAGAAAGTTTGAGAGTAACGTTTCACTCTTGGGTTGGAGAGTTGCACAGACTAGGGGTGGGATTGAGTTGCAAGACGGGTACCACGTGCCCTACGTAAATGAGGTGGTATACACTGGGAAAGCTCTGAGGAACACTGATTATTATAGTAGCGATAGAATAGCGAAAGAGATGCAACATTGCGGCGGAGAGAGAGAGATTGCAGAGTTGGTGAGAGGACGGGAGTTAATGATACGAAAGGCCTTCCTTTCAACTTTGTCTAGGAGAGCGGTGTGAGAGGAACCTCCCCACACATGTGAACAATACTCAATACAAGGACGCACTATGCCCCTGTACAGAGCAAGAAGCTGTGCAGGGGAAAAGAACCGCCTAAGGCGGTTGAGCACACCCAGCTTCTGGGAGGCTGCCTTAACAAGATGGTAATATGGTAATATGATTGGTTAGCAGAAATCATGGTACCGCAACAACTGCTTCATAATATTTCAATAATAGGGGACTTTCAAACTACCAGATGTCACTTGGATCTATTTAAGCAACAAACAAGTACGAACTTGTACAGTATATATTTGGGCTACCATTAGACAAATGTATTCAACTTAAAAAGAACCTGTGGTAGTCAGAGGGTTTCTTGCAATAGCTTGCACCCCTTTATTTCTCATAGGTCTTTCCTAAACTGCCTAAAATCGTATATTAATAGCTATAATATATAAAATATATGGCAACCTGATACTCAAGCCGACAAACAATTATGGTGGCAGCAGCAACAAGACAAACAAGTCACCATCTTGAAAGGGTTAACACTATTAGGTGCAACGTCTTGGGGGTTATTATGATGTTTTGTTTAATTATTATTGAGGGTTTTCATTGTTTTAGCCATTTTTGAACAATGTGTTTTTAGTTTACCCCCAAGACTTAGAAACACGCCTCTCCAGACCCCCTTCATACTAAAAAACGTCCCCCAGACCCCATTCAAGCTAAATATGTAAATTTTTCGGTAGAAAAATGTCCCGGCCAAAGGCCGGTTTCTCCCAAATTGCAGGCTCGCTATCGCTCGCCCAGGAAAAATTGAAACTTTTTTGGGTTGAAGCATCTTATAATCGCCAAACTAATGAGGTAAAACGTCTTAAAATCTACAAACTATTGGAGTAAAACAGGGAGGATCGAAATTGGCCCGCCCTGCACCTAATAGGGTTAAGCAGCGCCAGCCATTAACCCCTTGAGGATCATAACTTTATTCACTTTATTCTGGCTATCATTAGAGGATTTTATACAGCTTAGGGGGGGTATTAGGAAGTCAGAGGGTTAATTGAGATAGTCAATTCCCACAGAACCTTCCTCAATTGTATAGAATCGTCTATTGATAACCAGAATAAACTGCCCAAATGCGCGATAATCTTCAAAGGGTTAATACTAAAACACTACAACATTATGGTGTACGGTGGCGCTAATAAGTCATGGCTCAGCTGTCATTATGTTTGGCTCGATCTGTGCTGTATTAATGTCTGTCAGATGTTGAATAGGGTGGGTAAATGTAGGAACATGGTTGTATATCTCTCACAAAAAGAAGAAATCATGTGTAAATATTGCTGGTACCAATTATTGATCGAGACATACTTGGTGCCGAGACATCACTTATTAGGCCGACTGTACGTACTTGTCATTGGTGCCGAGTAGGACATGAACATCGGTGTCGGCTGGGAAGTTAGCATCGGCCTGATGAAGACAAGAATACAAGGCAAAATGGCACCGGTTATTTAAAATGGCACCATGTATATAGTTTATATACTTGGTGCCAGTTATTTATAATGAGACTGGTTATTTAAAATGGCACCAGTTATTGAAAATGGCACCAGTTACTTAAAATGGCAACAGTTACTTAATATTCCACCAGTTACTTAAAATGGCACCAGTTACTTAAAATGGCACCAGTTACTTAAAATGGCACCAGTTATATAAAATGGTACCAGTTATATAAAATGGCACCAGTTACTTAAAATGGCACCAGTTACTTAAAATGGCACCAGTTACTTAAAATGGCACCAGTTACTTAAAATGGCACCAGTTACATAAAAGAGAACCAGTTAGTTAAAATGGAACCAGTTACTTAAAATGGAACCAGTTACTTAAAATGGAACCAGTTACTTAAAATGGAACCAGTTATTTAAAATACCTGCTTTTTAAATGGCACCGGTTATATAATATTATAATGGCATGGTTATTAATGACACCTATTATATATCTATGCCTACACCCGAGTTAACCTAACCTAATAGGGCCTGGCTTCGCCTGATCTGAGCTAATGAAATCCGACCTAACCTAACTTGATCTGAACTAATTTAACCCTACTTAAGATATACTTATCTTATCCAACCTGACCTGAATATACCAGACTTAATCATTATTATCTAATCCAATTTGTCCTAACTTAAAATAAATTTATACAACACAGGTGTTTATCTTCTGGAATAATGCTCCAAAGACATAAGACACGGAAATGAACGCCATGTTAGGAACAGCCTTCTATGTATATACTGTATAATTATATTTGCATTAATTAATTCATTTATTTGACTATTTATTTATTATTACTATGTTGTTTAGTTTATTAAGTATAGTGTATAGCTCAAATTATCTATGTGTTGAGTTGCCCGCCTCCTCTTTCGCCGCTAAAATTGTTCCCATAACACCGACTTCAATCCTGTCTTATGTTATTATTTTCCTCCCTGCGCACTTACTCTGACCAGCCTGTCTAGGATGGTGAGGGTCCCGGGGGTGAGGGGGTAGGCCAGAGCAGCCCCCATACTGGCGCAGTGGGTGAGGGCGTCTGCGAAGTTAGTGAGGGGGGAGTAGGAGGAGGTGACGTTGTAGCATATGCCGTCGTAGGCCGTGAAGTCGGTCGGGCACTTGGCTGGAAATAGAGGTAGCTTAGTTGTAAATGTATAAGTTTCGGTAAGATTATATATATATATATATATATATATATATACATATATACAGGGGAGGTGTGGCAGAGTGGTCTTGCCACTGGACTGGTAATCCAATGGACCCGGGTTCGAATCCCAATATGTCAATGGGAAGATATTATTGGGATGGAATTTGTGCTGTACCTAGTATCAGTGCATTACCACAGCACACCGAAATGCCAAAAAAATACCCTCATTGTTCCCTGATTAAATAGCATTGTATGAATATTCCCATATTCAAAAATATGCTACAGGGGGGCAATGCCTAGTGAGTTAATTGCTCAATAGGTGGCGTTCTGAGAGTGAGGGTCCGAGTCTGTGGGGGTGAGACTGTGAAGCGCAGAGGCGAGGCGGCTTCAGAGATGGAATTGCTTCGAGCCGTCAAGCTTTGCATGTCTCACTCCCTAGACTGGAACAAGACCTTACGGGCCTCACCGTGTTCAGCGGTTGAGTGTAAAGGCTATCAGCCTATGCCCAAGAGGGAGTAGTTGGAATATATATAAAAAAAAACAAAAAAACAAAAAAAAAATATATACAGTATATATATATATATATATATATATATATATAAGTTTTCGGAGTAATGGGATGTATGTGGAAGGTGAGAAATCTCGAAATGAAAGCTAACAGTTCATTTTATCAAGAGATAGTTGTACCAACAGTGATGTATCGGGCCCCTCAACTTTCTCTTCATAATTGCTGAGGGGCACAGGGCCCTGGGTGGGGCTTTGGTTTCCCGGGCGTTTCCGCACCCTTCTTAGCTCCCCACCATGGTGTGGCTTCGGTCACCCAGGCTTTATTGTGGTAGGCAGGGAGGGTTCTGTGGGGGCGCTCGGTTATGGCCTTGGCATTGCTCGGGGTCTTGGGGCTGTTCGGCCAGGCAGTCTGGGGAACAACAACAACAACAGTGATGTATCGGGCTGAGACATGGGCTTTGAAGGCACAAGAGAGAAGAAAGTTGGATGTGATGGAGATAAGCTGCTCGAGGAGTATGTATGGAGTGACGCGTAGAGACAGATTGAAGAATGAAGAGGTATGTAGGAGAGCAGGAACCCTTATCGGCCTGACTGGACAGAAGGATGCTGTGCTGAAATGTGCATGTTGAACGGATGGGATATGTGAGGCTTACAAAGAGAGTATGTGAGTCAAAATCAAGGGGAGGTAGAGGATATACAGTATATACTGTATATATAAATGATTAATTGATTTGTTTTGCCTCTTACCATACTTATGGCATATTTGAGTATCTGGGCCATGGATGTGAGTGTGTTCAAGAGACTGACCTGGGAACTGGCAGAGGTAGCGGGTGGTGGTGTCGTCACATTTGATGGCCTTGAAGTGGTACTTTCCCGAACCCGCTGGTCCTCCTTTGACAGCCATGCAAGCCAGGTCCGTGGTTGGCTGAGGGAAGACACACGCAGAATCAGACTTGGACTTCTTAATTCTCTCTCTCTCTCTCTCTCTCTCTCTCTTTGTCAAGCTTCCTTTGTTAAACACAGGCAGGAATCAATCCAAGACTTATATATTCACGTTAATGTTCCCAATTACTCAGATACAGCAATGTATGTGAACAATAAGGTACCAATATAACATGCTTTGGTCACTTTGTATTAGTTAGCTGAATATTAACAAAATCATCCTGGTAAAGTATATAATGATAAGATCAAGATTACTATAAAATAAATAAAAGAAATCTCAGTACGAATCCAACACGCAACCCTAGTTACCACCATCCCATACCATAATACCATGCAGCCAACACCACTACCATTATCACAGAGTATACCATAGCACCATACCCTCTTCACCATCACCAGCACCACTACCACACCCACCAAACTAATACCATCAACACATAATGGAAATCAATATGACACTCCATTACTACCACAATAACACCAGTACCACATCACAACGACATCACCATTCCATAGACACCACAAGTGCACTACATAACCACCACCACCACCTCACTTCCCAATAACTCACCGTGCATTCTTCTTCACCGTCGCAAGTAAGATTTTGAGGAGGGGCCGGATTGAAGACACCACTATTACTGCAAATAGATGAGGACCATGTGAAGGAGAAGAGCTACAATAACATCACATAAAATGTGAAGGGTCAAAGAAAACATAACATACCATAAATAACAAGTCAGGGGCCACAGATAGCATAACATAAACACGTCAAGGATTAGGGGTAACATAACATAACACAAAATAATCATGGATATACAGGGTGTTTATGGAATGTATGTACAATTTTAATGGGTGCTAGGGAACACCAAAATACAAAAAAAAAGTGCCATGGAGGTGCGACCGGAAATGTCTCCTTACGGTGTTACAAGAGAGAAAACATTGAAGTCAAATATTATTTCGTAAAGGCTGTTCCATAGCTGTGGTTGTAGACGGCCATCGCTCACTTCCTCAACCTATCAACTGCGGTGTTGCTCAGAGTTTTATTCTGTCTCCAGTTCTTTTTATAATATTCATTAATGATCTTATTGACTGTACATCTAGTCCTATTCACTCATATGCTGATGACTGTACCATACACTATTCAACAAATTTTCCACAACGAACCAGCATGCAATTACCCCCAAACTTACGTGATGAGGCCATAGCACGCCTATCTTCTGATTTATCAACTATTTATGATTGGAGCAGAGAAAATCTTGTTACTTCCAATGCTTCCAAAGCCCAATTTATCCTATCTACTCGTCATGATGCTCCGCACGACTACTCCTTATTCTTCAACAATTCACAAATCAACCTTTTATCTTCCCTCAGTATTCTTGGAGTTTAATTTTCTCCTGACCTTTCTTGGAAAGATTATATTGCCACTATTGCAGAAACAGCTTCCCAGAAATTAGGTGTGGTCAACCATCTCCATGGGTTCTTCACCTTCACACAGCTTCATGCTCTGTATAGGGCCACAGTGCACCCATGTAACGAGTATTGTTCGCATGTGTGGGTAGCTTCCACTCATACTGCACTTCTCGAAAGGACAGGCTACAGTGTCAAAAGCATTTTGTCTCATCAACTCACTTCCTCGTACCATCTTTCTCTACACGCCACAATGTTGCATCTCTCTCACTCTTCTATCACTATTACAATAATCGGCGTTCTTCAGAGGTTTCTCAGTGCATACCTCCTCCTTTACGGAGAGTGGGGGGCACCAGCTTTTCAACACACTCTTACCTATATTGTCCAATTCTCTAACCCAAGAGTGAACCGAATTTCCCAGTCTTTCTTCTACTCAACAAGTCAGTTTTGGAATTTTTCCTTGAATCTGCCTTACCCTATGACTTAAACTGTTTCAAACTCCGTGTGTCCAGAAATTTTGACTCTAATGTACTCTGAATTTCTTTCTGTCACTTTCGTATTTGGGGGGAGACACTTGTTACATGCAGCTTTGGCTTGTGTCTCCTTCATTCACATTAGGAAAAATAAGAAAGAAATACAGCCAAATTTGTTCCAGTTTTATATTTGTCAACTGTACTCACTGCACATGGCCGGTGTAGTAGTAATCAGTCTCCGATATTCCTACAAGGTGGGCGACATCTGTAACCAGCATCAGGGACCCTCCGTCCTTCTCATGGCACCTACAAACACAAACAAGGATTACACAAAAAAAAAAAAAAAAAAAAACGCAAGTGGAGGATATTGAATATTCTAGAACGCATCCGTCCCACTTCCGAATTCACAAGAAATGCGTAAAATGTTTGCCTAACTTTCAACAACAACAATCTATTTCCCCAATTTTAATTTCGGCAGCAGCTCTGGTATTCTGCAGAGTAGCATAGGTTATGCCCATACTGTTCATACATGTTCAGGTATGCTGTATTATTTCCATATATCTTAACACAATGTCAAATCCTTTCAGAACGTGAAGCATTCCTTGTCTTTATTTTCGCAAAATTAGACAATTATGTTTAGGTTAGGAAAGATCTGTGGGAGCCAAAGTTTTGAGCGGGTCAGCTTGCACCCCTTACATTCTTAGAGATTCTTCGTAAACAGAATATTATAATCTTTAGCATAGCTATAATAACAGGAAGTCTCTATGCTGAAGGGCTTAATCTGAAAATATGGAGGGAGTCTGGCTACTTATGGATGGGACTAGACAACCAAACTCAAAACTTGTGGCATATTTATATAACTGCATCTTTCTTTTTCTTTTTCGAAATAAGAAGCAAATACTCCTGAACAACAGAAAGCAAAAACCTAAATATAAAAGCTCCTTTTATATGTGCTATGTTTACACTTTTTCATTATACTAGAGATAGTAAAAGTTGAAATTATGGAGGTGCCCAAGACTTTTGCATGCCACTATACAAAAGTAAAACTGACTTGAGAGCGGCATCTTTGACCCCGTCCGTGGCAGCCTCAGTAGCTGGCAGGACACAGGTGGATCCGTCCGTGGTCTTGTTGTATTCATCGGTCGGACACACCACTGTTTGAGGGATCATACCAACAACATACTAGGTTAACAATATATATATATATATATATATATATATATATATATATATATATATATATATATATATATATATAATTATATATAGTATATAGAAGTATAGATCTATTGTTTGTTACAGTGCTTAAATATCTACCTATCTATCTATCTATAATTATATATATATACAGTATATATATATATATATATATATATATATATATATATATATATATATATATATATATATATATATATATATACCGGTATTTAAGCACAGTAACAAACAATAGATCTTATACTTCAATACTGCCAAGCGACATTAGTATGCAGGTGCAGCTGTCCGCAGTCTTCCAAGACCAGTTTATGCTTATGATAAGATGAATGAACTTCGTATTTAATACAAATCTCACAGCTAATAGGGTTTGACAGCTTCTACTCATTGACGTTACAGACAATCGTACTATGTACTGTATAGCCAAATTTCTCATTGATAATATTTACGAAGAAAGTAGCATTTGTCCTTTATGTGATAATATGTTGTGGCACTGAATGACAGATAATCAATATATTATATTCTGAACAAGTAATGCAAGGGTTACAGATTAGTTATCATATAAATTACTATAGTAGAGCATTGGATGTTATTGTTAAGTAATACTTGCATACAAATTGTTCAGGGGAAATGAAAAGGTACATTTATTTTTGTCAAATGTCTTTTTTGCTTCCAATAAATAATCAACTTGGCTTTCAGTCTGGATATGGCTGAGACAGGAACACCAAATATTACTGTAGATATCTACTTTCCACCGTGTTGTCAGCATTTTCAGAAGTTCCTGCCTATTGACTGAATAAGCTAACATACTGAAAGTCAACACACTTTAGACTTGAAAGTTAGCTGTACTATATGTTTATGTTTTACCCTAGTGTGGACGGAAATTGTGCACAATGTGAAGATGTTTCAGTAATTATGGATTAGAACCTCCAATACCAATAGACATTTGTGTGTGATAAACGAAATGCGTATTAGTAAACTATATTCTTTAAGAAACTATGTGATATAAATTTCTGCTTCAAAATTTAGCACCCAGGTCCATAATCTTTGTTCAACATGGTGTAGCATAAGGTTCCGTGCTGGCACGGAGTGAGCGCTCAATAGGTATATACGCAAATTATTTTGTGTATGGAATTCGTGCGATAGAAAGTGCAATAAGTCATCTAGCCCCCTTGCCTCGAACTTGCAACTACTCATGTTTGGAGGCTTCGGGCTGATATGGGTTCGAATTAGCCATTTTTAAATAATTTGCATACACTTATAATACAAATTCTTGCATCTATCCCTCTACTCTCGCAAATGATACTATGAGCAGTTAAATTAAACGACACATAAGGGAAAACCTGCTAACACAAACTTTAAATTATAAAGACCACACTGACTCACAGACGCAGGGTAAGCCGGGCGATTTATCCCAGACCAAGGTGCCCCCGCTGTTTGTGCAGGTGACGGTGCCCTCTATGGTGCCCCCGGACTCCTCCATGTAGGGCCCGCAGGTGTAGTCCAAGGTGGCCCCCTCTGACCGGGTGGTGCTTATGTTCACCATGGTCTCCGGCTCCCACCAGGGCAAGAGGCCGAACTGGACTGGGCATGCAACCTCTGAAAAATAGTGTGCCGTGAGTGTTGTTATATTAAGTAACTTGGTTCAAGGTACCAATGGGAAACCATGATATTGATCCATTCACCCATCATAAAATATATTTTCTATGCTAGGAAGAGAGAATATATTCTTTCAGTGTATCAGAACATAATATATAGGTAACCCTCTAGAATCTAGCACAAATCCCTTGTTTCTAAACTACTACCCTTCGGTTTCTATCCCTCTATTGTGCCTTTATCTCTAATTTTCTTTCTGACCGTTTCATAGCTGCGGGTGTGGACGGCCATCACTCACTTCCTAAGCCTATCAACTCCAATGTTCCTCAGGGCTCTGTCCTATCTCCAGTTCTAATTCTAATATTAATGAATTATCTTCTCAACTGTGCATCTAGGTACAGTACCTATCGACTCCAATGCTGATGACTCCACCATACTAACCTTTCATGACCCTCCATGCGGGCACTTAGAACCTCACGTGAGGAGGCCATAGCACACCTACAGTATATGTTGATTTATCAACTATTTCTAATAGGGACAAAGATAACCTTTCTGAGAGACAGAAACGAGCGAGGTACGTGGAGAGTAAGAGGGTGGTGAAGAGAGTAGTGAAGGAAAGTAAGAGAAGAGTAGATGAGGAATTTGGAAGGAATCTGAGTGTAAAATGGAGGGAGAGTAAGAAACTGTTCTGGAAAGAAGTCAAGAAAGTTAGGGAAGGTAGCAAGGGAAACAGTAAGGGTGTGAAAGATAAGAATGGGAGAATGCTAGCCGAGAAGCAAGAGAGAGTCGAAAGATGGAGGGAGTACTTCAGTGAGTTGCTAAATGAAAGGAATGAAGAGCCAGCAAACATAGCTGGATATGGTATGGGAGGGAGAAGAAGAGAAGTAGTGGAGGAGGAGGTGGGGATCAGGAGGTCAGAAGTGTGGGAAGCCATGAAAAGAGTGAAGTTGGGGAAAGCACCAGGAACAGATGGAGTGTGTGGGGAAATGTTGAGGTATGGTGGTGAGATAGTGATAGAATGGGTATGGAAAATGTGCAAACTAGCATGGGAGAAGGGGAGTGCACCCGATGACTGGAAGACTGGCATAATAGTCCCCCTATATAAGGGCAAAGGGGAAAGAGGAGTGTGTGGTAACCACCGAGGAATATGTCTTCTAAGCGTAGTAGGGAAGGTATACAGTAGGGTAGTGATTGCGAGAGTGAGAGTGAGAACGGAGAAATGGATAGGCGACGAGCAGGGAGGTTTTAGGAAGGGAAGAGGATGTGTAGATCAGATTTTTACCCTGAATTGTGTTGTGGAGAAGTATCTGGAGAAGAAACAAAAGGTGTATGTTGCCTTTATGGACTTGGAGAAGGCCTATGACAGAGTGGATAGAGAAGGTTTGTGGAAAGTACTTAGAATATACGGAGTAGAGGGCAAGTTGCTGAAAGCAGTGAAGAGCATGTATGAGGGTGCAAAGGCGGCAGTACGTGTGGAGAGTGAGCAGAGCGAGTTCTTTGACCTGAATGTTGGTTTGAAACAGGGGTGTGTGATGTCCCCGTGGTTGTTTACTGTATATATGGATGGAGTTATGAAAGAAATACTATCAAGAGCAGTGGATGTTGGTGTATCGCTGAAAAGGGAGGGAATTGAGTGGAAGCTACCTATACTGCTGTTTGCGGATGATACAGTTCTGATGAGTGATAACGAATGGGAGTTGCAGGGTCTGGTAAATGAGTTTGGAACAGTGTGCGAAAAACGGAATTTGAAGGTAAATACGGGGAAGAGCAAGGTTATGGTCTTCGAAAGGGGTGAAGTCACAGAGTGTGAGGTGAAGCTGAACGGTCAGGCTATGGAGATCGTCAACTCTTTTAAGTATCTGGGCAGTGTGTTGAGTAAAGATGGGACTATAGATGAAGAGGTGCGGGAGAGGGTACAACAGGGGAAGAGGGTTGTAGGAACGCTAAAAGCAGTAACAAGAAATAGGGTGGTCAGTATGGAAGTGAAGAAGTCCTTGCATGACAGTGTGGTAATCCCGACACTGACTTACGGAAGCGAAGCATGGACGTTGGTTGAGAGACTCAGACCAAGAGTGAGAGCAGTGGAAATGAGTTACATGGAGGGATAGACAGACTAATGAGGAAGTAAGAAGGAGGTGTGGTGTGGAGGTAGATGTGCTGGAAAGTGTGAAAAGGAACAACTTGAGATGGTTCGGCCATATGGAACGTATGGAAAGCGAGAGAATGAATGACTAAGAGGGTGTACGAGAGCGAGGTGGAGGGACAGAGGGGGAGAGGTAGACCGAATATGAGGTGGAAGGATGGAGTGAGGAACTACATGAACGAAGGCGGTGCTGGTTGGGGGGAGGGGCGTCGACTGACTGGGGACAGAGGTGCATGGGGGCGGTTCGTTCGTGGCCACCCCTTCGGGGATCACGGCGTCAGGCAATAGATAGATAGATAGATAACCTTGTTGCTTTTAATACTTGTAAAACCTTAACCATTATTATGATAGATTTTCTCCATCTATCTACCCGTCACAATCTTCTACATGACTATCACTTACTCTTCAAAAACACACAAATCAACCCTTCATCCTCTCTCAATTTTCTTGGGATCTCTTTTTTTTCTTTCTCTGACCTTTCTGGGAAATACTATATTACCGCTCTTGCCAAACCAATTTCTCATAAGTTAGGTGTGCTCAACCAGGTCCATGGGTTCTTTACCCCTGCACAGTTTTTTGCTCTGTACAAGGGTACTGTGCGCCCATGTATGGAGTACTGTTTGCATGTGTTGAGAGGTTCCACTCATACCACACTTCTAGAAAAGGTAGAGTCAAAAGCATTTCGTCTCATCAACTCACCTCCTCTTATTAACACCTTAAGAGCGGGTGGTAGGGTATTTTACACTGTGCCGCCCAGCGTTTTTTTTTTACCCTAAATAGGGTTGTTTCTGTGCTCATTTTCATGCATAAACAAGACCCAGAGCGTAAAACAAGTATCTATCCCTGAAAGGGCGTAAACAGAGCTTTCCAATGACACCCGAACCATCCTTGTATGACCACTGGTTCTCTTGCAACGATCGTGCAACACGAGTGCTAAAAACCTAAAATAAGGTAATTTCCGTACATAATTCCCTGTGTAGCGAGTGAGAGAGGGGGGAGAAGGGTAGAATACAGTTCAGTACGTCCACGGTGGTCGTGGGGAGCGGTCATAAGGTTACTACGCTCGTCCCACCACTCAGCTCTCTCTCTCAGCAACATTACGTGCTGAAAATGGCACTCGACAGCTGTCGTGCACCGCCACATAGTCCAAATTTATTTCACTCGACATATGTCGCGTGCCGCCAGTTAAGGGTTAATTATCTACAAGCTCTCTCTACACCGCAATGTTATATTTTTCTTTTTTCTTCAACCGCTATTACAATAATCAGTGTTTGCTATAGCTTTCTCAGCACCCATACGAAGAATAGGTGGTACTCACCTTTCAACATATCCCCAATCCTATTCTGTTCAACTCTCAAACACAAGAGTAAACCGATTTCCCAGTCTTCCTTCCATTTAACAAATACACTCTGGAACTCTCTCCCTCGATCTATCTTTCCCTCATCCTACGACTTAAGCTGCTTCAAGCTCCTTGTGTCCAGATATTTTGACTCGAGCGTACCTTGAATTTGGCTCTGTCACTCTTCCTATATTCTTTGGGGGGAGAGGCACTCGTTACAGGCACTTTTGCCTTGTTTCACCTTCTTACGAGCAGAAAAAAAATACATTATTATGGTTGCTCCCAGTCCAACCGTTATTATGCTTATCTTTAAGTAAGGGAACTAACAGACTTAATTTCAGACAGCATGATTTATAGGAGAGAAGGACTAGGTTTTGTGTTATGTTACTCCTGGATTGACTATATAAAACTATCGAAGTATAACTCGATGACATCACTATAAACCATTGTCAATTATATTTTAATCTAGAAACTTTACAAAGAGTTGATTGGGTGTTTGTACTGTGTACACACTGTATGTCTGGTGTTTATTTTTGCAACTGAAAGATATTACTCGGGTACAGTACCATCAGCCAATCAGCTCGAAGTAGAGTTATTTAGCTCAATGTGAATAAGAGCAAAATCGCCAGGTTAGGGGGAGATCTCCACTTGAAGGATTTTTTCTTGACCCCTTTCTCCCTCATGTTTAGCCCCATTGCTATTGAGATTTTAAGATGTTCGCCCCATTAGTTTGGCGATTTTAAGAACTTTCACCCCATTTATGTCACTTTTAAGACCTTTCGTGCCATTTAGGTGTCGATTTTTTCCTGGCGAGCGATAGCGAGCCTGTAATTTATGAAGAACCGGCCTTCGGCCGGGACATTTTTCTACCGAAAAATGTACAAATTTATCTTGAAAGGGGGTCAAGGGGGTGTAATTTAAAGCTTGATGGAAATCTAGGAAACACACTAAATACTTCCCCTTAAAACAATGGACTATAGTAGCTTTTTATATAATAAGTAGTTATGATATGATGTTTATTTCAACATAGCGATTTTGATTAGTTCCTTTGCGTTCCTTTGCGTCGTCCCAGTTTTGGTTTGTTTATTTTGCAAGTTTTACATTATAATACATGAAATATATATATACATGTGGCTTACCTGCGTCAAAGGTTGAGGGTCGCACGTAAACTTTGATGTGTTTGA